>ONZH01011247.1:0-228757 GCA_900303285.1 Rhinella marina
AAAGTTATACCAGGGAGCAGTCCTGTCCGTCTGCATCATCAAGAAATCGGTCATGGGTTTCCTCTGCTCATACAGCCTGTCCAACCTGTGGAGCATTGAGATCCAAAGTGTGAAAATGTCGTATACAATGACATTTTGCAGTTGGGTGGAAGACTTCAGGAACCAGGTGACAACCAGCATAGGTAGAATGTTCTTCTCATTATCAGTAACCATGGTTCCTATCTGACAAGGAGACAGCCAGGATTCAATTTCATGGTTGATGACATGGAGCAGCTCCTTCCCAGAACGACCAAATGCAGAACCAAATGACAACGCCATGATTTGCATGGGTGTATGCTGGAGGACCACTCTGAACTGTGCCTATAGTGGAGGCTGAGGACAAGGTGGAGGATGAGGAGGCAAAGGAGGACATTTGCGCAGAAATCCCATGATTACAATGAAGAGGTGGCATTGCCATCATCTGGCAAAGTTGCTGGTGTGCCTGGGCTGGAACCACATTTACCCAGTGGGCTGTAAAGGACATACATTGTATATTAACCACATTTATAGCTCCACATGTCAGTGCTGACATGAACTGTGCCAGACCCCGATAGGCTCAAGGACTGGCCCACCTTCTGCTCAACATACATTATAGGAAGGGAAGATAGTGCAGATAGAGACCTGGGGCAAGGTAATGGAACTAG
Source organism: Rhinella marina (assembly GCA_900303285.1). Lineage (NCBI taxonomy): Eukaryota > Metazoa > Chordata > Amphibia > Anura > Bufonidae > Rhinella > Rhinella marina. The sequence goes on from ONZH01011247.1 coordinate 684, forward strand.
GGGAGGAATGGAAGGAGGAACTAGAACAGTTCAGAAGGAAAGGTATAGGGTGAAAAATATACATAAACGTCTTAACTGTATGTACACTAATGCCAGAAGCCTAACTAATAAAACTGTTGAACTGGAATTAGTGATGTGTGAGGAGGACTATGACATAGTGGGAGTAACTGAGACATGGCTGGATGATAGCTATGACTGGGCAGTTAACGTACAGGGTTACAGTCTATTTAGAAAGAATCGCCAAAACTGTAGAGGGTGAGGGATCTGCCTTTATGTAAAGTCCTGTCTAAAGCCCACACTCCAGGAAGATATAGGTGAGGGACATGAAGATGTGGAGTCACTGTGGGTAGAAATACATGGAGCCAAAAACAATAATAAAATACTAATAGGAGTTTATTATAAACCACCCAATATACCAGAGTCCACAGAAAATCTACTTCTAAACAAAATAGACGAGGCGGCAAATCATAATGAGGTCATTATTATGGGGGACTTCAACTACCCAGATATAGACTGGGAAACTGAAACCTGTATATCTCATAAAGGAAACAGGTTCTTAGCAATAACCAAAGACAATTACCTTTCCCAACTGTTTCAGGACCCGACTAGAGGGACGGCCATACTGGACTTAGTATTAACCTATAGACCTGACAGAACAACAGATGTGCAGGTTTGGGGACACCTGGCAAATAGTGACCATAAAATAATAACCTTCCAATTGTCATTCAAAAGAACGTTTCTTCAGGGAGGAACAAAAATACCAAACTTTAAAAAAGCAAAATGTAGCCAACTAAAAGAGGCCATAGGCCTAACTAACTGAGACAAAGTTCTCAAAAATAAAAATACAGCCACAAAATGGGATATTTATAAAAGCATCCTAATATCTAATTGTGAGAGGTACATACCTTATGGGAATAAAAGGTTAAGGAACAAGAAAAAAACAATGTGGATAAATAGAACTGTAAAGAAAGCAATAAATGACAAAAAGAAAGCATTTAAATCACTAAAACAGGAGGGGAGCAAGGACAAGACAAATAAAAGCAGCCAAACTAGAGACCGAGAGATTAATCGCCAAAGAGAGTGAAACTAACCCTAAAATGTGTTTTGATTATATAAATGGTAAAAAGCATAAACCTGAAGGTGACGGCCCCTTACAGAGTAATGAGGGGAGAGTTGCAGAGAAAGATGAGGAGAAAGCAAAGCTACTAAATATCTTTTTCTCCACTGTATTCACTGAGAAAAATAAACTGTCAGATGAAATGCAGAATATAAAAGTAAATTCCCCATTAAAAGTGCCCTATCTGACCCAGGAAGAAGTACAGCGACGTCTTACAAAGATTAAAATGGACAAATCGCCAGGACCAGATGGCATACACCCCCGTATCCTAAGAGAATTAAGTAATGTCATCGCCAGACCCTTATTTCTGATATTTAAGGAGTCTGTAATGACAGGGAGTGTTCCACAGGATTGGCGCATAGCAAATGTGGTGCCAATATTCAAAAAGGGTCCAAAAACAGAGCCCGGGAACTATAGGCCAGTAAGTTTAACATCTGTCGTGGGTAAACTGTTTGAGGGGTTTCTAAGAGATGCTATCTTGGAGTACCTCAATGAAAATAAGCAAATAACTACATATCAGCATGGCTTCATGAGGGATCGGTCATGTCAAACCAATTTAATCAGTTTCTATGAGGAAGTAAGTTCTAGACTTGACTGCGGCGAATCAATGGATGTCGTATATCTGGACTTCTCCAAAGCATTTGACATTGTACCACATAATAGGTTAGTATATAAAATGAGAATGCTTGGATTGGGAGAAAATGTCTGTATGTGGGTAAGTAACTGGCTCAGTGATAGAAAACAGAGGGTGGTTATTAACGGTACATACTCAGATTGGGTCACTGTCTATATTCTCTTCAATATATTTATTAATGATCTTGTAGAAGGCTTGCACAGTAAAATATACATTTTTGCAGATGACACTAAACTGTGTAAAGTAATTAACACAGAAGAGGACAGTACACTGCTACAGATGGATCTGGATAGACTGGAGGCTTCGGCAGAGAAGTGGCAGATGAGATTTAACACTGACAAATGTAAGGTTATGCATATGAGAAGGAATAATGCAAGTCACCAGTACATACTGAATGGTAAAACATTGGGTAACTCTGACATGGAAAAGGACCTAGGAATTTTAGTGAACAGCAAACTAAGCCGTAGAAACCAGTGTCAGACAGCTGCTGCCAAGGCCAATAAGATAATGGCTTGCATCAAAAGGGGCATAAATGCCCGTGATGAGAACATAGTCCTGCCACTTTAAAAATCACTAGTCAGACCACACATTGAGTACTGTGCATAGTTCTGGGCTCCTGTGAACAAGGCAGGCATAGCAGAGCTGGCAAGGGTTCACAGGAGGGCAACTAAAGTAATAACTGGAATGGGTGGACTATAGTACCCAGAAAGATTGTCAAAATTAGGGTTATTCACTTTAGACAAAAGACGACTGAGGGGAGATCTAATAACTATGCGTAAATATATCAGGGGTCAGTACAGAGATCTCTCCCACCATCTATTTATCCCCAGGACTGTGACTGTGACAAGGGGACATCCTCTGCGTCTGGAGGAAAGAAGGTTTGTACACAAACATAGAAGAGGATTTTTTACGGTAAGAGCAGTGAGACTATGGAACTCTCTGCCTGAGGAGGTGGTGATGGTAAGTTCACTAAAAGAGTTCAAGACGGGCCTGGATGTATTTCTGGAGGGTAATAATATTATAGGTTATAGTTACTAGAGATGGGTCGTTGATCCAGGGAGTTATTCTGATTGCCTGATTGGAGTCGGGATGGAATTTTTTCCCCTAAAGTGGGGAAAATTGGCTTCTGCCTCACAGGGGTTTTTTGCCTTCATCTGGATCAACTTGTAGGAAAACAGGCCGAACTGGATGGACAGATGTCTTTTTTCGGCCTTATAAACTATGTTACTATGTTAGGCTCCATTCACACGACCGTATGTATTCCGTGTGCGTATAAAAACGGAACAAAAGACATACGGAAAGTCTATGTATAACATTTGCACAAGGAGGCTCATATAGTGTAGGGATAGGATTTGGCTAGGTAGGGCTAGTAGTTCTGTTCAAAAGACACAAAAATCCATTGTTATATCTGGCTGCATTTTTTTAAAATTTATTTTGGGGCAAAAACAATGCAAGTGTGCCTGACGCTAATACCACATGCACAGAGTGTGAATTAGAACCGTTCTGTAGTCTATATACCTGACATCCATTGTTATTTTTTCTACCGTTAATTAAGGCCGCAGTTCCTCATTTGTGTCTGCTGTATAACATTTGCGCAAGGAGGGACATATAGTGTAGGGATAGGATTTTGCTAGGCAGGGCTAGTAGTTCTGTTCAAAAGACACAAAAGTCCATTGTTATATCTGGCTGAATTTTTTTTATTTATTTTGGGGCAAAAAGAACGCAAGTGTGCCTGACGCTAATACCACGTGCACAGCGTGTGCATTAGAACCGTTCTGTAGTCTATATACCTGACATCCGTTGCTATTTTTTCTACCATTAATTAAGGCCGCAGTACCTCTTTTGCGTCTGCTTTATAACATTTGCGCAAGGAGGCACATATAGTGTAGGGATAGAATTTTGCTAGGCAGGGCTAGTTGTTCTGTTCAAAAGACACAAAAGTCCATTGTTATATCTGGCTGCAATATATTATTTTTGTGGTGGGTTAAAAATTGCTCAAGGTTGCCTGACCTTAACACCACCTTTTCAGCGTCTGCTGTCTAACATTTGTCTATCCCAAATAACAGAAATCCGGTGTATTTTTTCTGCAGTTATTGAAGGCAACATTACTAATTTCGCTGTGATTAGTGGCAGAAAGAAACACAATAAATGTCAGGTATACAGGAGAAACATACATTGTTCTGCACACGCTGCGCAGCTGGTGTTAAGATTAGGCAAACTTGCGCAAATTTTGACCATCAAGAATAACAATATTGCAGCCAGATTTAACAAAAGTCCTTTTAAAGGACTTTTGGGTCTTTTCAACAGAAAAACTAGCCCTGCCTAGCCAAATCCTATCCCTACACTATCTGTGCCTGACTGCGCAAACGTTATACATTATATGAATAAGGCAGAAAAGAATACACTGGATGTCAGGTATTTAGGATACAGAAAGGTTATACTGCACATGCAGCACAGGTATGTGCCATTACCTGCGCTGAGTCTGCTGCATAACGTTTGCTCATTCGGTGAAATTTTTCTGCTCATACACTAAAAAAAATCTGTGCAACTGTACTTTTGACAAACTTGCATATATACCATTTAGTATGTGCAAAGCGAGCAGTTACGGACAGGGAAGTGGGCATGCTGCTGATGGTGCAAGAAACAAAGTCATCCAAAACTCCTAGATTCATGTCTCAGTTTGGAGGGTGGCGCAAGACAGGTTCTTCTTAGGTCAACATGTCAGGAGGAGGACCATAGTGAGGTTAATTTTTTAGGTTAAAAAATTAGGGGTGAGGGCCTGCTGGTGAACCTCTTAAATATTTAAAGGCGAGGGCAGCCTAATAAGCAGTTTGATATTATGGAAGAAGAGGACGAGAAGAGGAAATACATGGAAATACAGTGTATTCAATACACCTTAAAAGCCATATTTAAAGTTCCTTTATGTTCAGCCGCTTCCCTCTGGTGGGGTAGCAAAGTCAGGGGCAATCCAGGCCTTGTTCATTTTGATTAGCGTCAGCATTTTCAGTTGACAGGCGGATGCGCTTAGCAGTTATTATGCCCCCAGCGGCACTAAATAACCACTCCGACAAAATGCTGGCGGCAGGGCAGGCCAGCACCTCCAAGACATAGAGCGCCAGTTCGTGCCACATGTCCAGCTTAGACACCCAATAATTATAAGGCACAGAGGGATCGCTGAGGACGTTGACATTGTCAGCTAGGTACTCCTTTACCATTTTTCAAAACTTTTTCCTCCTAGTTGTGACACTAGGCCTCTTATCAGAACCTTTTCCACATGCAGCGCTGTCCTTCTTTATTATGAGCCGGTAGAGTTCCAGAGCATGCTCAGGTCGCACAGCAGTCAGTGAGCTGGCAAGTGTAAGCGCTGCTGCAGCGTTGCCAGACTGGCGGAAGCTGTAGGTAACTTTCAGAAATGGCCACCTTCACCAGCAGCTCAGGCAAATTGGTGTAGGTTTTGAGAAACCGCTGAACCACTAAGTTGAAGCAGTTGCTTGGCGAGACTCCTGTTGTCCTTCCTGTTGGAGGAACAGGTGGGCTCATTCCTGTAATTAGTTCCAGGATCCTATAGGGTATGATTGGTTTAAGTTCCTGTGTATGAACTCACCTACATTTGAGACCAGTTCATACTGGTTGTCAGTCAGGATTAGAGTCAGGGTTTCCATAGGAGGTGTCCATCTTCCTTACTTAGTTTCCATCTTCTTTCCCTCCTAACTCTCTGTGTGGTTTTCCCCCCACATCTGAGCGTGACAGTATGTGTGTGAGCTTGCCGAGCTCCAAAGCCGCCACCAAGTTGTGGCCGTTATCAGACACAACCACGCCTGGCTGTAGGTTGAGTGGCGAGAGCCACAGCTCAGCCTGGTCCCTTATACCCTGCCTTCACCCAGTGTGCCGTCAGGGAAATGTAGCATCCCTGGCCAAAAGCACTTGTCCATGTGTCAGTCGTTAAGTGGACCTTCCCAGTAACTGCGTTGGTCAGGGCACGGGTCATGTTTCGGGACACATGCTGGTGTAAGGCGGTGAGTGCACACCGGCAAAAATAGTGGTGGCTAGGTACTGCGTAACGAGGGACAGCCGCCGCCATCAGACTGAGAAAAGCCTCAGTGTCCACAAGCAACATTTTCAGCGCCAGCAATTTGTAAAGGTGTGCATTTAGTGCTATGGCCTGTGGGTGGGTGGCTAGGTATTTGCACTTTCGTTCAAAGGCCTGGGGTATGGTCATCTGTACTCTGCGCTGGGACACAGAAATGAATGTGCTCGCTGATGGTGCTTGCGAGTTTCCAGGTGCAGGGCAGGAGGCATCTGGGCCTGCGTCTTGGCTAGCACGTAACACAGGAAAGAGGAGGCAGTGGTGTGACCCACATACACCGATTGTGGATCCAGGCGTTTGGCCCACCTATTAGGGTGCTTTGCTGCCATGAAGATCATGCTGGGGGTGGTCAGGTTGCTAGTGTTCATGCCCCTGCTCATTTTGGTACTGTATGGCACAGGTTGCAAATGACAATTCTTTTATCATTCACACTTGTTGGTGTGTCCTGCCTTCTCCCTTTTGCCACCCCACCGCCTCTTCCAGCCTGGTGCGGTGCTGCGGATCCCTCCCCCTTTGTACTGCTGTCCTCGCTCAGCTTGCCTCCTTCCCATGTTAGGCCAGTGATTTCATAGTCCACCACCTCCTCTCCCACTTCTTCACTCTGGTCCTCCTCCTGACAAGTTGACATTCAGTGCTGCTGATACTCAAAAACATTTGGGGTGAGGGTCTGCTGCTGATCTGACCGTCTAAAACATTAGGGGCGAGTGCCTGCTGCTGAGCTGACTGTGTAAAACATTAGGGGTGAGGGCGTGCTGCTACTTGCGCTTTATATACAAGTAAATATATGTTTCCTAACAATATTTCCTCTAAAATCGATGATATTTTCTGTTTTTGGGGGTATTATTGTCATTCTGTAAAATTGGCGTAATAGTCGGACATCATCGTTAATAGCAGCGACTCCGGTGTCCAGGATGCATGCAGACATCCTCCCCATGATGTTCCCTAACCATTTCAGTGGTGTTTCCTCCATTTTCTCACGTTTCCCTATGAACCAGACACCCTCCCCTCTGCAGAGCAGGGGTGCCTGGTCTTCTCCCATTGACTTCCATTATACTCGGGTGCTCGGCCGAGCACTCGTGCACCACCTAGTGTTCGGCCAGAGCACCCGAGCATTGCGGTGCTCGATCATCACTAGTAAAGATACATTATATGTAATAATCCCCTGTGTCTGATAATACACTCATACACACATTCCCTGGCCACCTAGTAGTGTCTGGATTAATGGGGTTAGTTATTACCCGAGCAGTCACTTCCTGTGTGTTGAGAAGGAGCAGAAAGTAAAGACCAATGGGAGACCGAAAAACATAATTATTTTACACCTTGTGGAGCCGTTATGAAAAAATATGTAATTGGCCAGTCAACTCCTTTAACTACATAAGTCTATCTGCATTTGTTATGGGAAACTTTTGAATATAATTTGTCTCATATCACATTTCATCTGACATCATTTCATTTCCTTTACCATGTTTCATTTATCAAATTTCTTTTTTTTTTGTATTTTTAACTTTAATGATATTTTATGCATCAGTTTTCTAATAAAACAGTATTTTTGTAACTTTCGTAGACCAAAACCTCAGCTAGAAAGAAAGCCTTTTCAACCTGCCAGCACGTCCTTTAATGAGAAATGTCAAGGTTTTTCTCTCATGAGTAATTAAATATATATTTATTTATTCCTTCTGACAGGAGAGCGGCGTATCCCACCACCTGGCCAGTCACTATAGTTTATAACTCTTCCCTTGATTATAATAAGAAACCATTAGTTCTACTTAACACAATAAGTTCATTCCAGGCTAGACAGTAATTGTTTCAGCGTACACAGAGTAAACATGATGAATTTCTTTACAGACAGATTTCAAGGGTCATGCATTGAAATCACTGGGCGCCATAGCAAAGGCCAGAACTGCTTCTTCTATTTTTCTTGACCCCTTCCCGACCAGCGCCGTACATGTACGTCGCTGCGGGAAGTGACTTCCCGACCAGCGCTGTAGTGCTACGGCGCGCTGATCGGGCGGGTGCAGGAGCCTCGCCCGCCCGATCAGCTGCGGGAGACCGGTTGTGCCCAGTAGTCGGACCCCTGCTGTAGTCGGACCCCTAAAACACCGATGCTGGTGCATTAAACCTCGATGTGCACATGCGATGCGGGCGGCAGGTAGGAGAGTCCATCGGGTCCCCGTGCTGCTGTGACGGGGACCCAATGGCAGGGAAGGCAGCCCGATGCCTTCCTTAGGCATCATGGCTGCCTTCTACGGAAGCCTGTGAGATCCAGCCCCCTGGATCTCACAGGCAGGAAGCTGTAAGTGTATTACACTGAGTAATTGTAATGCATTGTAAAGGGAATCAAACCCCCAAAAGTAAAAAAAAAGTGTGAAAAAAAAGTTAAAAAATAAAGTTTCAAAAAAATAAAAGTTTCAAGTAAAAAAACAAAAAAAAAACGCCCTTTTCCCAAAATTAAGTTTAAAAAAATTGGAAAAAAAGGGATAAAAAGAAAAGTAGTCATATTAGGTATTGCCGCGTCCATATCGACCAGCTCTATAAAAATATGACATGATCCACCCCGCCAGGTGAACGGAGTAAAAAAAAAAAAAACGGTGCCAAAACTGCCATTTTTGGTCACCTTCCCTCACAAAAAGTGTAATAGCAGGCTACCAAAAAGGCGTATTTACCCCAATCAAATCGTCATCTCGTCCCACAAAAAATGAGACCCTACCTAAGACAATAGCCCGAAATAGCAACACAAAAAAAAAAATTATTCTGTTCAAAAATGCATCCGCAAACCAATCCATCAAAATCTGTGCTGCAAAATCCATATGGCGCTCCTTCCGTTCTGAGTCCTGCCATGTGACCCCACAGCAGTTTACCACCACATATGAGGTGTTGCCGTATTCAGGAGAAAATGGGGAACTAATTATGGGGTGCTTTTTCTCCTGTTACCCCTTGTGAAAATGAAAAATTTGGGGCTAAATCAATATTTTATTGGAAGAAATAAAAACTTTTCATTTTCACAGCCAAGTGTTTCCAAATTCTGTAAAACGCTTAGGGGGTCAAAGTGGTCAGTACACCCCTTAATATATTCTTTGAAGTGTAGTAGGGTGTAGTTTCCAAAATTGGGTCACTTTTTGAGGGTTTCCGCTCTAGGGGTACGTCAGGGTCTCTTAATTACAAAATGATGCCTAAAAACCATTCTAGCAAAATCTGCCTCAAAAATCTGTATGGCGCTCCTTTTCTTCTGACCACTGCCACATGCCCATAGAGCAGTTTACCACCACATATGGAGTATTTCCGTAAACTGCTGAATCAGAGTAATGTATATTGAGGTTTAGTTTGCTGTTAACCCTTGCTGTGTTGCAGGAAAAAATTGATTAACATGAAAAATCTGCATAAAAATGAAATTTTGAAATTTCGCCTCCATTTTCCTTTAATTCTTGTAGAACACATAAAGGGTTAACAAAGTTTGTAACGTCAGTTTTAAATAATGTGAGGGGTGTAGTTTCTAAAATGGGGTAATTTATGGGTGGTTTCCTTTACGTAAGCCCCTCAAAATCACTTTATATCTGAATTGGTGCTTACAAAAATGGTTTTGGAAATTTTGTTGAACTTCTAAGCTTTCTCACGTCCTAAAAAAGTAAAATGACATTTATAAAATGATGCCAACATTAAGTAGACATATGGGGAATGTAAAATAACTATTTTGGAGCTATTACTATGTATTTTGAAAGTAGAGAAATTGAAATTTGGAAATGTTTCCAAATTTTTGCTAAATGTGGTATTTTTTTAGAAATAAAAATGAAATATTTTGCCGCAAATTTACTACTGTCGTGAAGCACAATATGTGACAAGAAAACAATTTTAGAATGGCCTGGATAAGTAAAAGCGTTCCAAAGTTATTACCACATAAAGTGACACATGTCAGATTAGCAAAAAATGGCCTGGGCAGGAAGGTGAAAACAGGCCAGGGGTAGAAGGGATTAAAGAGGTACTATCACAATAAATTGACAAGATGGTATGACCATTCTCCTTGTCAAAAGAGCATGTCCCTACATAGACTGATAACCACTATATACCACAATATACTTCATAAATATTTCTGAATATTCCCAGACAAAATATTGTAGATAACAGAACATGACTCACAGAGAGAAACTTATCCCTTCAGATGAATAGGGGTGATATGGTGGACCAGGTCAGGGCTCAACCAATGTGGGAAGTACCTTGACATGGCAATATCTCATGTAAATACCATCACTCTGCCCCAGCAACCTCCAACATGTAGTCCCATGTAAATAACATTACCCCCTTAACATTCAGTCCCATGTAAATAACAGGATTCCTCCTCACTCCAACATATAGTCCCATGCAGTCCAATAGCATCCCTCCCCTCAGCCCTAACATACAGTACCAGTTAAATAACCACAACTCTCAGCATTACACTGCCTCTCACACTGAGAATCTATTCGTTCACTTACCTCTCCTCATGTAGCAGGCCTCATCATAGGGTCTTCCCCAGGACTTCACTGCTGAGCGCGTTCTCTTGACTGGTCACATGATGGTGACTTCATCGCAGGTTCTCCTCAACCACTGCCTTTAGCACTGATCACAAGACAGTCATGTCATTAAAGGGCCTTCAGCTCTTGCAGCGCATCAGATTCAATTGTATTGCTGTCCTGAGGAGGGCAATACAGTGGTATCTAGATGGCAGGCAGTACATTCACAATCTGGGACAAAACATCTGGGGCCCAGGCCCTTAATGTTTTACTCTAGCAACGCCCCTGACTACATCCATTAAAGTGTGCTTATATCTAAATTAGAGGCTGAGAGGTAGCAGGGTTGTAAATGAGCACTTAAACTCACAAGTAGATGGCAGGAACCAAATGCTGATGGTTATGGAAGGAGGAGATGATCCAGTAATGAAGTAGATTTCAAATTTATGGCATACAGGTAGATAGCAGATGAATGACAGTTAATAGAAATGGACAATACTGAACTGACCCCATCAGAATTAGGGTGCTAATAACATCTTCACATTGTTTACAACATTACCAAATCATTATGTGGGTAGTGTACCTATGGAACAAGGAAAGGAGATGAGAAGGTGAGGAAAACAAGCAGGAAGTCCTTCTTTGTAAAGTGGAATGTGTATGGTCAGTTTAACCAGAACCAGAGGACCCCAGTCTTTGCTATGAGTCCCCTCCCCTAAAGGCTATGCATGTTCCTGTGGGATACACTTGGAAATTGGTTGAAGTGATATATTGTAGCCACCATAAAAGTCTGACTTAAACACCAAGCTCCTATGGTCCATTGGATGGGGTGACTTTATCTTAGTCCACACTGATAACCTTTTGGTGCCCAGCGGGTATTACAATCCAACCAGAATGTACCTTTGGCTCATGACTGGTTTATTTAGCCTGTGGGCAAGTGCACAGGATTCCTGCTATGATCATGTGGCCTTCTCATTAGTAGGACATTTTTGACCATAAGACTGATATTGGTGGAATGTTTTTGTTTTCTCAATTCACTCTTGAAAATGGTGTTTTAAACTTTTGCTACATTGCTTGACAACATTTTAAATAAAATATGCCATCACTGTTGCAGAACAAGCAGAAACTTTGCCATATCAAAATATGTACTGTGTGCACCAGGTCAGGATGAAGCATGTGAATTTGGAGGTGGGTTCCATCTAAATCCACCACATAAGTTCAATGTGCAAGAAAGGCCAAAAGCACAGCTATATATTGTACATTTATCAATGCTTTATTTTGGAGCACAAATGACATTAGTGTGACTATTTTGGCCTGCATGCCAAAATGGCACTGTTATATGCTTTTGTGTTCCTCAACAAGCCATTGAAAAATATATCTGTGCTTTGGACCCATCTTGCATACAGTATACATGACATATCTACTTTCCATCTCTACTATTTGCAAGACTAGCATGTCTGTACTTCAGTACATGAGGGACAGGGTGGTCACATGCATGGTTGCCCTCAAAAACCCACCTGAGCAAAAAGGTCACTCGCCTTTATGTCCATTAACTTCTATCTTGCACCCTATTTTGTATATTTAGTAGGCCCATGTTCTTAGACTTATTGAGTGAATAACAATCTTTACAGTATGTACACCATATAAATAATGGGCCCATGAAGCAGGGGAAACAGACTAATAACTTAATAACTAATAACACTTTCTAAGTTTACCCCTTACAACCACTCAATTTTTTTTTTCCTTTCCTCCCCGCCTTAAAATTGCTGTCATTTTTTAAATTTTTCAGTAGACATAGCCATGTGAGAGTTTGTTTTTTTTACAGTTCTAGCTGTATTCTTTAATAACTCAATTTAATGTTCTATATACTATAAACTGCTTCTTTGCCGCAGCATATTGATATTTTACTGGTATTACAGCTTGCCTTCAGTAGGTCACGTGCTGCCATGAAAACTTCCTTACACCCCTCAATTGCATCACAGGGTGTCCGATCTAACCTCTCAAATACTGCTATCTCAGCTGAATGGTTAAATGACTGGGATCAGACTTGCCTCCAATCTTGGTCACTGCAAGCTTCATTCACCCCTTCAGGCATTATGACATACATGTACGTCAAATGTCAGGAAGGGGCTAAACTTCATAGCTGGCATGCAGTAACGTGTGGGTAGTAGGTGGGGTGGCAGCCCACAGGTAACATAGTAACATACATAGTTTACAAGGCCGAAAAAAGACATCTGTCCATCCAGTTCGGCCTGTTTTCCTATAAGTTGATCCAGAGGAAGGCAAAAAAACCCTGTGAGGTAGAAGCCAGTTTTCCCCACTTTAGGGAAAAAAATTCCTTCCCGACTCCAATCAGGCAATCAGAATTACTCCCTGGATCAACGACCCCTCTCTAGTAACTATAACCTGTAATATTATTACCCTCCAAAAATACATCCAGGCCTCTCTTGAACTCTTTTAGTGAACTTACCATCACCACCTCCTCAGGTAGAGAGTTCCATAGTCTCACTGCTCTTACCGTAAAGAATCCTCTTCTATGTTTGTGTACAAACCTTCTTTCCTCCAGACGCAGAGGATGGCCAGTCACAGTCACAGTCCTGGGGATAAATAGATCGTGGGAGAGATCTCTGTACTGACCTCTGATATATTTATACATAGTTATTAGATCTCCCCTCAGTCGTCTTTTTTCTAAAGTGAATAAGCCTAATTTTGATAATCTTTCTGGGTACAGTAGTCCACCCATTCCAGTTATTACTTTAGTTGCCCTCCTCTGAACCCTCTCCAGCTCTGCTATGTCTGCCTTGTTCACAGGAGCCCAGAACTGTACACAGTACTCCATGTGTGGTCTGACTAGTGATTTGTAAAGTGGCAGGACTATGTTCTCATCACGGGCATCTATGCCTCTTTTGATGCAACCCATTATCTTATTGGCCTTGGCAGCAGCTGTCTGACACTGGTTTCTGCAGCTTAGATTTCTGTTCACTAAAATTCCTAGGTCCTTTTCTATGTCAGAGTTACCCAATATTTTACCATTCAGTATGTACTGGTGACTTGCATTATTCCTTCCCATATGCATAACTTTACATTTGTCAGTGTTAAACCTCATCTGCCACTTCTCTGCCCAAGCCTCCAGTCTATCCAGATCCATCTGTAGCAGTGTACTGTCCTCTTCTGTGTTAATTACTTTACACAGTTTAGTGTCATCTGCAAAAATTGATATTTTACTGTGCAAGCCTTCTACAAGATCATTAATAAATATATTGAAGAGAATAGGGCCCAATACTGACCCCTGTGGTACCCCACTAGTTACAGTGACCCAATCTGAGTATGTACCATTAATAACCACCCTCTGTTTTCTATCACTGAGCCAGTTACTTACCCACATACAGACATTTTCTCCCAGGCCAAGCATTCTCATCTTATATACTAACCTTTTATGTGGTACAGTGTCAAATGCTTTGGAGAAGTCCAGATATACGACATCCATTGATTCGCTGCGGTCCAGTCTAGAACTTACCTCCTCATAGAAACTGATTAAATTGGTTTGACATGACCGATCCCTCATGAAGCCATGCTGATATGGAGTAATTTGCTTATTTTCATTGAGGTACTCCAAGATAGCATCTCTTAGAAAACCCTCAAACAGTTTACCCACGACAGATGTTAAACTTACCGGCCTATAGTTCCTGGGCTCTGTTTTTGGACCCTTTTTGAATATTGGCACCACATTTGCTATGCGCCAATCCTGTGGAACACTCCCTGTCAGTATAGAGTCCTTAAATATCAGAAATAAGGGTCTGGCGATGACATTACTTAATTCTCTTAGGATACGGGGGTGTATGCCATCCGGTCCTGGCGATTTGTCTATTTAATCTTTTTAAGACGCAGCTCTACTTCTTCCTGGGTCAGACAGGGCACTTTTAATGGGGAATTTACTTTTATATTCTGCATTTCATCTGACAGTTTATTTTCCTCAGTGAATACAGTGGAGAAAAAGATATTTAGTAGCTTTGCTTTCTCCTCATCGCTCTCTGCAACTCCCCCCTCATTACTCTGTAAGGGGCCGACACCTTCAGGTTTATACTTTTTACCATTTATATAATTAAAGAACATTTTAGGGTTAGTTTTACTTCTTTGGCAATTAATCTCTCGGTCTCTAGTTTGGCTGCTTTTTATTTGTCTTTTACATATTCTATTTTTTTCCTTGTAGTTTTTCAATGCTTCCTCGCTCCCCTCCTGTTTTAGTGATTTAAATGCTTTCTGTTTTCATTTATTGCTTTCTTTACAGTTCTGTTTATCCACATTGGTTTTTCTTGTTCCTTAACCTTTTATTCCCATAAGGTATGTACCTCTCACAATTAGATATTAGGATGCTTTTAAAAATATCCCATTTTGTGACTGTATTTTTATTTTTGAGGACTTTGTCCCAGTTAGTTAGGCCTATGGCCTCTCTTAGTTGGCTAAATTTAGCTTTTTTGAAGTTAGGTATTTTTGTTCCTCCCTGAAGAAACGCTCTTTTGAATGACAATTGGAAGGTTATTATATTATGGTCACTATTTCCTAGGTGTCCCCCGACCTGCACATCTGTTGTTCTGTCAGGTCTATTGGTTAATACTAAGTCCAGTATGGCCGTCCCTCTAGTCGGGTCCTGAACCAGTTGGGAAAGGTAATTGTCTTTGGTTATTTCCAAGAACCTGTTTCCTTTATGAGATATACAGGTTTCAGTTTTCCAGTCTATATCTGGGTAGTTGAAATCCCCCATAATAACGACCTCATTATGATTTGCCACCTCGTCTATTTCGTTTAGAAGTAGATTTTCTATGGGCTCTGGTATACTAGGGGGTTTATAATAAACTCCTATTAGTATTTTATTATTGTTTTTGGCTCCATTTATTTCTACCCACAGTGACTCCACATCTTCATGTCCCTCACTTATATCTTCCCGCAGTGTGGGCTTTAGACAGGACTTTAGATAAAGGCAGACCCCTCCCCCTCTCCGGTTTTGGCGATCCTTTCTAAACAGACTGTAACCCTGTACGTTAACTGCCCAGTCATAGCTATCATCCAGCCATGTCTCAGTTATTCCCACTATGTCATAGTCCTCCTCACACATCACTAATTCCAGTTCACCAATTTTATTAGTCAGGCTTCTGGCATTAGTGTACATACACTTAAGAGGTTGATGTATATTTTTTACCCCCCTTTTTAAATTACTATTACCAGTGAAGTGAATATCCGGGGTTTTTGGGTTACTTTGGTTGATGTTTTGCCCAATATTCTCCCTACATTCCTCACTAATCCCAACCCCCACTAACCCCCCACTCTCCCCGACTATGACCCACTCTCTATCTACACTATCTACCCCCTTATTAGTATTACCCCCCACCCTCCCCCCAGATCCTAGTTTAAAAGCTCCTCCAGCCGTCTAACCATTTTTTCCCCCAGGGCAGTTGCACCCTCCCCATTAAGGTGCAGCCCGTCCCTACTATAGAGTCTGTAGCCGACAGAGAAGTCGGCCCAGTTCTCCATGAACCCAAACCCTTCCTTCCTGCACCAGCCTCTGAGCCACTTATTTAACTCCCTAATCTCCCGTTGTCTCTCTAGTGACGCTCGTGGCACTGGTAGTATTTCTGAAAACACTACCTTGGAGGTCCTGGACTTGAGCTTCTCTCCTAGTTCCCTAAAATCATTTTTAAGGACCTTCCATCTCCCCCTGACTTTGTCATTGGTGCCAATGTGTACCATGACCGCCGGGTCTTCCCCAGCCCCACCCAGCAATCTGTCAATCCGATCCGTGATATGCCGAACCCAAGCACCCGGGAGACAACACACTGTTCGGCATTCACGGTCTCGGCGACAGATGACCCTGTCTGTCCGCCTAATTATAGAGTCCCCTACCACCAGCATCTGTCTGGCCTTTGCTGCTCTCCTGTTCCCATCCTTCCTGCAGCGGTCATCCTCCTGGTTTCTAGGAGAAACGGCCTGCTGCAGTGTCGCTGGTCCTGGGCTTTCATCCCTAATATCAGCCAAACAGGCATATTTACTAGGGTGTTCCAGCTCAGGACTAGCCTCCCTGGCACTTTTCCCTCTACCCCTTCTTACTACATTTACCCAGCTGCTGACCTGATAGTCCTGCTCTTGCCCATCTCCTCCCTCCTCCTCTTCACTGACCCCAGCCAGTGCCTGCACTGTGAGGTCTAAGCCTCTCTCCAGGTGTTCAATGCCCCTAAGTATGCCAAGCTGCTTATTTAGATCCAAGATCTGGGCTTCCAGGTGAGTTTGTGCATCTTATTTCCCTGGGTCCCTGACATCAGTACTACCTGTACTGTCATGATGGTAGACATGGTCATATGTGTATCACAGGGAACAACATATTTAATATAAATTTTCTAAAACAATGGCTGACTTTAATGTTATGCTCTGTGCATCTCATATCTGACTGGTAATTGTCTTACAGAAGTGAGAAATGGTTCAAACTACTTAGTTAATCATCCTCAGCTATATCATAGATATGTTTTTCCTTTGATGCGTAGTGAAATATTGTAAAGATAGTGAACAGTAACAAAGTAAGACTATGTCTTTTCCTATCAAGAAGAACCATCAGTCATTTATCTCCTCTCCTCTTTTATCTGCTCCGGCCTCAGCTAACTGTTCTTTTAGTGAAATGCACTTACAACTTACACGTCTTTTCTTTAATCTCTCTCTCAGCTGCCCTCAGCTTGGTTTGGTCATTTTTAGCTTGTCCTCTGCATGTGTTCACCTTCACAAATTCTTTAGCTTTGAAGCCATGAAATAATGAATATCCTGATTTTAAGGTAACGTATTTAACTGGACATTTCAGATGTGCGATTACCTTTGAACTTCATTTGCAGTTTACATATAGAATTAACCTACATAGAAATGTGCAACATTTCAATACTATTCTTGCTCTGTTGTGAATTTTTTGGCTTCATAGCAGAAATCTTCTAGCATTTCTTGCCAAGTTGATGTGAAGTGTAGTCTTCAAAAAGGATTTAGGTGAAGAAAAAAATTTACCAATGCCTATAAAAGCTCCGCTAAAATGTAAAAGGGCTGTTTGAGTTAGTAATAAAAGGCAGGGTATGGATTAAGTTTAGGAAAGAAAATATACTCACCATTTCAGTTCCCCTCTGCTCCATCATCGATGTTCCAGTCCTGCAATTTGTTTATATGGCTGTAGCAGCAATACCCAACTACAGTCAATCATTAGCCAATTGTTTTGTTTCTAAGTACGGCAGATGTTATCTCTTTAAAGATGACACCCATTCCAAAGCAGAATGGATCCCATAGCTGTCCGGTGCCTGGTATTTCCAACAGCAGACTCATAGGGCTATTCTCTCCAGTCAATGTTAACGCCGCTCACAGACATCTAACCCTTCAGATGGTGTTGTTAATTGTGACCGCGCATCTATGGCTGCTTCCCTGTGCTGAGATCGAGGAAGTTGTTCATTGCTGATGATAGACTGGAGCCTGTAAGAGGCTACCAGGCCTACCAAAGGTATAATCCAATGTAGGCCTGCAGGTGGCAGTGATGCATTGGAATATGCTGAATTTACCATATACTACTGAGAAAAGAAATTTAACAATTGCGCAAAAATATAGATTTTTTTTGCCTAAAACTTGCTTAACTTAGTTATATATTGCTGACCATCAGTCCATGCCAAGTCCATGCTACCTTACAGTGGTCTCTGGTGAACACTTAGGGGTAGCCTTAACTTCCTACCAACCCTGTTAAAAAATTATAAGTTAGCTGACTGTGGTACACTAGTCTCAGTAGAACTAGAGATCTCAGGATACACACAAGGTAATATAAACTAGAACAAGATCAGAATAACAGAATTTGGGAGTAAATTCACCTGGCAAACACTATACCTGGCCTCCAAAATGAAGTGAGGCTTGGATCTAAATATGCTCAACAATTAGCACACCACCCTAATCAAACAGGCAAGGCTAGATGAGAATCAAACCCAGATTGATATGCAATGAGTTGCACAGCAACTGTCCAGATAAAGTTAGTAGCTACTGTAGGGGAACTTCGAGCATTACAATCTAAGAACACACAGATGTTATCATGGCTTCTTTACTATCTTACCACCTGAGGTATTTAGTGGTTCTCACTAAACCAGTGTTTCCAAACTCCAGTCCTTACGACCCCCCAGCACATCATGTTTTCAGGATTTCATTAGTCTTAAGCAGGTGATATAGTTATTGTCAATGCATTGGGGCTTACCACAGGTTATAATTATGTGGAATATTCTGAAATCATGACCGGTCAGGTGGGCCCTGAGAATTGGAGTTGAGAAACATTGCCATCAGGGATAATACTTTGAATATTGTTATTAAAGGGGTTTTACCATCTTGGACAAAGGGGGCATATCGCTAGGATATGCCCCCATTGTCCTATAGGTGCTGGTCCCACCGCTGGGAACCGCACCTATATCGAGAATGTGGCCCCGAAAGTGAAGGAGGGCACACCGCGCATGCGCGGCCACCCTCCATTCATTTGTATGGGACTGCCGAAAATAGCCGAGCGCTGGCTCGGCTATTTCCGTCGGCTGTATAGAAATGAATGGGAGCCGGGCGCTCGGCTATTTTCGGTGGCCTCCTACAAATGAATGGAGGGCGGCCGCGCATGCGCGGTGCTCCCTCCTTCACTTTCGGGGCCCCGTTCTCGATATAGGTGCGGTAGTAGGTCTCGATAGTGGTGGGACCTGCACCTATAGGGAAATGGGGGCATATCCTAGCGATATGCCCCCATTGTCCAAGATGATAAAACCCCTTTAACTACTAAATCACTAGGTGTAAAAAAATACGATTTGTATACATATGTAACTCCAACTGTATTATAATTTAGGTTTGGGGAAAAAAGATTAATATTATTTTGTTAATCAATTATTTTCACCCAATTTCACCAAAAACAATTTCTCTATGTGACTTAAAGCCTCCTATTCCTTTTTCAATGCACCAAAAAAAAAATCATAAAGCCATAAATGAGAAAAATGACAATACAGCTACTACTGTGTATTGGTCTGTAAAAGTCATTTAATTTCACACTGTTTTCAGTACTTCCAATCCAATTAGATAGATGCTGCACAAAGCATTTATAGGTATAATTCTCCATCCTTTCCAGCAGTAAATTAAAAATAAATCTGTTATGTTTCACTGACCATAACACGTTCATAGGACCAGTTCAAACAATGGTCAATAAAACTTTGGCAGCTTCTCAGAAATAAATCCTCCAGTATATGAACACATTGTTTTATTTTTATATACTCCACTTATTCTAGATGAAATATAATTCTATGTTCATGATCATGAAATTAACCTTTTTTTACATAAAATACTTCATATTGTTTTCAAAGTGAAAATAACTTTCTGAAAAAGCGTTTTTCAAAAAGTAGGGTTTTAATTTCTGCTAGTGCTTGATGGGTAGCTGTTCCAGTGATTGCTTTGATAAAATGGGAGAATAATTATCCTAAACATGGACTGTTTTACTGCAAATCACAAATATTAAGGTAATATAAAAACTCCAGCTGTGTCGATATAAAATTTCAATTATAATAGTATCTAATCTCCCAAAAACTGAGAATTGTTTTTATGGTAGAATACTTTTATTCTTCTTAAACACGTTGATGATCCAAACTGGTCAATGACTTTACAGATAAAATAAAACAAAACTTAAATTTATGTACATTTTCAGAAATGGAAATACAAAGGACAAACTATGTTTTTTTAAATTATCATAAATTACATCTATTGTAATAAAGCTGGTTGTTCACAACAACTCAAAACTGGACTGCATCTACAGTAGTCACTATTTCCAATTACTGTGCCTATTGGTACTCAGATACCCCAGGATCTCGTACAGGTGAATTGGATGGTAAGAAAAAAAACACATATGATACATTTACAGTGTCAACACTGACAGACAACAATGTACTGAAATAAACTCATCAATAGAAAAGACAGAAACCAAATGATAATAGTCACGGATGGGGGAGATGGGAACTCAGCAATGGAGTGGATAGAAAAAGGTATGATATGTAGGTTGAGAGTGTTGAATGACATTGAATAGAAATAAGCTTTACTGAACTGTCCCTGATCTAAATACAACCCAGCAAGACAGCCAAGACAGCAATGCCAGGATGTACAGATACAACACACTAAATAAAAAAATACTAAGAATCTGGAAACAAATGCACAACGCAGACTCTATTCCCAGCAACCAGATTACCAAAAGGCCAGGACATATAAAGGCTAAGCAATCACCAGATCCGCCCTAAATTAACTAGGCTAAGCTAAGTGATAATTTATCAAGACTCAGATTAATGGCAGTTGCATAACAGTTGCCCCAACGTTGATACAGTAGTAAAATGGTGAGCATGAAAGAACAGGGAATTTCTGAATGCTCATAACAATTGTAAAGCGGATTGCTTTCTTTTGCTGTACAGTATAACTTGAGCCTATTAACAAAAGGTATAAGTAATTCCACTTTAGTGCAGAAAAAGGCATTCAATTGATCTTCAGTTATACTTACCTGGTCCCAACTCCTCCTGAGATACATGGTGGGTCTTTGTAGTGGACTTTAGCCACTCTATAAGTGACACAAATATTGAGATTACAAAGCTAAAAACCCAAAACCAGAATTGTTCAAAATATCACTCCTGAGTTGCACACAGTCATAACACTGCAGAAATGTGTGTTTCATACTGTCCATGTGTCATTGTTTCAAAAAGGTCATGCCATCATCCATCTGACGCTAGATATGTGCAGATGCACAGTACTGTAAAGACGCACAACTGTGTATTTTCAAGAACGCAATAGAAACTTCTCTCCACTTGTGTCCCCTGATGGTAAGGAACACTGATTTTTAAGCAGAATGCATAGAGTACCCATACAAAACACCATAGGGAAATAATAGAACTTTATAATAAAGCATAATAAATAAAATAGCATAGTACTGTACTAGACTGAACTTCATAAGTACAATATACTCATCTACACACAGTCTAAATCCAAAAGTTAGTTTTAGGCTATATCTCTCATAAGTCAAGTGTGTTTTATGTTATCCAGAGCAGTATTTCCATATTATTTTCTTGCTGTAAAAATAGAAAAAGCAATCAAACTTTTTGAATATATTCGTAAATGACAAACAAAAAACCCTTCTGGAACATGCTATATAAATGTGATGGCCTACAGCACTGTTTGTATATGATCCCTTATGATAAAAAATAAAGAATATAATTAAATTAAAAAAAAACATGTAAGAGTAAAAAAAGTTTAAAAGTAATACTTTTGTACTTTTTGCAAATGATAAAAGGCCGTCAACGCAGTACATGTAGCTATGGTTCATCTTGTTCTATGTCCATGCTCAATATAGTTTGCTAGAAAGAGTTTAACATTGTTTTCTTCTGTAAGAGAAGCATTGCCAGGATAAGCAGGGAGATAAACCTGACACCATCAATTCTGGTAATGGGATGAGATTTATTGTAGGAGATTGTATGTGGCATGGCTGTCTAATCAAGATCAATAAAGCACTCCAAATCTTGTTAAGTACATTAGGATTCTGTGCATCTGCAGGGATCCAGCAGAGCCTCTTCTACTTCCAGAAAACTTTGACGATAACCCTTTACCTAGATAACGACAAAGTGAATAAATGTTATAGTAACTTAGAGCACTGTTCTTTTAGTTTCTTTTATTTTTATCATTTTTGGACTGATAGGAAGACATGACTTACTCTTGAGGAGGGAAAGAAGTATAGCTAGCAAGATATCATTTATACTTGCATGCCTCCCAAATGGTTGGCTATGGTTCTTCCCTAATACAAGGAAAGAGCAGCTCTGGGGTACAAAGTACAGCTCTAAGGCTAGGTTTACATTAACAGCAGAGAGTCTGGTAGAATCTTCTGGTGCAGATTCCACCAAAAAGCAAATCAGCAGGACGAAATACCAATGCATGCAGCAACATTTTGTTCAGAATGGTGGAAACCGTAACGGAAACCCCACAGACCCCATTATAGTCAATGGAATCTGTCAGGTGCCTTTGGTGTATAGAAAAATTTGGACACAGAGCTTCTGAAGAAAAACAAAAAAAAAGTGACACAAATTTAAACCTATGGAAATACTGCTGTTATGAAACTAATAATCAAAGGTGCTGCATTTGGTTAGGTGCTGACTTACCAACCAACATACTAGGGTATCTCAATAAAAAGTTAATGTATTTCAGTAATTTAATTCAAAAACTGAAAGTCATACATAGATTCATTATACACAGGGTGATCTTTTTCAAGTGTTTATTTCTATTCATGTTGATGATTATGGCTTACAGCTAGTGAAAACTCAAACGTTAGTATGATACACAGACAACTTCAGAATTTTCTTACCTAGGCTATGCAGTAAAAGGACTGGACTGTTGCTCTGTGGTCCAAAGTCTTGTTTATAAATTTTGGATTTCACTTGGAAATCAAGATCCCAGAAGTCTCGAAGAAGAGTGGAGAGGCACACAATCCAAGCCAAGTTGCTTAAGGTGTGAAGTTTTCATAGACAGTGATGGTTTGGGGAGCCATGTCATCTGATGGTGTTACAGTATATCAATTCCAAATTTGCGCAGCCGTCTACCAGTAAATTTTAGAGAACTTCATGACTCCCTCTGCCGACAAGCTTTATGGAGATGCTGATTTAATTTTCCAGCAGAACATGATATCTGCCCACACTGCCAAAAGTACCAACACCTGATTTAATAATCATGGTATCACTGAGCTTGATTGGCTAGCAAACTCGCCTGACCTAAACCGCATAGAGAATCTATAGGATATTGAGGCAGATGAGGGACACCAGACCCAACAATGCATATGAGCTAAAGGCCACTATCAAAGCAACCTGGGCTTCCATAACACCTCAGCAGTGACACAGGCTGATGGCCTCCATGTCACGCCGCATTGATGCAGTAATTCATGTAAAAGGAGCCCCAGCCATGTATTAAGTGCACATACTTTACATACTTTTCAGTAGGTTATAATTTCTGTATTAAAAATTCATTTTTTTAATTGATATGCTTCGTATGCCAATTGTGTAGCCTACTGAACCAGACTGAGGGACCATTTAACCCTTTCTACCCCGGAGGTTTTTTCGGTTTTGCGTTTTCGTTTTGTGCTCCCTGCCTTGATGCAGCCATAACTGTTTGATTTTTCTGTTCACATAGCTGTATGAGGGCTTGTTTTTTGTGGGACAAGTTGTACTTTCCAACGCCACCATTTAATATTGCATATGGTGTAGTGGGAAGCGGGAAAAAAATTCCAAATCAGGTGAAATTGCAAAAAAAAAACGCAATTCCGCCACAGTTTTACGGGGTTTTTTTATTTATGGCGTTCAATGTTCATTCAAACTGACCAGTTACTTTCATTCTACTAGTCAGTATGAATCCGGCAATACCTAATGTATAGTTTTTCTTGATTTTTGATAGTGATAAAAAAATTATAAAGTTGGACATTATTTTTTTTGTCATTTTGACCCCTATAACTTTTTGGTATTTACGTGTACGGATCTGTATGGGAGCTAATTTTTTGCGGGGCGATCTGAACTTTTTATTGATACCATTCTGGGGTGTGTATGACTTTTTGATCGCTTTCTATTTATTTATTTTTAGAAAAAAAGCAACAAAAAATGGTGAAGTGGCCATTTTGGCGCTTTTTATTGTTTCGCTGTTTTCCGTATGGGAAATAATTTTTCTATATTTTTATAATATGGGCATTTTCGCACACGGCAATACCCATAATGTGTATTTTTTACAATTTTTTAATACTATTATTTTTATTTTCGGGAAAAAGGGGTGATTTGAACTTTTACGTTTTTTTATTTTTTTTTTTTTTTTTTAACTTTTTTTTTTTTTTTTTTACACTTTCTTAAAGTTCCCATGGGGAATGATAACTGGCAATCATTTGATTGCTTATATCATAGACTCCAATGCACTTGCATTGGAGTCTATGATGATTTTAGTGCTTTCCTATGGAGCCCTATTACAGGAAAAGGGCTCCATAGGAAAGCCTATGCAGCAGCCTCCTGTCATTCACTATGACAGGGGCTGCTGCAGGCACGCTCCGGCTCCTCCGACCACCACACGGGGGAGCCGGAGCAACACCGGAAGCGTGCGCTTCCGGTGTTTGCCGCCTTCGAGTGCCGCGGTCCAAAAATGTCCGCGTTTTCATTAGCTGTAAGCCATAATCATCAATGTTTAAAAAAATAAACGCTTGAACTAGATCACTCGGTGTGTAATGAATCAATAGAATATGAGTTTCCCTTTTTTAATTGAATTACTGAAATAAATTAACTTTTTAATGATATTCCAATTTATTGGGATGCACTAGTAATCAAAAGGACCCCATAACCCTCTCCACTGAGGTAGGATGGTGCAGTGGTCAATGGTTGGCAGGCTGAGGATGCAGAGGATGTAAGACAGGAATTTGTTGCTTGATGAAGTGATGCTTTCAGTTCAAAATGGAAGATACCAGGCGTACATTCAAACAGTGGAGTATATAGAGAAGTAAGAGTCCCATAGCAAGGATCAAACCAGGCCCCCAACATAGGACAGAAGGGTTTCTGCCTAAACTCCTTTCAGTGACCCAAGGGCCATTTTTTCCTCTGCCTCATTTGCTAAAAGTTGTTCCTTTAGAGGATAGAGTCTTGACCAAGTTTTCACCCTCAGTAGAAGAGGATGTGATCCAAACTAAGACTGGGCCACCTCTTGCCCTGGGCCCCATAGCAGTTGCCTGGTCTGCCACTATTGTAGTTACGCCCCTGCATTCAAAGATGTTAACAGTAACAAAAGCCATAGCCAGAGTTAGGAAAATACAGTATGATGTAATGAGATACTCAAAGCAATCAGGAACAGTAACCTAACATTCAAGACAAAGGTTGAAGGGTCTGGGGTGACATCATTGGGCCGCATCCTTATCCTGGCAACTGGGTGCAACCACAAAAGGGAGAGCAAGAAATCTGAATAAGAGAAGAAGAGAGATCTGGGACTAAGAGAGCTGGATATGGAAATTGTACAATGTGGGCAGAAAACCACCGTACACAGACAAGAGGGCATGAAGAGGAAATTCTCACTAGGTGATGTGTCATTTTCTTTATTAACCTGAGGCTGTAGGACACTGTCCAAACAAAACAGGCAGGAATATGTTTTACCGCTACCAAATCATTTGTGTCTGTTGCCTTTTTAGAAAAAGAGAGAAATGAATGGTAATTCATGTTGACAGGATGCTGAGCGCACGTTGTACTGCACGGAAATGTCACTAATTTAATGATTTTTTATTTCTCACTGGCTGGAAACCCCCGGGGGAGCTGGACCCTTTTGACATATTTCATTCTTACAAGTGCCTATGTGTAATAGATTATATATCACCTACTTAATCTTACAAAGATAGGAGTTTTCTGTATTTTTAGAGCAGCGTGTTATGTCTTGTGGATGTGGAATCATTATTTCAATGCTTGTAACAAACGAATGTAATAAAATGAAGCTGAATTATTGATTTGCATTGACCTTCTAAATATGCACACGTTCCATAGGAGGAGGCAGACTACAAAAACTGTTACCAGTCCAGTGTCATGACATAGTATGCTGCTGTCCAGGGGGTTCAGGGATTTGGTGGTCATGGGTCTAATGTATTGAAACATTCCAGTAGATTGCATATATATTTAGGGTCCCAAAAATTAGATCTCTGTCCATAGTTGTACACAAAGGCACCCATGCCAGTCAGGCCATTAATGGGAATGGCACGGTTCTGTCAAAGCAGCTGCCAATAAAAGAATCTTATTTCAAGACATTTTTTTTAAAGCTGATTGTCTCGTGCCAAAGGAAAGGAACTGAAGGATGCATCTTTATATAATTCATAGTATATATAACTATATATTATGAAATTCATTAGTATCTGATCGTTGGAGGTCCGACTCCTGGCACCCCCACAATCAGCTGTTTGAGGAGCCTGCTGCTTTACTATAAGTGCTGTGGCCATCTGGCAGCTTACTTTAGGCCAGTGATGTCACCTTTATCAGTCACATGGCCAAGGCACAGCTCAGTCCTATTCAAATGAATGAGGCTGAACTGCGATACTAAGCACTGCCGCTATCCAATGGACGGTAAGCACCTCTTCAAAGAGCTGATCATGGGAGTATTGGACCCCCATCAATCACATACTAATAACCTATTCTGAAAAAAATAAACATTGATCAATGCAAAGTTTAGATACTGTTGGAGTAATTCATTTGCAATTATTTTGCATACTTGTGGGCAACTGCAGTCTAAATTATTCACCAAATTTGCTACTTGATGTATACGGTTCAAAGAGGGATTTATATTATACTTTAACCAGCTAAAGTGAACAATGTGCCTTCTCTGAAACTTAAGGTCTCTTAACATGGCCCGATGGAGCAGATCAGGGCTGGCCAACCTGAGGCTCTCCAGCTGTTGTAAAACTACAACTCCCACCATGCCCTGCTGTAGGATGATAGCTGTAGGCAGACTGGGCATGCTGGGAGTTGTAGTTTTGCAACAGCTGGAGAGCCGCAGGTTGGCCAGCCCTGGAGCAGATGATTGTCCGGAAGGAACCGTTCCATCCTGACAATCGCCTGCTCATCAGTGAAGGAGACCATTTACATGCAGAGACCTCCTCCACAGTGTGGGGAGTAGTGATCACTAATGCCATTGCTTGTCTCCATACAGAATCATTGTTTGCTGGTTGCAGAGGCTGTTTAGACACCACGGTTTGCTGCCGGTAAAGGTTAATTTAGGTCACTGCATGAATGATCCTATTACCCAATAAATGAGCATTTTGCTTGTTCATCGGGTGAACGGAGGCACCTTTACACCGGCACATTATCAGTAACAAGCATTTGTACAAAGTGACAATCTGGACCAACATCTGGAAGTGTACAGGGGCCTTTAATCCTAGCGTGTGTAGTAACAGAATAATCCTTAGGGAATTGTTAGCTTTCCTTGCATTAGTCAATAAAGCTGATGGGAAAGTTTTGCTGTTGGTTTGTATTGGATTATCCTTTGTAAATAGCCATACGGGAAGCTGTGTGTAAGACTGTCAGGGCTGGGATAAACAGACAACAGAGGAACGTGTGCCCTGAGCTTACCCAACCCTCTGTCCCTGCCTATTGCCTCACCCACGCTAAACCGTGGGGCGACAACCACAAAGACTGCGAAATACACTGTATAAGGTGCAGGGGAAGGGAGAACAGAGACAGACAAAAAACACAGAAGAATAGTCAGGAAGCCGCGTCAGAACCAGGAGAGTACGTCAGGAACAAAATCAGCAAGCAAAGGGTAGTCAAAAACACGCCGAGGGTCAAAGAACATCAAGAGTCAAAAACTGCAGAGCAAAAAACAGCAAACCAGGTAGTAGCAAGGAACTCCAAAACACTGGCAGCAAGGTTCAGATTTGAGGACCTTAAATACCTAGCAGACCCCACCCAACCAGCTGACTGGGAGGAGAATGCAAGGAAGAAAGGTTAACCCATGAGATACCAGAAGGTAAAAAACTATATCGCTCGCGTTCTCCGGCAACCAGTCACAGACTGCGAGCGTGTGTGCGCATCAGCCACGTCCCTGGCACTTATGATTGTGGCGCGCGTCCCCTGCCTGGACCGCGCATCCACATCCAGAGACTGTCGGCTGGAGGAGGAGCCTGACGAAGTAGCGGAAGAACCCCAGCCACGGGTAACCATATCGCCACCGGAGTCAGAGACAGGACCAGCAGAACGGGTGCAATGACTGCCGGTCCTGACAGTACCCCCCCTTCCACAAGGGGCCTCCGGACCCTTAGAACTCAGAGATGGTTAAGAAGGATGACTCTGGTGAAACAATCTCACTAACCGGGGCGCATGCACATCCCTAGCAGGGACCCAAGATCTATCTTCTGGACCGAATCCCTTCCAATGGATGAGGTACTGAAGAGAATTCCTCACCAACCTAGAGTCCAGAACCCTCTCCACCTCATACTCAAGATCTCCATCCACAACAGATGGAGAGGGAGGGTCAGGGAGGGGAACCACAGGGTCAACATAGCGCTTTAGCAGATTTTTATGAAAAGTATTGTGGACCCTCCATTCAGGGGGCAATGCCAGCTTGAAAGATACAGGATTAAACACATGAGTTATGACAAAAGGACCGATAAACCTAGGCGCAATTTTCAGAGACGGAACCTTCAATTTGAGGTTTTTAGTAGACAACAAGACTTTATCACCCACAACAAAAGTTTCAGAGACAGTATGTTTATTCCTGGAATGGTGGACCATTTGACTTTGTGATCTTTTCAAGTTCTGCTGAACTCGTGACCACACTGTGCACAGTTGGTTAGTTATGGATTCTGCCCGAGGAATATCAGAAACAGAACACGATGAGAAAGAAAACCTGGGGTGAAAACCATAATTACAGTAAAAGGGTGATATGAGTGTGGATGAACTAGTGTGATTGTTGATAGCAAATTCAGCTAGCGGGAGATATGAGGCCCACTGATGCTGACAATCAGAGATAAAAAGACGAAGGTACTGGATTAGCTCCTGATTCATCCTCTCCATCTGCCCATTGGTTTCAGGGTGAAAGGCAGAAGAAAAGGACAATTTAACCTCTAATTTAGAACAGAAAGCTCGCCAAAACTTAGCCACAAATTGTACCCCCCTGTCGGATACCACCTCATCAGGAATACAATGGAGACGAACCACATGCTGGATAAATAGATCAGCCAATTCTTCTGCTGATGGCAGTTTTTTCAACGGAATGAAATGACCCATCTTAGAGAACCGATCCACCACCACCCAAATGACAGTGCACCCCTGAGATGGTGGCAAATCGGTAACAAAGTCCATGGAAATGTTAGACCAGGGTTTGTCTGGCACTGGGAGCGGGAGAAGAGGTCCCTCAGGACGTCTCCTGGGGATCTTTCCCCGAGCACAGACTTGACAAGCCTGAACAAAAGCATAAACGTCAGTATGCATACGTGGCCACCAATAATTTCTTTTCAGTAAATCTAATGTTCCCCGAACACCTGGGTGACCTGCTAGCACTGAACAATGTGTCTCCTCTAACACTCTCAAACGGCAAGACATGGGAACAAACAATTTGCCTTCCGGAAGGTCTTTAGGAGCAGAATTTTGTTCAGCAAGAATTTGAGAAGAGAGGTGAGAGGAGACAGCTGCCAGTACAATACCTGGAGGTAAAATGTTACCAGACTCAGACTCCGAACCCTCAGGAATACCGAAACTCCGGGATAAAGCATCTGCTTTAAGGTTTTTTTGTACCTGGTCGGTAGGTAACAACAAAATTAAAATGCGAGAAAAACAAGGCCCATCTGGCCTGACGAGCATTGAGACGTTTTGCACTATCAAGATACACCAGATTTTTATGGTCTGTGATCACTGTCACTGGGTGAAGAGCTCCCTCCAAGAAATGGCGCCACACTTCAAAAGCCCATTTGATGGCAAGGAGCTCGCGATTCCCAATATCATAATTTCTTTCACATGAAGAAAACTTTTTAGAGAAAAATGCACATGGCCTGAGGTTAGTGAGAGCAGAAGACCCTTGAGATAATACTGCCCCTACACCGACCTCAGAGGCATCTACCTCTACAATGAAGGGCTGAGAGAGATCAGGCTGAATCAACACAGGAGCTGTAGAAAGCTTTCTTAAGCTCCTCAAACGCAGAGTAAGCTGCCGGAGACCAGTTACTAGGATCAGCCCCCTTGCGGGTAAGATCCGTGAGTGGTTTGGCGATTACGGAAAAGTTTTTTATAAAATTCCTGTAATAATTGGCAAAACCGTTGAAGGGATTTTAAGTCAGTGGGGCGGACCCACTCTGCAATCGCCTGAACCTTACACGGATCCATCTGTACATCTGAAGGAGTGACCACATAACCCAGAAATGAGACATTTTGCACACAAAAAATACATTTTTCCAACTTCGCAAACAAAGAGTTTTTTCGCAACCGAGACAACACAAGGCGAAGATGTTCATGATGGGTGGTCAGATCTGGAGAAAAAATAAGGATGTCATCCAGATAGACCACCATAAAGACCCCAATAAAATCATGAAAAATGGTATTCATAAAACCTTGGAAGACTGCCGGGGCATTACTCAGACCGAAGGGCATAACAAGGTATTCGAAATGCCCCAGTGGTGTGTTAAAAGCAGTCTTCCACTCATCTCCTTCCCGAATCAGATTATAAGCTCCCCTTAAATCTAATTTGGAGAACCACTTGGCCCCAGACACCTGATTCAGAAGGTCCGGAATAAGAGGAAGAGGTCCAGAGTTCTTGACCGTGATCTTATTTAATTCGCGGTAATCAATGCACGGCCTTAACCCACCATCTTTTTTCTCCACAAAAAAGAACCCAGCCCCCGTTGGGGACTCAGAAGGTCTAATATGCCCAATAGCCAAGCTCTCATCAATATACTGCTTAAGCGACTCTCTTTCTGGTACAGACAGATTATAAATACGACCCTTAGGCAGCTTGACATTGGGCAAGAGATCTATTTTACAATCAAAATCCCTATGAGGAGGAAGGACTTGAGACAGGGGTTTGGAGAAAACATCAGCGAAATCAGAGATAAACTCCAGGATCCCTGCATCACATGCAATCGTGGTACAGAGCGAGACCTGAGACATATGGGCCTTACATTGAGGACCCCAGCGAACAAGATCCAGTGTACCCCAGTCAATAACTGGATTATGTTCCTGGAGCCAAGGTATCCCCAGGATAACGTTCACCGACAAATTTTTCATAACCAGAAAAATACTCAATGTGTAGTGCACCCACCACCAATTTTATCTCAGGGGTACGGAATTTGACCAAACCAGCACGCAATGGGGTCATATCCACACTTGATACTTGGATAGGTGGAGACAACGGAATCATGGAAGGCAAAACCTGGGACACAAAATCGTAGTCAATGAAATTAGCAGCTGCACCAGAATCCAGAAAAGCCTGACCAGAGCAAGAGACTGACTGGACTTCAATGGTGCAGGGCAAGAACATTTTAGAAATTGTAGGGAGTACCTGAGCTCCTAGGCAATCCTCCCGATAACTGCCTAGGAGCAGAAGTCTTTCCTGCTGTAACTTCTTGTGACAGGCATTAAGCTGATGTTCAGGACTCCCGCAGTAGAAACATAGTCGATTCCTCAGGCGATGTTCCCTCCTCTGCTCAGGTGTGATACCACCGAGTTCCATAAGTTCCGGTCCAGATTGACTTGAGACCGGATTGGGGACCGACTGAGGGGCAGGGGATACCCGAGGAGACCGCCTGGACCTCAGGCGTCTATCTGCCCGGATGGCTAGGGTCATGGCTTCGTCAAGAGTCCCAGGTTCAACATGAGCTAACAACAAATCCTTCACACAGTCAGAGAGGCCAATCATGAACAGGTCTTTCAAGGCTAGATCGTTCCAACCTGAGTCCGTCACGTACTGTCTAAACGTAGCACAATATTCCTCTGCCATTTGGCTACCCTGGCGGAGAGCCAACAAGTGAGAAACAGCTAACGCGGGGCGGTCAGGTTCGTCATAAATCTGACCCAGGGCAGAGAAAAAGTCATTTAAACTGGAACGCAACGGTGAGTCAGTAGGTAAAGTAAAAGCCCAAGTTTGTGGATCGCCCCGCAGGAGGGACATCACCAACCCCACCTTTTGCGCGTCTGTCCCGGAAGACCGAGGCCGTAACAAAAAATACAATTTACATCCTTCCCGAAACGAAAAAATTTTTTTACGGTCACCGAAAAAAAGGTCGGGAAGGGGGACCTTCGGTTCGGGTGCAGATGACGGAGCCACGGGAGATGGCACTGGGGCCGAGGCCTGCATGTTTTCCCGAACCTGAAGGCTAGAAGACATATTTTGAACCAAATTGGTCAAGGCCTGGACCTGTGCGACCACAGCTGACATAGGCTCCATAGGTGGAGTAAACGTAGCTGGACGTATGCAGGTTGCAGGCCTATTTTGGGCCAGTGTTTCTTTCAGGGCTGGGATAAACAGACAACAGAGGAACGTGTGCCCTGAGCTTACCCAACCCTCTGTCCCTGCCTATTGCCTCACCCACGCTAAACCGTGGGGCGACAACCACAAAGACTGCGAAATACACTGTATAAGGTGCAGGGGAAGGGAGAACAGAGACAGACAAATAAACACAGAAGAATAGTCAGGAAGCCGCGTCAGAACCAGGAGAGTACGTCAGGAACAAAATCAGCAAGCAAAGGGTAGTCAAAAACACGCCAAGGGTCAAAGAACATCAAGAGTCAAAACTGCAGAGCAAAAAACAGCAAACCAGGTAGTAGCAAGGAACTCCAAAACACTGGCAGCAAGGTTCAGATTTGAGGACCTTAAATACCTAGCAGACCCCACCCAACCAGCTGACTGGGAGGAGAATGCAAGGAAGAAAGGTTAACCCATGAGATACCAGAAGGTAAAAAAGTATATCGCTCGCGTTCTCCGGCAACCAGTCACAGACCGCGAGCGTGTGTGCGCATCAGCCACGTCCCTGGCACTTATGATCGTGGTGCGCGTCCCCTGCCTGGATCGCGCATCCACATCCAGAGACTGTCGGCTGGAGGAGGAGCCTGACGAAGTAGCGGAAGAACCCCGGCCACGGGTAACCATATCGCCACCGGAGTCAGAGACAGGACCAGCAGAACGGGTGCAATGACTGTCGGTCCTGACAAAGACATTCTGTTGTAAATGTCTTAGTGATTGACAGACGTCAGCTCGTATTTACTGTGCAAAAGCCAGAGACCACACTTTTGTTTACTTCATTTCCAAACAAAATGGCAATTTTTCAGCATCAGAAAGAAAAAATCAGAATAAAGGGAAACACAAATTGCGTTGTCTCCCTTTAGCCAACAACCCTCTCACCATCACCATCAATACGAGCACATGCCATTTGAAAAGGGAAAAGTTCATTTGCTAGATGGTTCTGATCTCTCAACCTATACAAAACCCCACTCTACCACCCACCCCAAATCTAATGGTTATATAGTGGGTCTGCATTCCAGTCCAGAGGCCTGACCGAGGTATATTTTCGTCAGAAAATTACATAGAAGGCTCACCAACAAAAAGTATGGTAGTAAGACATCCTTTACCAGGGAAGCACTTGGAGGGTTTCTAGTTGCCCAGAAATCCTCCAGATCATTGGTCCTTTCTCCAACCTAATCCTAGTAGTCAGGGGCGTAGCTAAAGGCTCATGGGCCCTGGTGCAAGAGTTCAGCTTGGGCCCCCCCCCCCTTCCCTCAGCGCTGGTGCTGGTGCATGTAGCTTTTCTGTAGGCCAAGTCAAAAATTGAACCCCCCCCCATGCCAAATTCTCACCCTAACCTTTTTTCCTCCTAACATTACGTATATCACTACAGAACATACAGGGTAAGGCTACATTTGATCTGCATATTTTGTGGCTCAGATGCGGACCCATTCACTTAAATGAACACTGTGTGCTGTCCGCATCTGTATGTCCATTCCTATTTTTGTCCGTTTTGCGGACAAGGATAGGAATAGTTACAGTGGATCTGCAAAAAAAACGGATGCCATACGGAACATCATCCTATTTTTGCGGATCCGCAATTTGCAGACCGCAAAACACAACGTTCGTGTGAATGTAGCCTAATACAGCGCCCCATACCTCTTACATCCAGTGACGTCTCCTCTAATCTAGATGTTCTCTTTCCTCATCTTCTCCTTTCAGACCAGACGCCATTTTTCAGCTATTTCTCATTTCTGCAGTTTGACAGAAAAAAATATTAGTTTACTACT
This sequence comes from Rhinella marina, assembly GCA_900303285.1. Taxonomy (NCBI): domain Eukaryota; kingdom Metazoa; phylum Chordata; class Amphibia; order Anura; family Bufonidae; genus Rhinella; species Rhinella marina. The sequence continues at coordinate 34,798 of ONZH01011247.1, forward strand.
TTTCCATCATCCTCCCGTCTTCTGGACAAATCATCCTACCACCCCCAGTACTGTGCCACTAGTACCACACAGATAGTGCCCTTCAATAATTATTGGCACACAGTGTCCTAAAATAACTGCGCCCAGCAAATAGTGTCCCTGACAGTAATAATGTAAACATAACGCCTCCCAGAAATAACTGCGCTATGCCGATACTGTGCCAGGGCGCCCCCCACAGTAATAGTGCTCCCCAAAGTTCCAACTAATAATTCTCTGCCAGAGTGCACTTGTTAGTAATAGTGCCTCCAACAGTACTAATGTCCCCACTGTACTCCAGAAGTAATAATGCTTCCAATGTGCCAGTAAGAAGTGCCCCAATAATGTGCCAGTAAGAAGTGTCCCCATAGTGCCCCCCAATAATGTGCCAGTACAAAGTGCCCTAATAATGTGCCAGAAGTGCTCCCAAAATTTCACCCCAATAATGTGCCAGTAAGAAGTGGTCCACACCCATAGATGCCCCCCAAATTATGTGCCAGTAAGAAAAGCCCCAATAATGCACCAGAAGTTCCCCCCATTGATTCCCCCCCCCAAATCATGTGCCAGTAAAAAGTGTCCCACCCCCATAGATGCCCCCCAAATTATGTGCCAGTAAGAAATGCCCCCAAATTATGTGCCAGTAAGAAATGCCCCCAGTGCCCCCATGTGCCAGTAAGAAATGCCCCCAAGTGCCAGTAAAAATTCCCCCAGTGCCAGTAAAAATGCCCCCAGTGCTCCCGTGCCATTAAGAAATGCTCCCAGTGCCCCCATGTGCCAGTAACAAATGCCCCCAGTGCCCCCATGTGCCAGTAACAAATGCCCCCATGTGCCAGTAAAAATGCCCTATATGCCAGTAAGAAATGCCCCAAGTGCCAGTAAAAATGCGCTTAGTGCCAGTAAAAATGCCCCCAGTGCCCCCATGTGCCAGTAAGAAATGCCCCCAGTGCCAGTAAAAATACCCCCAGTGCTCCTGTGCCATTAAGAAATGCCCCCAAGTGCCAGTAAGAAATGCCCCCAAGTGCCAGTAAGAAATGCCCCCAGTGCCAGTAACAAATGCCCCCAGTGCCAGTAACAAATGCCCCCAGTGCCCCCATGTGCCAGTAAAAATGCCCCCAGTGCCCCCATGTGCCAGTAAAAATGCCCCAGTGCCCCCATGTGCCAGTAAGAGATGATGCCCCCAGTGCCAGTAAAAATGCCCCCAGTGCCAGTAAAATGCCCCCAGTGCCCCCAATAGATCTCCGGTCCGTGATTGCAACAATAAAAAATAAACACTAATACTTACCTCCATGGAGCCGGCAGCGATGTGATGCAGGCCTCTTCCACCCTGTGTCCCGCGCTGTACGGCTCAGGCGGCGCAATGACGTTATCGCGCCGCCTGAGCCGGCCTCTGATAGCCTAGTGCCTGCAGCCTATCAGAGGAACGGGCAGGGGAGACGCCTCTCCCTCCCCTGCCCCGCAGTACAGGCATCTGTATCGCCGTCCTGAGGACGGCGATACAGATGACTATGGAGATGAGCGCTTCCACAATGGAAGCGCTCATCTCCCTCTGCCCCACCGGCGCCCCTAACTGTGCGCAGAGCCACGCTGCACCTTCCCTAATTGGCGGTGCGGCCCTGCAAGTGGCAAGGGGGGCCCTCAGGCGACTGCGACGGCTGCAACCCCTATAGCTACGTCACTGCTAGTAGTGATTCTTCCGCGCAGGTCACATTCGCACAACGCTAAATTGGAAAGCAGCAGGGAGGTAACCTGTACAGCAGCATCACTTAGCCTAGTTTCACACTAACGTTTACAGGTCCCGACTGGAACAACTTGCTGGATTCGTCACTGCCAGATGCTGCCAGAATGCCGTCCGGAACCATGAACTATAATGGGGTCCGGTAGAGATTCAGCAGAAACCCAGCAAATACCCAGAGAACCGGCTAGACAAATACAACTGGGAACAGCGGTTTGTGCCAATCCAATTCCCAGCATTCTATGCCAGAAGAGCCTGCCGGACCGCTGTGTCGGCAGTGTGAAACTAGCCTTAGTTGTCAATTCTTCTGATCCATCAGAAGAACAGAAAATTTAAAAAACTGATTCATTATTTTGCGTTATGCTCAGATAGCATTTGTTTGCACTGAAAATAGCTGATCTGTCTTTTTTGAGCATCAGTTATTAACAGTTTACATCAGTTTGTGCATGCAGTACGTTTTCGCTTGTCAAAAATCACTGTCAACAAGACTATTTTTTTCTGTCATGTATAACAGAAACAAACTGAACCATTATGGGCCCCCATAGATATATATTAGGACGGAGCAAAATGGAAAGCCTCTTAAGGGCTTCCGTTTTGCATTCTGTCCTAGAATTCTGCTACTGTATATTCCATTATAACTCTGTTATAATGGAACCTATAATGGAATTCCGTAATGCCAATGCAAACCCACCCTTATGGTCATCTGTGAAAATTGCACAACTGTGCAGCCCCTCCACAGGACTATTAATAAATATATTGAAGAGAATATGGCCCAATACTGACCTCTGTGGTACCCCACTAGTGACAGTGACCCAATCTGAGTGTGTACTGTTAATAACCACCCTCTGTTTTCTATCAATGAGCCAGTTCTCCTAGAGATACAGGGGTGTATGCCATCTGGACCTGGTGATTTGTCTGTTTTAATCTTTTTAACACGCCGCTGCACTTCTGCCTTGGTCAGACAGGCCACTTTTAATGGGGAGTTTACTTTGACACTCTGCAGCTGACAGTTCATTTTCCTCTGTGAATACAGTGGAGAAAAATAAAATTTAATAGCTTCGCTTCATCCTAATCTCTCTCTACAACTACTCCCTCATCACTCTGGGAGCTAATGCTTTCTGCTTTAAACCTTTATCATATATATATATATATATATAATATATATATATATATATTATATATATATATATATATATATATATATATATATATAGATATATATATATATATATATATATTAAAGAAAATTTTAGAGTTAGTTTTACTCTCTTTGGCAATGAAACTCTCTGTCTCCAGTTTGGCTGCTTTTATCTGTCTTTTTCATAGTCTATTTTTTTTTCCTTTTTCAGTTATTTAAATGGTTTCTCTATTGGTTAATACTACGGGTATTTTTAGATCTGTGCTTTCCGACAGAGGATCGCAAAGCCCGGAGGAAAACGCTTCAGTTTTGTCACCATTTATTGTCCAAAGGGACAAAACTGAACAAACCGGAATGGAGTGCACAAGAATTCATTCAGTTACAGTTTGCTACGTTTCCATGCCGGACACAAAATCGCTGCAAGCAGCCTTTTTGTGTGCGGCATGGGAAACTGAATATGGCAGATCTGGCATCAAAAACTATATCAGTAAAAAAAAAAATGGATCTGGTGCCCATGGTATTACTGCCAGATCCGGCATGTTCATCTTCAATATAATACAACCGGATTTGTTCTGAACTGTTGCAGCCGGGTGTATTATTCAAACGGATGCGTTTTGCTGTGGTTTTGAGATCCTATGCCGAAACTCAAAATTGGACAGGAAAAAACGCATATGTGAAAGTGGTTATTGCGAAGAAACTGTTTCCTTCATGAGATCCCTATATCTTTGTAGTTCACATCCCCATAATAACAACCTCATTATGATTTGCCACCTATTTCCCTTAGTATTAGATTTTTGGTGGACTCTGGTATATTAAGTGGCTTATAAAAAACTGATGAATTGAGAGCACACCGCAAATGTGCTGGGAGCTTGCCTTCACTATGTGGACCTCATTCTGTAATTAAAGGTGAGACCCTCACCTATCTGACATTGATGGAATATCCTATAGATATGCAATAAATGTCTGAGATCAGCAAATCCCTTTACTGATAGAGCTTTATACTTTGCATTCATGTTTTTATCTAATGGTCTAATAAATGTGGATATATAATTTCCTGTTTTTTTCTGACACACTGAAATATGAATAATTATATTTTCACAAATAAATAATTGATGCCTAATGGCTGCATTGACCAATTTGTGCCTAATGGCTGTTTTATATTTTGAATTAAAATGAATTTAAAAAAAGGGTAATCTCTGACTTTTATAGAGAAAGGAAATGAATAGAGATGAGCGAGCACTAAAATGCTCGGGTGCTCGTTATTCGATTCGAACTTTTCCTGATGCTCGGGTGCTCGTTTCGAATAACGAACCCCATTGAAGTCAATGGGAGACTCGAGCATTTTTGCAGGGGACCAAGGCTCTGCCTAGGGAAGGCTGGGTGAAAACCTGGAAACCTCAGAAAATGATGGAAACACCACGGAAATGGACAGGAAACAGCAGGGGCAGCATGCATGGATGCCTCTGAGGCTGCCTAATCCCACCATTACCCCAAATTCTCCTAGTGGGGCATGTGTGGTATCGATTCTTCTCAGTTTAAAATCGTATATGTCCCCTATCTTGGGACCATATATTTCATGGATTTTTTTTTTTTAACGTGACGTGCAGAAACTATCGTAGACCTAACTCACACCCTGCTGACGGTGGCTATTTTGACTGCGACCCAGACAAATGTCGCACAGAGATTTTTTTGATCAAGCTATATACGTGAGAGCAAAAGACCTTGTTGGATTAAGTGACGTACAGAAAGTGTCACCTGGACAGAAAATACGGATTGTAGTGAGTGGACAGCTGAACTGTGACACACAGAATGGTTCCACGCAGCTGTGTGAAATGGATTTGTATCACTGAGCTAAAACAACAAAACAAACTATTTTTTATATATATATTTTTTTTTATATTTTTTTTTAGTTTTGTTTTTTTTGGAACGTGACGTGCAGAAACTATCGTAGAGCTAACTCACACCCTGCTGACGGTGGCTATTTTGACTGCGACCCAGACAAATGTCGCACAGAGATTTTTTTGATCAAGCTATATACGTGAGAGCAAAAGACCTTGTTGGATTAAGTGACGTACAGAAAGTGTCACCTGGACAGAAAATACGGATTGTAGTGAGTGGACAGCTGAACTGTGACACACAGAATGGTTCCACGCAGCTGTGTGAAATGGATTTGTATCACTGAGATATAACAATAAAAAAAAAGGGTTATATATGGCGATAGCTGCACTACTAGTGCCAGCCAGCCAGCCAAGCCAGGAGACAAAAAAAAATGTCTTGTAGCCCTTAGAAGGGCTGTTGGGTTCTTTTGAGATCACTCCTGTCTAACAAAGAACTAAATGCAGGCCCTAACACTCTCCCTGATACGCAGCAGCTCTATCCCTAACGACATCCAGACAGCATCTGAGCCGAGCACCGCGGGCAGTCACTAGTATATTCCAGGATCACCTGATCAGGCCAGCCAACCCCTGCTATCGACATGTAAGGGCCCCACGTGATGCTGGGTGTACCGCAGAGTCTCCTGGCTTGTGATTGGCTGAGTTTATAGGCGCCAAAAATGCACAATGCGGAAGTTGCCATTTCCTCGAGCATGGCGAGATACTCGTCCGAGCAGCGAGCACTTACGAGTACCGTAATACTCGAACGAGCACCAAGCTTGGACGAGTATGCTCGCTCATCTCTAGAAATTAACAATTGTATTGCAGCATGGAGGAGTGACGTGATTTCATTTTCATAAAGGTCATGAAAATGCTATGACTAATAAATGAGTGGGCAGTGATAAGTTACAATGCACATTTAAGGGGTTATGCCATGAAAAGTATTACTATGCAATGTATAGGGCATTTCAAATGAAGTATGAAGTATGGAATGTACACACAATAAAAATATGTAGTAATGTTGTTAGGGAACTATTTTGTATGTGGACAACAGGAAGGGGATAACAATCGCTGATTGCAATGCATTCTGGGACATGCAGGTGCTTGTTGCCTCTTGTGAGCTGCTGCCCACCCACAAAAAGGGAAATAATTCTTCCAGATAAGCAGATACGTGAGCAGAAAAAAGTTTTCAATTCATGGGATAACCTCTTTAAAACATTGCATTGTTTTTCTTAAATATGCAAAGATACACCCTTTTGACAAGTGGAATGGTAACACCCAGTTGTCAATTTATTCCTAAAAATTCTGGGGGACTAATAGAGAAACGGCATGATAATTCAGAATTGTGATTTCATGGAAAATGCAAGTTCTGTATTCACTAAAACAGACATAGCAGAAGTTGTGACAGATCTGCGCAACACAGTATGCAGTAAGCCAGTGATTTTCAACCAGTGTGCCTCCAGCTGTTGCAAAACTACAACGCCCATCATGCCCAGGCAGCCTACAGCTATCAGCCTACAGAAGGGCATGGTGGGAGTTGTAGTTTTGCAACAGCTGGAGGCACACTGGTTGAAAATCACTGCAGTAAGCTACCAAGCCCCCTCTAGTGCTGGCGACCATAATGTTATGTTTAAATTCTGTCTTTACAGAGGATCTGGAGCTCTTTATCCAAAAATCACCTATATCCACTGTAAAAAAAATATGCAAAAATGAATCAGCCCAGAAACCGAGCAGATTCAAAAAATGTATTCAAGGGCAAATATTCAACGTAAATATGCATGCATAGCAAAGCCAAGTCACAAGGAGATTTTAAAATGCCCTGGTCCAAAAAGAACATTGTCCCATACCCTCTACCAATTCCAGGTTTATGGGGCTCTGATAAGTTTCAATAGCTAAAGTCACTGTCAAAGGGCATACAGACAAATCCCATGACTATCTCTTATAGGAAGCCTGAACAATTTCATTAGAAATTACCTCAAGTAAGTGATCATGCTATATTAAATCCATTTCAATTTTACCAAACACTTCACTAAAAAGAGATTTATCGTTGGCTTTAGCACTTATATTTTCTATGTGTTGTACTGCTAAATTCTTAAAGGCAAACTTATAACAGCCTGCTACTCTTTAGGGACGCACACTTACAGATATAAATTAATACCAAAATGGTAAGACGTTATTTTGTACTGTATGAAATTGCTCCTTTTTATGGAGATTTGAAGCACAATGCACCATTGCTCACATAATTAATCATACAAGGCAACTTATCCTAATAAGATATTTTACAAGCAGACTTTCCCAGACAGGAACATATCAGCAAGGTAATGGTGCAATGAGTAATCTGTCATCTAAGACTTGACACCCAGCATTATACATCATCAAAGTGATGGCTCGCAGATGATATACAACATGATGAATCTGCACTTGATGGTCTAGTTCAGAAAAGACTTTTTCAGACCCAAAACTTTTTATTAGCATAAAAAAATGTGATACCGCCATCAATTTACATCTATTTATTGAGGTTCAGACAGGGAGAGAAAAATGTTGTGTCATTTCATTTAAATAGAATTATGTGCTGCCGTGTTGGGCCGAGCTGGACAATTATTTATGTCATAAACTATGTGATATAGTCAAAGCTATCTATTATGAAGAATACGGTAGACACCGCTGTGATACTTGGTGAGAAAGTCAGGGCAGCTAACCACCAACCAGTACATGAATCCATCGGGCATCGAAATATGATCATTGGGAATCGGTGAAGGTGAATATCACTTACTCTTTTTTTTATGGCATCCTGAGCCTTTTAAACAAATGGACAACCCCTTTAATATTGCTTTAGATAAACAAAGGGCTTGTGTAGTACCCCGGAGTGGGACTCTACCATTTTGTCACCTGATTATGGGTTCCTATGTCTAGCAATTTATCTCATCAGTATATTTATTGCAAGATCTTCTCATTTAGTGACTTAATATTGTTATGCAACTTTTTTACATGTGATGGCAGATTATTTTAGAAAGAATTGAACTAACCATTTCATTCTGGCTCCTTTGGGCAGAAGTGGGTTTTTCTGTTTCTCACCAAAGGAGTTTTCAGGAAGCTGGAGAAGTTGAGTGAGACAGTCAAAAGAGACCAGACAAGGTGCAGTGACGGAAGCGTTTTCCCCTCCTGCTGCAAGAGCTTTGGGAATGTAGCTCATAGAGCAGCACACTCCTGGGGGCTCTAAGAGCTACTTGCTCTATTTCAGCTACTTTCTACCCATTTCATTCTGCCCCACTTTGGGAAACCTTTTTTTAAAATAAATATTTGAAGATTTGATCTGAAAAAACTGGATACATTTAACGGATGGAAACATTTCCATCTGTCTCCCATTCACTTCAGTGTAAAAACACTTTTTGTCTGTTTATAAACGTATCCGCATGATGTGCAAAAATGAGATGTGAACAGTCCCTAAGTTATGTACCTTACCTGAGTTTTTGTGAATAGAGCACCGATCCTAAACCCACTCCAATGGCCCCTCTGTAAGAAATCTGTCTTTCAATCTTTTCGGTGCTAATTTGCTGCAAAATGACCTTCTGTTGCCTTCGGTTTTCCGTCAGTATCTTTCAACAGGTATTGACCCTTACTGAATAAATGTTTCATTGCTCTTCTTCCATGCAATTAGCTCCTTTTCTCCAGACACAGCTCTTTTGAAATTGCTTTAATTGCTGTTGTTCTTGTGAGACTCAGACCGGCGAGTAGCTTTGTCACAATGCAAATCCGGACTTGTCCCGAGAATTGGAGTTTTATTGAGTTGTGTGACATTGTTAGAGCTAAGAGATAATTGTGTGCTTGAGATACATATTTTTATCTCAGAGATTGAGCTCATATTCACTGGAATCAACGTGTCATTAACATGGTATTGCTTGGCTAGTAAACAGTTATAAGAACAAATATGGCTTTATAAGTGGAGATTAGTGAATTTTAATTCAGGTGCGATTCACTTAATTTTTTTTTAAATTCAATTTGGATAAATATCAACTCTACCCATATCAATAGTATTAGAGAAAGACCCCGATGTAACGCCTCAGTGGAAAAGAAATGTGGAAGTCAGTTCTCCTTCCAAAAGGACAAGAGTACTAAATATCCCCATATTATGCTTCTCTGAATGAGACATGGAAGTCAGTTCTCCGTCCAAAAGGTCAAGAAAACTGAGTGTCTCAAGAGAACATTGCCAATGCTGCTCTGGAATTCTGGGAAAGCTATATGCAAATTACCATTTCTTACTTCTACTGGAATCAGATAGGCTTAATGTTGTTTGATGGACGAAAAGCTAATTTGAAAATATTTCCCGGAAACCCAAAGGTATGCAAAATAGCTTTCCTTTATGAAAAAGCAGTGATTGAACAGTTTGAGGCAACCACCAGGTGAAAATCTTATTATGAAAAAGCACCAATTAGGCAGTTCAAAGCTACCACCAGGAGAAATTTTAATTACGAAAAAGCACTAATTGAACAGTTTGAAGCTACCACAGGGAAAAATCTTTTTGTGAAAGACCATTGATTGAACACGTTGAGGCAATCTGGTGCTCCCACCTCCACCACTCACTTCTTCGGCTAGCATCTCCCGTTGCTCCATTTGTGCTCGCTGCCCTCCTATATTGCCTTCCTATATAAATATGACACTTGCCACAGCAGATACTAGTTAGTGGAGCAGTAAACTGAATGACGCAGGACTCCCCTGCCTTCCCCCACACATTCTCTCACACACAGTATGCCTTATTCACACGTCCGTGTTCATGACATGATGACATCAGTAACAAGATGGTCAGTGGTTCATCCATGAAGATGTCCGTGAAGTATCCGTGTTTGGTTCGTTTGTTTTTTGCCCTCCATGTGTCATCCATATTCCACAGACATTGCTCAGCTGGAAATTAATTTCCAGATCATCTCCTATCAGTGGTCAGTGAAAAATTACTGACACAACACCGATGTCATCCATGTTGTGTCAGTGTTTTTTTTAACGTCTCTATAGACATTAATCGGCATGTTACACATCATGGACCAAAATGGAATATGTCTTCATGGTTTTTCCACTGACCAACCCTGATGTGTTAATAAGGCCTTAGGTCTTACCCCCCATTAAGACAGGACACTAGGACAGGGTAGGCCCTGGGTCACAAGTATAATTGTGTCCATACAGCACTGTCACAGGATGCATTTCACAGTGGGGGAGATCAAACCTGGTACAAAGAAAACTGACTTAGTTGACCGTAGCAACCATTTAGACTGATCCTTTCATTTTTCAAAGGAGCTTTGAAAAATGAAAGGTGGAATCTGATTGGTTGCTATGGGCAACTAAGACAGTTTTCCTTACTCTGCAGTTGTAACAGTTTTCATAAATCTCCACTGCACCCAAAGTGTGTTTTCCCGCCTTCTCCACTTGTAGGTAGCTTAGCTATGCTGGTGCAAAAATTTGGTATTTTTCACTTGTCTGGTTACTTTTTAAAAGTGTTGTGGAAAATTGGGTGGGGATTAACAAATAATTTGTCATTAATTGAAATAAAGTTAAAATGTTTAAAGGGGTTGTCCGGGTTCAGAGAAGAACCCGGACATACCTGCAATTTCACCCAGGCAGCCTGCCTGAAGAGGACATCGGAGCATCTCATGCTCCGATGCCCCCCCTTGCCCTGCGCTAGATCGCGCAGGGCAAGGTCTCTTGTTTTGTAAATACTCGCTGCCGGGCGGGTACTTCCGCCCGGCAGTGAGTTCGGTGACGTCACCGGCCTTAATGGGCCGGCTTTAGCGCTGCCCTAGCCGTTTTACTGGCTAGGGCAGCGCTGAAGCCTGTCCATCAGCGCCGATGACATCACCGACTCACTGCCGGGCGGAAGCCTCTGCCCGGCAGGGACCGGTACGTCACCGGAACCCGGCGAAATTCCTTTGCCCTGCGCTAATTAGCGCAGGGCAAAGGAGGGCATCGGAGCATAGGATGCTCCGATGCCCTCTTCAGGCGGGCTGCCTGGGTGAAATTGCAGGTATGTCCGGGTTCTTCTCTGAACCCGGACAACCCCTTTAACTAATCGTGATTTGTATTTCTGTCATAGTCTCCCAACATTACAAAAAACACAGTTTACGCATTTCAGCGAGCTTTACTTGCTTCTGCTAATTTGACTGACATGCCTCATATTTTGGCTCTGCAATCTCTATCTTATCTTCCAAAGTTCCTCATGACTCTCCAGCACTAAATTTATAAGTATTTGTATAGCGCATAACTGAAAGTGTAAGTGCTAATTATTTTTTTATTTTTTTATTTTGCTAATGTGTAGGGACAGTGACAGGGAACCTTTTTGTAATATACTTTATTTAGGGAAAACATTTATTTGTGGTAGAAAACTTGCTGAAATGTCCATTAGCAGCGCTCTCTCAAATGCTGATGACATCCATCTTCCATCAGCATAGTACTGCGCTGACTAGGGAGACAGGCTGTGCTGGGAGCTGCGGGCCTCTGCCTGCCCTGCTCCCTCACAAGCTGGTGTGGACAGGAGACTTATATGTTTAAGTTAAATATAGATTTACACACTAAGGGGGTCATTTATTAGACGCCGTCTTAATAAAGCCCCAGCACTGGCAGTGGATCCGCTGAAGTTATCAAGAGGCACCGGCCTCGCCATAATTTTGCCGTATCCATTGCCGCTTCTAAATGTAAGCCATTTTCCTATAGTGTTCTAAACATAATGTCCCCCAAAAATGATTGTGCTAATGTGATACTGTTCCAGGGAGCCCCCCGCAGTAATAGTGGTCCAAAAGTCCCACCAGTAATAATTATGTTCCAGAATGCACTTAGTGATAACTAGAGATGAGCGAATCATTCAAAAAATTATTCGCCGAACATTCGCCAAACTTTTCCTAAAATTCGTATATTCGATGAATAGATTAGTTGTATTTGCGTACAAAATATACGTTATTATGTGCTATTAGCGAACATTCGCTCACTAATAACGAACGTTCACTTACAAAATGTACGCAACTTTTTAGAAGACGTTCGCATGAGCGTACAAATAACTTACGAATCTCAGCGTACTATTGTCTAAGCGATTACGTAATACGCAGGCACGTACGAGGAGAGGCCGCAGCATGCACTCCTGAGAGGCAGAGCGAATATTCGAGACATATATATGGTAAAGTGCAAATACATTATTATAGGTATAATATAAAAATTTTAAATATCACCTACCTAGTATGCTCATGGACACGTTTAAGTCTCTTTTCTTCTGACGCTTGTCATAGAACTGGAGCAGAGTCCCAAACTCAGTCGCAATTTGTAATCCACATAGGTAAAATTGTAATCCAAATGGGTAAAAAAAAAAGCAGCAAAGGTTCCTTAAAAAAAACCCTCTTTCAAGGGGCTCCCCAAATAACCTGAAAGGGGGGAAAAAGGTATGAGGCGCACGAATGCGCAACTTAATTTCCTGAGTGGCCTCGTCATCCTCCCGCGCTGGAGAAAGGGGCGGAACTACCAGGGAGGAGTCTGCATCGCTGAATTGAATTCGTACGCAACAGCGTATAGAGTAACTACCAGGGAAAAGTCTGCATTGCTGAATTGAATTCGTACGCGACAGCGTATAGAGTAACTAAATTATACGTAGAATAGCGTATAATTTATAGGACACACTACATAGCGAATGCGTACAAAAGCGAAGCGAATCACCTAATATTCGGATTCGCTTCACAGCTGAAAAGTCCCAAGATTCGGTACGAATCTACGAAGCGGCGAATAGATTCGCTCATCTCTAGTGATAACCATGCCCCCAATAATAATAATGTCCCATTGTGCCCATACTAGTATTCATGTTCCCCATCAACCCCCAGTAGTAATATTTCTCCTTATAATGTGTGCCAGCAGAAAAATACCCTCTAATGTGTGCCAGTATAAAAATACCCCCTTATAATGTGTGTCAGTACAAAAATGTCCCCTTATACTGTGTGCCAGTAAAAAAATATACCCTCTTATAATGTGCACCAGTACAAAAAGTACCCCCTTATAATGTGTGCCAGTACAAAAAATACCCCCTTACAAACACAATTATCTTTCAGATCAGACCCCATATAAGCCCTCAAATCAGACTCCCATATCAGACCTCAAATCAGACCGCCATATCAGATCCTCAGATCAGACCTTAAATCAGAATCCCATATCAGATGTCAAATCAGACTGCCATATCAGATCCTCAGATCAGACCGCCATATCAGACCTCAAATCTGACGCCCATATTAGATCCTCAGATCAGACCCCCATATCACACATTAGAACAGACCCCCATATCAGATCCTCAGACCCCGATATCAGATACCCAGATCAGATCCCTATATTAAATGCTCAGATCAGACCCTCATATCAGATTCTGAGATCCCCATGTTAGATCTTCAGATCAGATCCCATATCAGACCTCAGATCTGACCCCCCCCCATATAAAACTCAGATGATACTCCCATCAGACCTCATGTTAAACCCCTCATACAAGACCTTCATGAGACCCCAGAAAAGACCCAAAATGAATAAATTCTCGTACTTTTCCTGCTCTACCTGCAGGTCCGCTCTGCACTGTGACCTGCCTGCATACAACGTTAGGTCATAGTGCGCACACTACTTCCTGATGCTGTGTGCAGTCAGGACAGTTCAGTGCAGGCCTGGAGAAGACCAGTGAGGGGTGAGTGCAGCTCTTCACTCACCGCTCCCTGCAGTCAGTAATGACATGGAATTATTTTGTTGTTGTAACTACTTATATGATGATAATTTAAAGCTGTAGATTTCTATATGGCTGAGGAGTAAAATCCTGGAGCATGAAAAAAAATTAATTTGTTGGGTGAGTGACAAAAATTGGAATAATAATTCAATAGTTTAATCAACCTTGTTTGAGAAGGACAAAGTGTATTATTTGCATGTGCATGCAATATGCTGATGTGCTCTAATCCAGTAAATGGAATGGTCTCTCCGGGTGGACATATTTTAATATCAGTCAGACCTTTGAATCTTTAAGAAGAATGGTAATTACTGTGTGTGCTGATAAGGTTGACAAATGTGATGTTTTCTGCCTAGAGACATTTCCCTTGGTGCATATGATAAGAATAGAAATGCATAACTTTACTATTCATTTTTGCTTTAGTTCTTCTTATGTAATGCCTATAAACCTAGTTGCTGGTGAAGTACAGCAGGGCAGAAAGTTTGACATAATATGCTATCAGTGGTGATGCCAAGAAATGGCCATGTTCCAGTTGGTGAGCCACTAGTAGAAGAGTAAGAAACCAAACTCCTAAAAAGAACAACATGATTATAGCCCATTTGCATCTATTAACACAGGCACTATCAATCATAGTAATTTGACTATATTTTGCAGCTTTCACTGTGACTACACTATAAAATTTATTGCAGAGGGTTGTTGTCATAGCCAAATAATTTGAAGTATTGACGAGTTGTATTTTTGGAAGACTTGAAGATTTGATACACAGCCACACAACCTGAAGTAGGGCATTGCATGCAGTTGCTGATGTCAAGCTGCTTTTTCTTACCTTGTGGTCAGCTCACTGCCAATCCAGCTCTGAGCTTAGCCATTGAGTAGTTTAATACAGACTGGTTGCTATGGACACTTTGCTTAATTAAAGTTGCTGACAGGCATTGGATCTATCTATAGAAACCAGTTTGTCTCAATTCACAATTTGTTGGCATCAACAAGTTGATGGCAGAAAGGACAATGAGGCTTGGTGGTGATGCCAGAGTTTGTCTCACAAAGACAACCTCTTCTTTGAAGCTGGCATTGCCATGAGCTGTGGATCACAGATCTAACATTCCCAATATCAGCTGTTATTACCAGAGAAACCCTCTTGACCACAGGGGAAATGTACCATTCATATTGCCAACCATGAATGAATGGGCAAGTTTTACTCTAGCTCATAGTGAGGGGCCCTAAAGGCAACCCCCTCTGTAACATCTAAAAGTCAATTTTCATCAGATTTTTCTAAAAAACAAAATAAAATGAAAGTGGATATTCTTCTCCATGAGAGATATCACAGACAAAGTGTCTTTGGGCAGCACGGTGGCTCAGTGGTTAGCACTGGGGTCCTAGGTTCGAATCCAACCAAGGGCAACATCTGCATAAAGTTTGTGTCCTCGTGTTTGTGTGGGTTTCCTCTGGGTACTCTGGTTTCCTCTCACACTCCAAAGACATACTGATAGGGAACTTAGATTGTGAGCCCCACAACTATGTCAAATTGTATTATAAAATTCCATTTGATTTTAAATAATTAAAACAAATAAAAACCATTGGCAATATTATTATGAATATTATGAAATCATGGTACGTGATATCCTGAGATCCATGCATTTGTGCAAAAATTGCTTGCAACTTATTGAAATAGAGCTATATAAACACCAATTAGTCATAAAATTAAAACTACGGATAGGCGACATGAATAACATTATCTCATTAAAAGCTGTGGGAGGCAAGTAAACAATTAGTACTTGAAGTTGATGTGTTGGAATGAAGAAAAATGAACAAGTGTAAAGATTTGAGTGACTTTGACTAGGGCCTAATCGTGGATGCTAGATGATGGGGTCAGAACATTTCCAAAATTGCAGGCCTTGTGGGTTATTCCCAGTATGCAGCAGTGAATAACTTTTACAAGGCAGGACAACCCATGAATCGCCAACAGGGTAACGGGTACCTAATGCTTTCTGATGCACATGGGAAGCAAAGATTAGACCTTCTGGTCTGATTCCACAGAAGGACAACCATAGCGCAAATTGCCAAAAAATAATGTTGGCTTTGATAGAAAGCTGTCAAAACACACAGTGCACTGCAACTTGCTGTGTATAGGGCTGTGTAAGCACAGACCATTGGGAGTGCCAATGCTGACCCTCACCTTCTGCTGAAAGTACCTACGCTGGCCATGTGAACATCAGAAAATGGACCTTGGAGCATTGTACAAACTTGGCCCTTATGCACATTAATTTCATCAGATGACCCCTTCCAAATTGATGGGTTTGGCCAAATTTAGCCTTGGTGCATTTCCCGTAATGGATAATACTCCTCTCTGTGTATTGTGAGAAGTATAAAATGACAAAAGCTTTGATTGCCACTTTAGTTTCTCTGGTCCGTTGCCTGGAGGAACATTCGTTCTACACAGCTTACTTGAAATTATGCTGCATGAATGTGTATTTTTTGTGAAAATTAAGTAAAATCACTCCAATAGACCCTTTTTTAACCAGAAGTAAAGCATAAAATACTTCACTGTTTACTTTCCTACTTATCTATAAGAAATTAAAGAAGTTAAGTGATATTCCAACCGCTTTGTGAGAAAAGAAACAACAGGAGATACAACAAAGTTTCTATCCTTATTGATTTGAAGAGGAAATGAAATGATAACCCAGACAAACATAAATTTAGCAGCATTTTTGTTAAACTTTTAAAAATACATAAAAGCATAACTTTTAAAAATCGCAAAAGACTGTAAATTGTCATTTATGCAGCATGCTTATGTTGTGAATAAAATTATGCATTAATTGTTGTGACTAGAGATGAGAGGATTTTCCAAAATTTGTTTCGGGTCTGATTTGGTTGAATAGGTTGTCAGATTTGATTAGATCCAAATAAATTTGGTCCAAATCGAAGATGCCCTGATTGCCCTGAAAAGACTCTGGAGAGTTCTTTGACTGTATCCTACCCCTTTCATGTTCTTTAGCACCAAGAAAGCATTAGAAATGTCAGTCACGAGTATGGCTATGGGTAAATGGATGGTAGCCAGTGTCAGCCTATTTAAGAACACAATGAGCTGTTAGATTTTTTTTAAGTAACAAATGGTACAGAAAGTATCCTTTTTTGGTGGCAGATGTCTTTTACCGTCTTCTAACCTTTAAAATGTAAGCCCCCATTTTGAGACACCTATCTAAACCGAATTGCTAAATATTTGGATTCAACTAGAATACAAATTTTTAGAAAATTCAAGACAAATTTTATTTGTTTGATTTCATCATCTTTACTCTTGGGAATAGCTAGGTACCAATAAACTACATAGAACACTATTTTGTCCTGTTTTAGAAAGGGAAACATGTCAGTGATCTTACCTCTCCCATCCAATTGGTGGGAAATAGAAATAATATTTTTCCATCAATGAAAAAAGCTTATATCAAATGATATTTATTACATTCTCTACACTCTTTTGATGTGTTTATACTTGCATTGATAATTGTTGTGCAGGCCTGACAATATTTGGAAAGGGGCCCATGTGAAAAAGCTGTTTTGCAACCAAATCTTCCGACTGATTTGTTACAGTGGGACCTGACATGAATTTTGCTCAATTTGCTCACAAGTGTGAGGTAGAGATGAGCGAACTTCTTGAAATTGGTATACTGTATGACATTCTGAGGTTTCCTACAACTCAGATTTTTAAACTCATTTTTGCTCTTTTTCCACTTCCTTCTGCAATAGCAATAGCAAATAATGTCACTGATATATATATATATGTATATATATAAGCATGGTATGCTTTTTAATATTGGAAACCTTGCAAAAATTGTTCCTTATTGGGGATGGTAGTGTTTAAACACATACAGTATTATTGGAAAAAAACAGTGGCTTGTTCTGCACAAGTGTCCAAAAATTATGCATTATTGGGGTAGAATGCCTGCCTGTGTTTGTACACACATATGTTAATTGTCAGAAGAAATAGTGGCTTGTTCTGAAGCTGAACAAGCCTGGAACGTTTTTCTCTTTTATTTTGGAGCAGCAGCAGTACAGTGTGGATGTGGAAAGGGTGAGTTGTGTAGGGATAATAACTGGCAGCAATAGTTGTTCGAGCAGTAGAAAGGAGTACTACAATTCCAATTCAGGCTTATATTTATACATTGCTATCTGTGAACACTTGCACTGAGAATTGTTTGTGATTATGTTTTGATATCATTGTACATTCTGCACTTTTAAAAAGAAAGAGTTTATCTTCTACAACTGGCCTAGCTACTGACTCCAGCACCAGTTACCAGCCACTTCACCTACATTTCCTGTCTTGCACCTGTACCAGTAGAGGTAAATTGTTTGGGCTGCACTCGCTGTCCAATCTGTGAGGTGCTTCAGTGGAGTGGATATAATCCAAATAAACAATAGTAAGAGAAATACCACTGCACACTCTGGGTTAACATGCAAGTAAAATTCTTTTATTGTGACATATCCTCCAATGAATACATAGGTATGTATTCCCGTATGCCTGTTTTTGTGACTTAAATCTTGACGTTTCTTGGTCACATAAGTCACTAATAAAAAAAGGGAACAAAAGACCATTCTCAAAAATTATATTACATAATTAGCCAGCTACATGACTGTATAGAATGAGAACCGATATGTAATATGAGGGGAAAGAGAGGGAAAGATGTAGGTCAAGGCCTGTACAGATGTATTTTTATGTGCCACTATAGTTAGAACAATGATGTAGAACCTGGGCTGGAAAGGCAAATTATGCAATGGTGCACCAATGATGCAAAAGTGTATGATATATAGTAAAGGGAATCCTAGATGTCCCTAAAAGTATATGGAATCTGCCAAGATACATATAACAATAGAAGGAATGTGAAAGCTATAGGATAAGGCCATCCTATTATATAGAGTGGACATTAATAAACAACAAATGCTGCCATGTGGAGTGTGGCAGTCAATTGGGGGAAACCCCAGTGCCGGCAGAGAAAGCTTACCAGAAGAAGACTGGGAGTAATTAGGGAGGACCCTCGTGGCACAGAGTGGAAGCGCTGCGGGGGAGGCTGTAGGCAAGTAAGGAGAAAAGATATCGGCCGCAGCGTCTATGTAGGCAAAGTTGAAGCAAGTTGAAAGGAGTAATGCAAGACTTAGCCGAACCTGACACTCACACACAAACTCTTTCTCAGAAATGGATGAAATTTTTTTAAAGACCAGTTGAAATTTTTTTTTTTTTTTTTTTAGCACAAAATGAGTAAAATGGAATAATAAAAATGTCCCTGATGGTGTACTTAGCCTTTAAGGGTGAATGTGGCCTTTCCAGTTAATAGATATAGAAAATGATCCCACCACCATTTTACAACTTTGCTTTGAGACAGCTGCAGAACCCTAGGAATTTAGTGCTAAAATTTTGGTGACAGTATGTCTTGGCTATATACTATAGGAAAGCATCAATGCAACGTCAACTTTAGTAAGAAAAAGCAAACACTATGTAACTCTAGAATATAAATGAACCAGCCAAAGAGGGACAAACAGGGGCACCGTGCCCAGGCACATTGATGTTATCATGCTGATTAGAGACTATTTTGATTAGGCTAGTTTCTTGATTAAAAAAAAAAGTTAATTAAAATCATGTAGTAAGCACACCTGCAGGTGCATGTTTGCAGAGCTGAATTGTACAAGACCTTAAACTCGGCAGTGTACAGCATATTAATCATTGTATCATATCTTGGCAGAGGTGCTTAAACTGTAAGTTGTTTGGGAAAAGTCTGGAGAGTTTGTCACCGGTTAGATTAATGAGCAGTTTTGAGCACTTCTGTAGGTGCACCATAGTGTCTAGATTTACAATGACATTTTTAGCAGAAATAATACTTACAGGTGATGTAACAAAAAGATTATTTGAGTGTACTGGTAGAACATAAAGATTGTTCCAATCAAAATATATCTATCTTTACCTGCTTATCTAATTTACAGTTATAGGCATCATGCATGTGGCAGAGAGCCTGTATAACACAAATAATTCTTTACAAGCTTCGTAGTAGAGATCATGCAATGCTTTGTCCTGATGCTTCCAGAGGAGAAAAGCTCTCTGGAGGCCACCTCCAACGAGATTGGAGGCACTGTTGCTCAAAAGTTGGTTGGAGCCGTAAGACATCAGTGTGCAAGAGCATCGTTGAGATGACCACACAAAGTTGAAATCATGTGTGATAAATATGAGATCTGGGCAATTTGGAGGTCAACTCAGCAGGTTAAACACTTTGTTGTGTTCCTCGAAACATTGCTGAACAGTGTGACAAGACACATTATTATGCTGAAGAGGCCACTGTCATTATGGAATGCTGTAGTCATGAATGGGTGTACTTATTCTATACAATGTTTTGGTATGTGGTACATGTCAATGTAACATCCACATGAATGCCAGGAGGACCAAAGACATAGAGAATGTTGCCCAGAGAATCACCATCCCTCCATTGGTTGCCTTCTTAGTGCATCGTGATACCATCTGTTCTCCAGATAAGTGATGCACAATTGTCCATAGGATGTAAGAGAAAGCGTGATTCATCAGACTAGGCCACCTTCTTCCATTTCTTATCCGCTTCTGATGCATATGTGCCTATTGTTATTCTGGATTACAGACATTCTTTTCAGTCTTCTAAGCACCAGACACGGAACTCTGCCGAGTGCGGCGAGCTGATCAACTATTTACTCACAGGTGTATTGTAGGTGCTTTCACTGATGGACAGGGATCAGCATGAGCACTTTTACTGGTTTGTGGCTACACAGTCCCATACACAGCAAGCTACATACATTGTGTGTTCTAACATCTTTCTGCCATAGCTTATTTTAAAGCTATTTGTGCTGTAGCTATTTTGTGGTATCAGACCAGATGGGCTAACCTTTGTTCCACTATGTCTATCAGTAAACCTTGGGTGCCCATAACCCTGTCACTGGTCCTCCATAGTAATAGTGCCCCCTATAATACCCCCAGTAGCAAGAATGTTCCCATTAGTAGTAGTGAGCTTCATATTGTGCCCAATAATAATAATGCCCCCAGAGTATCCACAGTATTAATAATGTCCCCATAGAGTTCCTAGTAGATGTAAGGACCCCTTTAAAGCACCCATTAGTAATAAAGCCAATCTACAAGGTAACTCTATAGTGTCCCCAATGTCCCCTGTGGTAGCTTGAAGTATTTATAATCCACTAGATAGTAGCCCTCGTATTCATAAAGCTCAGATACAATGCCCCTTGTAGTTATAATGACCCTGTAGTGCATGAACATTTATTCTAGCCCCCTGTAGTGCCTTTATATAGTATCTAAAGTCCCCTGTAGTCAATTTGCCTATATTATAATGCCCCCTGTAGTGCCCCCTGTATTATAATGCCTCTGTAGTGGCAGTATATAATGATCTCCTCTCCATAGTCTCAGTATACTATAATGCCCCTATACTGCTAGTATATTGAATGCTCTCCCCTGTAGTATAATGCATCTCTGTAGTAGTAATCTATCTCTCTCTCTCTCTCTCTCTCTCTCTCTCTAGATATATATATATATATATATATATATATATATATAGCCTTCCTGTAGTGGTAGTATATATAATTCTATCCCCCGTAGTATAATGCCCCCTATAGCGGTAATATTTATATATATAATGCTTTCTCTTTGTGTTGTTCCCCTGTGGTATAATGCTCCCCTGTACTGGTATATACAGTCATGGCCAAAAGTTTTGAGAATGATACAAATATTAATTTTTACAAAGTCTACTGCTTCAGTTTTTATAATGCCAATTTGCAAATACTCCAGAATGTTATAAAGAGTGATCAGCTTAACAGCAATTACTTGCAAAGTCAATATTTGCCTAGAAAATGAACTTTATCCTCCAAAACACATTTCAACATCATTGCAGCCCTGCCTTAAAAGGACCAGCTAACATCGTTTCAGTGATTGCTCCATTAACACAGGTGTGTGTGTTGATGAGGACAGGGCTGGAGATCAATCTGTCATGATTAAGTAAGAATGACACCACTGGACACTTTAAAAGGAGGCTGGTGCTTGGCATCATTGTTTCTCTTGTGTTAACCATGGTTATCTCTAAAGAAACACGTGCAGTCATCATTGCACTGCAAAAAAATGGCCTAACAGGGAAGAGTATCGCAGCTAGAAAGATTGCACCTCAGTCAACAATCTATCGCATCATCAAGAACTTCAAGGAGAGAGGTTACATTGTTGCCAAAAAGGCTCCAGGGCGCCCAAGAAAGACCAGCAAGCGCCAGGACCGTCTCTTAAAAGTGTTTCAGCTGCGGGATCGGGCTACCAGCAGTGCAGAGCTTGCTCAGGAATGGCAGCAGGCAGGTGTGAGTGCATCTGCACACACTGTGAGGCGGAGACTCTTGGAGCAAGGCCTGGTCTCAAGGAGGGCAGCAAAGAAGCCACTTCTCTCCAGAAAAAACATCAGGGACAGACTGATATTCTGCAAAAGGTACAGGGAGTGGACTGCTGAGGACTGGGGTAAAGTCATTTTCTCTGATGAATCCCCTTTTCGATTGTTTGGGACATCTGGAAAACAGCTTATTCGGAGAAGACGAGGTGAGCGCTACCACCAGTCTTGTCTCATGCCAACTGTAAAGCATCCTGAAACCATTCATGTGTGGGGTTGCTTCTCAGCCAAGGGAATAGGCTCTCTCACAGTCTTGCCTAAAAACACAGCCATGAATAAAGAATGGTACCAGAATGTCCTCCGAGAGCAACTTCTCCCAACCGTCCAAGAGCAGTTTGGCGATCAACAATGCCTTTTCCAGCATGATGGAGCACCTTGCCATAAAGCAAAGGTGATAACTAAATGGCTCGGGGAAAAAAACATAGAGATTTTGGGTCCATGGCCTGGAAACTCCCCAGATCTTAATCCCATTGAGAACTTGTGGTCAATCATCAAGAGACGGGTGGACAAACAAAAACCTACAAATTCTGACAAAATGCAAGCATTGATTGTGCAAGAATGGACTGCTATCAGTCAGGATTTGGTCCAGAAGTTGATTGAGAGCATGCCAGGGAGAATTGCAGAGGTCCTGAAGAAGAAGGGTCAACACTGCAAATATTGACTTGCTGCATTAACTCATTCTAACTGTCAATATAAGCTTTTGTTACTCATAATATGATTGCAATTATATTTCTGTATGTGATAAAAACATCTGACAAACACACATAAAAACCAGAGGGCAGAAGATCATGTGAAAATATAATATTTGTGTCATTCTCAAAACTTTTGGCCATGACTGTATAATGCTCTTTCCCAGCATGCAGTCCCCCTGTAGTATAATGTCCCTATGTAGTGGTAGTATATATATATATATATATATATATATATATATATATATATATATATAAAATGCTCTTCCCCTGTAATGCTCCTGTAATATAATTCCCTACTGTAGTGGCAATATATAATTCTCTCCCCTCTGTAGTCTCCCCTGTAGTTTAATGTCCCCCTGTATTGAAAATCTACATAATGCTTTGCCCCCTGTAGTATAATGCCCCTGATTGTGGTAATATATATAATGCTCTGGTCCGCCCCAGTTGTGCCCCCAATAGTGACATTCCTTTGAAGACTATGTTCTGTGCCTGTGCTTTATTACATTACTACAATGTGCTGAAGGAATGGAGGAAAGGACTGCAGTTGTACAGTATGTAGCTTTGCTGAAAACCTTACCACCTTTAACTTTGAAACATATCGACACAGACAAGAGCAAGTAAAACAGTAGGCACTAAGAGATATAATTAGCGTGCTTCCCTTCCTTCACTCACAGCTTAAGTGAATTGTTTGTTCTGAAACATAGATACTGGAGTTTAACAAAAAAGAAAAAGAAAACAACTTTTGGCAGGCGCACAATATGTCTTTGACAAAACAGTCTACTTTACTGCCGGCCAGGAGCTCTGGAGCAATTGAAAGTAATTAGAGATGTTTTCAATTCATGTTAGTTGCTTCTGATAGCACATTGGGCGACTGGCCAATACCATCATTTATGTTCACTGCAGGACTCAAGAACACTTTGTTTTCAATCTTATGAATATTGTATTAAACTTTACATGTTTTGTAACACTGGAGTTCCTGGTAGTAGTATCCAGTCAAAAATAAATGTTTTTTGTTATATAATCCCAGTATCATGAAAGCAAATGTTAATTTAATGATTCATTTAAAGAGGTTGCTCCATCATAAAAACCCCTTTCTACATTGAAGCTAATAGCAACGACCACTGGTGATCAGCTATTGCCATCTGGAAAGCTCCGAATTTTATTGCCAACCATTTAGACTGGGCCTGCTAGACTAAGAGTTAAGCCTCATTCACACGTCCGTGTCCGTGCTTAAATCCGTGAGCAGGTGGTCAGTGATGCATCCGGGAAGCTGTCCGTGAAGGATCCATGTTGGGTCCGTGTGTCCGTTTTTTGCTGTCCATCTTACATCCGTGTTTCACTGACACTGAACAGCTGAAAAATAAAAATAAAGCATCTCTTCTTAATGATCCTTGAAACACGGATGCAATACGGATGACATCCGTGAGGGATCTGTGGTTCTCATAGACTCTTGACTATAATGGGCGTGAGGGATCTGGGAACACGGATCAAGATAGGACATGCATCCATGCTAAAAAAAAACTGAACCACGGACCGTGATAAAACACTGACGTTTGAACACACGCATTATGGGGACATGTGCTGTCCATGGAGAACATGCACAGCACACGTCTGTGAAACACTGACGTGTGAATGAGGCTTTACTGTGACAGCCACGGGTGGACTGGGAACTTAAAGTGGCCCTGGAAAAAATACTAAAAGTGTCGCCGTTTTGTAGTCGGGTCCAAATTGATGGAAGGTGTCACTGCAATTTAGGACAAGTCCTAAACTAGGAGACTGCACTCTCTTGTCTGTGGGATTCAAATTATGTTAATAAGTTTTCCCCAGGTGCCAGGGGATGCGGCCGGCCTAAGAATCGGACAACCCGGACAGCTTTGCTGGTCAAACGGTTCTCTCCTGTGCCACGCCCAGAGAGACAATTTTATTAGATGTACATGGTGGATTTAGCCACCCCCCTTTAGCCATCAATTTTAATATATCCAATCACAAGCATACAAGTATCTTTTAAAGCAACTAATCAGAAAACATAATGGTATGGATAATGACACATAGACACACATTCATTACTCATCTATCTGGAAAATTCCATGCCCAAATATATCAAATACCGCCAAGTTCCTCATTTCGCATGGCCTAGCTAACTTCCTATAACAAATCAAGTGATGGTGACTCATATTTATTTTAAGCATAAAGCTACAGAAAATGGAGATTAATAAAGAATATGGAGACTATTTGATACTTTATATCAAAGTGGTTTTCTGGGATATTTTTATTGATAACTAGGGATGAGCGAGCTTGCGATTTGCAAGTTTGGCATTTGGGTTCGGGTTATCTAAGAATTCCGTAATTCCACAGACCATAATGGAATTCTATGACGGCATGCACCACGAAAGCCTATAAGAGGCATTCCGTATTGCATTCCATCATAATAGAGGTCTATGGCCCGCCATTATGGAATTCTTAGATAACCCAAACGCTGAGTTTAAAAATTGAAAATTCACTCATCCCTTCTGATGACCTATACTCAGGAGTCAGGCAGGCAGAAACAATGGCAAGATGGGGCACCATCAGCAAGGCCAGATCTATTGATCGATCTCAGCCGGAAGAGTGTGTAACTACTCTTGAATCCAAGCTTGGTTCATTTTGAAAAAAAGTGATGTTTTAGACACTGGTAGAGGACAACTTGGTCTGTTTCAGTGTCAGCATGCCCCTCCTTCCCACAGCACTAAAACCTTCTCTGAGATGACACCATAGGCTGGGCAAGGTGGCTCAGTGGTTAGTACTGGTGCCTTGCAGTGCTGGGGTCCTGGGTTTGAATACGACCAAGGACTACATCTGTATGGAGTTTGTATGTACTCACCATGTTTGCGTGGGTTTCCTCTGGGTACTCCGGTTTACTCCCACAGTCCAAAGACATACTGATTGGGAACTTAGATTGTGAGCCACATTGGGGACCATAGCGCTGTAGAAGTGCATAAAATAAATAAAGAACATAGAGAGCATGCTGTGCCAGTTCGGGCCACTGTTCCAGTTTACCTGCCAAAAAATCAATTGGGTCAGGGAACAGGGTATGCACCAGAGACTGTCCAGATGGTAGGCAGGTCTGAACATGGATGTTGGATTGCTTACTGGCCTCAGCCTGGCACAGCACGTGTAAAAACTGCTCCAAAATGTTGAGGAAATTGAAATGGTTTCTGCTGCTTGTGGTGGCGAAAGGGTGTGGGTGGTGGAGAGGGGCCTCCATTTCAGACATGCTGGTGGCAGGCATCTGTTCGCCGTAAGCTGCGTAGACAGTGTTTCCTAATAACAGAATTTTGCCTCCCTTTCTGCAGGAGGAAAACATTCCCCCATTTTGCTTTGATAGCGTGGATCTTAAAGTATGGCTTAGTAATCATCGATTGTTTGATGTCAACTGCGTAAGCAAGCGAGCATGCCGGTTGCCATTCTGGCCAGCATGCCCTAGATGCTAGTTCCTGGCAGGTGCCTCCTACTGCTCTTGCAGTGGAAGCTCCTCCACCTCATCCTCTTTCCAGATTCCCTTTATCCCCAACAGCTATAGGGCAGACAGCAAGATGTGTTGGCTGTTCTTGTTCCACCATTGTCCCTTGCTGCATGAGCGTCAGCGTCTGTTCTAAGATAAATATGAGGGGGAGGACGTTGTTTATGCCACAGTTATCCCTGCTGACAAACTTTATGACCTTTTCAAAGGGCTTCAGCACCCAGCAGGTGATTTGTATGAGCTGCCACTGCCTGACCTCAAAGCAACACATGCTCCCTGCTGTTGCAGTGGTCCGGTGCATGACGAAATCATTCACGTCTTTTCTCTGCTTGTACAGATGCTTGAACATGTGCAATGTTGAATTCCATAAAGTTGGCATGTCGCGGATTAAGTGGTGTAGCAGCTGGCCGTTCTGTCGTTGCAAGTCCAGGACAACTTTGTTCACCACATAAGAATGACTGAAATGCTTGGACAGTCTCCTGGACACTGACGTCACCTTGCACAAGCCAGTGTACTTATTTATCCAGCGGGATGTTTGCTGCTTGATGTACTTTAATCATTGCTCGCCAATGTGGCTATTCTTGCCCAGGCATATCAGCTCCAACATGGCGTGGCAATTCTTGACTTGATGCATGTAATAGGAGGGAGTGGTGGTGCAAGCGATGCTGTGTCCTGTTGCTTTTGTGGATGGGCGCACATCCATGGAGGAGGAGGCGGCAGCAGAGGAGCAGGATAAGTGCCTGGTGTGGGAGCGAGGCCAACACAATTGCAGGGGATCAAAAGGACCTGGCCCCATTGCAGGGGTGCTGCCTTGCCACGACAAACATTGACCCAGTGGGCCATGAAAGACATGTACTGTCCCCGTAAGGGCTGCTCCAGGTATCCACCATGGCGTGAACCTTGCCGCACAGTGAGAATCGCAGAGAGCAGTCCACGTTGTCCACCACCTGAAAGTAAAAGGCAGGGACGTTTTTTTGGGAGAAATAATTGTGGCTAGGTACCTTCCAGTGAGGCTGAGCACAATCCATAAGCTCTCTAAAGGCAGCAGACTCAACTAAAAGGCACGGCAGCATCTGCACCACCAGCAATTTGGCCAGGTGGTAATTAAGCTTGCACACCATCAGATTGCAGGGCATGTAGAATTGTTATCGATGGCTGACGATGGAGTGGAGATGGGGAATTCAGAGTGAGAGAAGCAGAAAGGGATTATGACAATGTGAAAGACACTGTACTGCCCTTGGATGTGTTCTGGCTGCTTCAAGGAGGACCAGGAGAAGGAGAGAACTCCTGTTGCGGTAGCTGGCTGCCACCTTTGCCTAACTACACTGGGGAAAAAAAGTATTTAGTCAGCCACCAATTGTGCATGTTATCCTACTTACAAAGATGTGAGAGGCCTGTGATTGACATCATAGGTAGACCTCAACTATGAGAGATAAAATGAGAAAACAAATCCAGAAAATCACATTGCAAATTATGGTGGAAAATAAGTATTTGACCTATAACTTCTTCTTTAAGAGGCTCCTCTGTCTTCCACTTATTACCTGTAGTAATGGCACCTGTTTGAACTTGTTATCAGTATAAAAGACTCTTGTCCACAACCTCAAACAGTCACACTCCAAACTCCACTATGGTGAAGACCAAAGAGCTGTCGAAGGACACCAGAAACAAATTGTAGACCTGCACCAGGCTGGGAAGACTGAATCTGCAATAGGCAAGTATCTTGGTGTGAAGAAATCAACTGTGGGAGCAATAATTAGAAAATGGAAGACATACAAGACCACTATTAATCTCCCTCGATCAGGGCCTCCTTGCAAGATCTCACCCGTGGGGTCAAAATGATCACAAGAACTGTGAGCAAAAATCCCAGAACCACACAGGGGGACCTAGTGAATGACCTGCAGAAAGCTGGGACCAACATAACAAAGGCTGCCGTCAGTAACACACTACGCTGCCAGGGACTCAGATCTTGCAGTGCCAGATGTGTCTCCCCCCCCCCATCTGAAGTTTGCTAGAGAGCATTTGGATGTTCCAGAAGAGTATTGGGAGAATGTCATATGGTCAGATGAAACCAAAGTAGAACTGTTTGGTAGAAATACAACTCGTTGTGTTTGGAGGAGAGTGAATGCTGATTTGCATCCAAAGAACACCATACCTACTGTGAAGCATGGGGGTGGCAATCATGCTTTGGGGTTGTTTCTCTGCAAAGGGACCAGGACGACTGATCCGTGTACATAAAAGAATGAATGGGGCCATGTATCGTGAGATTTTGAGTGCAAACCTCCTTCCATCAGCAAGGGCATTAAAGATGAAACGTGGCTGGGTCTTTCAGCATGACAGTGATCTCAAGCACACCGCCAGGGCAACGAAGGAGTGGCTTCGTAAGAAGCATTTCAAGGTCCTGGAGTGGCCTAGCCAGTATCCAGATCTCAACCACATAGAAAACCTTTGGAGGGAGTTGAAAGTCCGTGTTGCCCAGCGACAGCCCCAAAACATCACTGCTCTAGAGGAGATCTGCATGGAGGAATGGGCCAACATACCAGCAACAGTGTGTGCCAACCTTGTGAAGACTTACAGAAAACATTTCACCTCTGTCATGCCAACAAAGGATATATAACAAAGTATTGAGATGAACTTTTATTATTGACCAAATACATATTTTCCACCATAATTTGCAAACAAATTCTTTAAAAATCAGACAATGTGATTTTCTGGAGTTGATTTGTCATTTTGTCTCTCATAATTGAGGTCTACCTATGATGTCAATTACAGACCTCTCTCATCTGTTTAAGTGGAAAAACTTGCACAATTGGTGGCTGACTAAATACTTTTTTCCCCACTCTATGGGATGTGGTGATGCAGCTTCATGTGGTTCAATAGAGCTGTGGTGCCTACTTATGTGTTTGCCTGCCGATGTCGTATTTTGTTCTTGCACACCATGCACAGGGCAATGCTTCTGTCTTCTAGCAGACTGGAGAAAAACTGTCAGACGCGAGCGCACAGAGCTAGAGACAGCCAAGCTCAACTTGGCTCTGGTACCTTTTAGGCCTAACCCATCAATCATATCAGCAGCATCACCAGATCCCGAAGCAGACGTGGCCCTTGCTGTTCTTTGGGAGAAATGTGGCCTCTTATGTAATTATTCCACAGGGACCTTGTTCCGGATTAAGAGAACTTCAAGCCGACGCCAGCAACACCCTGGATGAGGTAGGACCAGTTGGCATGCTCTATGACCTGTGCAGAGGTCATTGTACAAGGAAAACATAGATTAGTTTTTGACAGTATTGTGAATAGTGAATCTTGTGTTATCTATAAATAGAGGTGATATCATTATAGACAGGATTAGAATGACACATAAGCAGATAACTGCAGTAAAGTGATCGCCTATTAGTAACAGACCACGAAGTGACGCCTATTAGGCTTAGCGGCCACTGCGAAAACTGCAGGATTTTTAGTTTTTTGCTTAAATATAGACACTGATATGAAAAATAAAAAATACCAATCAAAATGTCTTTAAAAATATATTAAACATGAAAACGTGATTTAAACAATAGGTCATTTTTTGATGACACATTCCCTTTATTGATTTTCCATGTCGTATATTAGTACTTGATAGGGATGCCCTAGATTCTAAACCCTGAAAAACAAAAAGGCACTGCCATTTGACAACTCTTTCTACGTTACTATAGTGGGGAAAATAAGTATTTGATACACTAGCCATTTTGCAAGTTTTCCCATCTACAAAGAATGGAGAGGTCTGTAATTTTTATGGTAGGTACACTTCAACTGTGAGAGACAGAATCTAAATAAAAAAATCTAGAAAATCATTGTATGATTTTTAAATAATTAATTGGCATTTTATTGTATGACATAAGTATTTGATACAATAGATAAACAGAATTTAATATTTGGTACAGAAACCTTTGTTTGCAATTACAGAGGTCAGACATTTTCTGTAGTCCTTGACCAAATTTGAACACACTGCAGCAGGGATTTTGACTCACTACTCCATACAGATCTTCTCCAGATCTTTCAGGTTTTGGGGCTGTCGCGCCCTCCAAAGATTTCCAATTGGATTCAGGTCTGGAGACTGGCTAGGCCACTCCAGGACCTTGAAATGCTTCTTGCAGAGCCATTCCTTAGTTGCCCTGGCTGTGTGTTTTGGGTCATTGTCATGTTGAAAGACCCAGCCATGACCCATCTTTAATGCTCTTCTTGAGGGAAGGTGGTTGTTGTCAAAAATTTTGCGATATATAACCCCCTTCCATCCTCCCTTCAATAAGGTGCAGTCATCATTTCCCCTTTGCATTAAAACACCCCTAAAGTATGATGTTTCCACCCCCATGCTTCACGGTTGGGACGGTGTTCTTGAGGTTGTACTCAAACTTCTTCTTCATCCGAACACGTGGAGTTGATACCAAAAAGTTATATTTTAGTCTCATCTGACCACATGACTTTCTCCCATGCCTCCTCTGCATCATCCAGATGGTCATTGGTGAACGTCAAATGGGCCTGGACATGTGCTGATGTGAGCAGGGGGATCTTGCTTAGTGTGTTACTAATGGTAATCTTTGAGACCGTGGTCCCAGCTCTCTTCAGGTCATTGACCATGTTCTCCTGTGTAGTTCTGGGCTGATTCCAGACCTTTCTCAGAATCATCCTTACCCCACGAGGCGAGATCTTGCTTCAGTTATTTCCATCAGTTATTGTGAACCAAAACCAGTAGTGAAGTTGTCAGAGATAAGGTATAATGGAAAGATTTGCACCTGTTCTGTGCTTTTGACTCACACCTGGTTTTGGCTTACAATAACTGATGGAAATAACTGACCAAATAACTGAAGTGAGAACCTGGCCTAAGACTGAGTTCACATCACCATTTAGCTTTCTGTTCTTCTGATCCAAAAAGACGTATCCTGTTGTCATCCATTTGAGACATTTCTGTCTGAGATCCGTTTTTTAGACAAGAAAAATAAGTCTTGCATGCAATAATTTTTTTCTCTATTCTTCTGACGGATCAAAAGAACCGAAAGCTAAATCGTGATGTGAACTCAGCCTTAGCCTGTTGCCTGTCAAAGACATTTGTAAATATAAGCTCATTACCCCACGTGATTTAAGTAAAAACAACATTGCTTAGGATCCAAGTGTGTTTGCTGGACTCCTTTTGCCATCCTACATTGGGGAGCCACATAGACTATTCAGGGAAGAAAAGATCCTGTCCTTTAAGGGTCTGACTAAGCCTTCACAGGATCAATCCTGACACCTCTGGACACACAGAGACTTAACCTTAAACTCATGCCTGATCCACCCACCCTTTTCCCAGAGTTTAACAACCCATAGATCATTTTCTATCAAACCTAGAACCAGCGCTATACCTCACATGGATCCAGAGCTTCCCTCTCGTTGCTCCAATTGCTCTGTTAGGTTTTCTTCAGGTTTGTAGCTCAGAGGGAGTGTGCTTTCTGCTATAGCCCAATGGGAGTAGCTTTCTGGTGCAGCTTTCTCCCTGTAACTGTCATAGCTTTTAACAGTAGATATGGCTGGTCGCAGTTGAAGGATGGAACTGAGCATGTGCAACCACCTCAGTAGGTGGATATGCACATTACTATACAGATTAAATACCAGAGGATGTCATTATTGCCAGTTCTTGGTCATTGTTCCTTATTCATTATTTAGTTTTGCTGACCTTTGGAATTATCTCTGGTTCCTAATTCACTTGATTGTCTCCTCAGTTTTGCTCACTCTCCTGGCTCAATTTTCTGGCTTTGTACTCCAGCTAAACATCTGTGAATCTGTTTCCTAGCACCCCATTCTGAGGTGTAACCTCAGGTACCATCTTTCTACCTCAATGGTCCACAATCTTTGCTGCTTGGAAGCTACACTGTAAGCCACATTGAAACTCCACATCCAAACTACAGTGAAATGGTCAGTAGTGAAAAAGACCACAGAATCTTTCAGCAGCAATTCTTTTGTTCAGCTAGCAACCATCTGGCCATGACACAAAGGGCTAACTATTTCTAGCTACCCTGGTCTGGTTCAGTGACCAAAAAAAATAGGTGAGAGACAAAATTATGTTAACTCAAAGAACTGGAAATAGATTTTAAAAATTGTATATATACAATTTTGTTTGAAGAACTGAAAAGACAAGATGAAGATAATCAAGACCGTTAGATAGAGTAACAGAAATCATAAACATTTCTTTCAGAAATCTGAAGACCCAAACAGAGGAGATGATACTTTTGGACAGCGCTCTTCAGATCTCCAAGAATGATTTTTCAGGTTCTTGTATAAATGATTCTTGTAAAAAATTGCACTTCATTAGACAAGTGGCTGGCTGCCCATCCTGGCACTGGAACAGGCTCATCCATGGCACCCACACTAATCATTCTACTTACAGTATGCGCATTTACGAAAATATGTCATCTTTATACTGAGGAAGCATTTCAATTACCTATTTTAAAAATCTGAAAGAATGACAACTAAAAATTGTCTTAAACGCAGACAGGCAGTTTATATATTTTCGCCAGATTCATCGTACATACCTCCCCTAATGCTGTGACTGTAAAGACAGAATGGCTACTTTCTTCAGTTGTTCTAAGCACAGTAGAAAATACGTAAAGCATGTTTTGCCACAGATGTACGCCAGTTTTTTGGGGGTTTTTTTGCTAGTCTTGAGCCAGAATGCTAGTGCATTTGGCTTAGTAAATTTCTACAAATGTTTTTTTTTAAATCTTGACATAAATGGGGAGAAATGGGGCCATGCAATATATATATATATATATATATATATATATATATATATATATATCGAAGTAACCTATACTGAGAAAATAAAATGTCACTCTTTAGTAAAGGCTTGTGAGGATCTAAGCTCCTTCTCTATAGAAATTTTCCGAGAGTGTCCATCCTATTTGAACATCTAAATTGATATCATAATTAAAATACTTAAATCGAAATTTCCTTTTGTCAGGCTCGCCTGATGGCACAGTTCTAAATCAGGACAATTCTTTCTTGCAATTGACTTCCAATAATAGAGATACAGTTTAATTAATATGCAGTGATGTTTTACTTCAGAAGAATTTTAATATTAGACGCGTGCTCCACTTTTATTAAACACTATCTGCAGTGCTCATTCAAGTTTATTCCATTCTACTTTTTAATTTCTATTTTGGAAGGTGTAATAATGTAAAGTACATTTTAAAGTTTCTTGTGTACATTGTTTCTAAAGCATCACAAGACATTTACTGAGACACTCAAACTTATAACAATCAGGTCTCCCTTTCTCTTATACAGAGCCCATATCATCTACACAGTTCTATATTAATTTATAAAGATAACATGCTTGGTACCTCAAGCCACCACTAGAGGGAGCTTATGGGGTTTACCGCATACTGTCACACATGTAATGTAATAATAACACTAATAGTGGTGCACTTTACACTGTCTAAGAAAAAAAATCACAATCTTAATATAATAGACAAATTTACTATTTTGGCGCATGGAAATTTGGAATATCTTAAACCCTGCACCAGATTTATGCTAGAATTCTGTGTGCCCATGTGTCCATGTGGCAAAAAAAGAAAACTGTCTAGCATACGTTTACCCCACTTACAACTTGACATAATCTTACTCCAAAAATGCACCAAAGTTTTTGGGGAATTTTTTGATGCACAGAAGCACATTTAGGCCACAATTCTTTCCCATGAAGCCATGCCACATTGTTGTAAAAGCCTGGAAAAGTGTGCAAACCAGTTGGCAAATGTGATACAAAGCATGAAAGCCAATTTTTGCAGCAAAATGCACCAAAAAAGTGCATTTTTAAAACAAATCTTCCCCAGTCTCAGTATGCAGTAAGTTCCTGAGTTTGCCCTAGTGTTGGCTGCAGATAATGAGCATATTCTCTCATAAATCTACAGTGGTGCTCAAAAGTGACAGTGGTGCCTGAATTTTTGATATTTCTGCATATATTTGACCTAAAACCACATCAGATATTAACACAAGTCCTAAAAGTAGAAAAAGATAGCCAAATCAAACCAATCAGTCAAAAATATTAGACCCGGGCATTTATTTATTGAGGAAAATGATTCTATATAGTGTGTCTGTGGATGGCAAAAATATGTGAACCTTTAGGATTAGCAGATAATTTGAAAGTGAACTTAAAGTCAGTCAGTGGGTGACTTGTTCAAAGAACAGTGAGCTATCAAAGTCATGGCATGAACAAAGATAATTTCTGAGGATCACAGAAGAAGGTTCTTGATGTAAGGTGTGTAACAGTCCGCGAGGTCACAAAGGAAAC
Source organism: Rhinella marina (assembly GCA_900303285.1). Taxonomy (NCBI): domain Eukaryota; kingdom Metazoa; phylum Chordata; class Amphibia; order Anura; family Bufonidae; genus Rhinella; species Rhinella marina. The sequence continues at coordinate 69,189 of ONZH01011247.1, forward strand.
CAAGGCAAGCTGTAAGCAACTAAAGGCCTCCCATAAGCTAATGTTAATGTTTTGAGTCCACCATCAGGAGGACACTGAACAACAATGGTATGCGTGGCAGGATTACAAGGAGAAAGCTGCTGCCTCCAAAAAGAACATTACTGCCCATCTGCAGTTTGCTTATGATCACCTGAACAAGTCAGAAGGCTACCGAAAGGCATGTTTTTGGTACTGATGAGACCAAAATACAACTTTCTGCTTTAAATGAGAAGTGTTATGTTTAGAGAAAGGAAAACACTGCATTCCAGCATAAAAACTTCATCCCATCTGTGAAACATGGTGGTAGTAGTATCATATTTTGTGCCAATTTTGCTGCATTTAGGCCATAAAGGCTTGCCATTAGAGATAAGCGAATCAAAGTTGATGGTGGAATTCGATCCAAATTTCAGGAAAAGTTTGATTCGCACCGAAGTCAAATTTCTTCACGCTTTGTGGTAACGAATCACATTTTTTCCTAAAATGGCTGCTGCACATATTAGGACATGGAGCAAAGAACTCTGGGAATGAAGGATCACCCACAATGCCATGCATGCAGTCAATCAGTAGCCAGCCATCATCCCCTTTGATGTCACAGTCCTATAAATAGCCCTAGCTATCTTGGATTCAGCCATTTTCCAGTGAACTTAGTGCAAGGAGAGACAAGACAGGCACTAGGGACAGTATTAGGAAAGACTTTATTGTGCTAAAAAAAGATTTACAATTTCAGGGAAAGCTTATTCATAGTGTAGGGAAAGGATAGGGAGACATTATCTACACTATAAAGAACAGGGTCCAATAAGAGAATGTACAGCATGGGTTATAGGAGCAATTCTATTACACCTTGCTGCACTAATTGGGAATCTGAATTGCTGTTATACTGCTGCTTTTAGGTTTGCACTATATGATAGCTCAATAATTCCAGCAAACCTTGCTTGTTATTGGGTTGCAAGTGTTGTGTGATACAGCCATTTACGTGGTGCAGACATTTTTGTGGTGTATTAAGAAAAATAGTATATCGTATTAGCCATTCAGTGGTGAACGTACATTGTTTTATAGACGTTTTTGTGGTGTAGTAATAAGAAAAAAACCTGCGTCTTATTAGCCATTTTGCCTTGAATGTGCATTTCTTTATAGACATTTTGGTGGTGTATTAATAAGAAAAAACGTACTTCCACATGCGTACATAGAAAAGTTAGGGCCCCATAGCAAGGATCAAACCAGGCCCCCCACACAGGACAGAAGGGTTTCTGCCTAAACCCCTTTCAGTGACCCTTGGGCCACTTCATCCACTGCCTCATTTGCTAAAAAGTTGTTCCTTTGAAGGGTAGAGTCCTGACCAAGTTTTCACCTCCAGTAGAAGAGGAGATAATCCCAACTAAGACCGGGCCTCCTCTTGCCCTGGGCCCCATAGCAGTCGCATGATCTGCCGCTATGGTAGTTACTCCCCTGCGTACAACTTAGCTGTTCAGCAGTGAACGTACATTGTTTTATAGATATTTTTGTGGTGTATTAATAAGAAACAAAACCTATATCTTATTAACCGTTTTGCAGTGAACGTGCATTTCTTTATACACTTTTTTGTGGTCTATTGATAAGAAAAAATAATGCGTCTTATTAGCCATTCAGCAGTGAACGTACATTGTTTTATAGACATTTTTGTGGTGTATTAGTAAGAAAAAAACGCACGTCTTATTAACCATTCAGCGTACATTGTTTTATAGACATTTTTGTGGTGTATTGATAAGAAAAAACCTACGTCTTATTAGCCGTTTTGCAGTGTACTTGTTCTACTGCCATTTTTGGGGTGTACTAATTTACTTTAATTTAATTCTTAATTCTTTAATTTTGCAGTATGTCAGACAGACAAGTGACAAGTCCTTCAAAGGGAATGGGCAGTGGCCAAAAGGTTTCTGGCTCAGGCACAAGTAGTAGCAGAAGAAGGTGGGTGGCAACAGGAGTTGCAGCGAGAGGCCTGAGCTCCCAGTGTCATCTAGCGGTTGTGTTTTGACCAGCAACACAGCAGTGCTTGAGTCATTGACTCGGTGTTCTACTTCATTGCAAGTGACATCAGACACCCCCAGAAAGTCAGTGGGTTCTTCTGACACAACGCTTAGTTGGCATGGTCCGGAAGCAGGCCCTGTGCCCCCACCTGTCCTCAACCTGCCTCTGTCATTTTCTGTCTCCTCAGCTCGAGAAGTATTATATGCCGTAGGTTCGACTCCACTTTTCAGCGAGGATGAGCTACTAGAGGACAGTCAGCAGCTACTGCCCAGCCAAGATCTGAAGGAGACATCCGCTGCTTCCTCCAGTAGGCGGGCAAGCAGTGAGGATGAGAGTAGTGGTGATGGGGTTCACTGAGGCAACGATAGCAGGCAGTCAGCACGGAATGTTGGGAGAAAAATTCCATACCCGGTCTGCCAGTTTTTTGTCTAGCTGGCGGAGGAGGTAAACATGGCCATTTGCCGAATCTGGGGGCAAAAGGTGAAGCATGGCCAGGGTGCCAATGTTGGCACTATAGCCCTGTGTGAACACATGCAGCATCACCATAAAGTTACCTGGGAGAACCGTGGTGCAACCGTTGCTTCACCCAGTCGCCCACACCCTTTTTCCGCAAGTCAAGGCTCCACCACCTCAGCCGAAGTAAGCTGTCTGTCCTTCCCATCATCTACTGGTCCTGATCCTCCTCGTCAGTCATTTCGTCAGCAATCGATCACCAAAGCGATTGCCAAGAGACAACAGTATGCGTGCACTCATCCAACTGTACAGAAGCTGAACGTGCTCCTGGCCAAGTTGCTGGTGCTGCAGTCCTCCCTTTCCAAGTGGTGGACTCTGCACCTTTCAGAGAAATGATGGCTTCTGACAAGCCGAGATGGAGAGTTCCAAACCGTCAATTCTTTGCGAAAAAGGCAGTACCAACCCTGCACACATATGTAGAAAAGAAGGAGAGCCTGTCGGTGTCTGCCAAATATGTCCTTTACGGCCCTCTGAGTAAATGTGGTTCCTGCCCAGCCACACCAGCATCTGTCTTAATTTTGTGATTACAGATTTTTTTATTCTATTTTCTGAACATGATTATGGAGGTGGCCATCTTGCCTGAGCTGTTCTTAACAGCATTTAGAAAGCGTTAAGAAATTTTCTACTGCAGCCCCATGGTCCGTAGACACAATGGTCAGGAGAGGAGCTCATGGACTTCTATGGGAGAGTTTTCTAGGCATGTTCTGTGACCTGTGCAGAGGTCATTGTACAAGCACAGAATAGACAATCACCTATTGTGAATGGTGGATCCTGTCTTATGTATACACAGAGGTGATACCATTACAGGCAGCACTAGAATCACAAATAAGCAGATAACTGCAGTAAAGTTATTTGTACAGACCAAGAAGTGGTGTCTATTGTTAGGCATAGTGACTAGTAGGAAAAATGTAGGATTTTATGGTTTTTATTTAAATATAGATATTGACATGGAAAATTAAAAATAACCTCATGAAAAATTCTTTCAAAATATGTTAAACATAAAAACTTTATTTAAATAATAGGTAATTTTCTGATGACACATTCCCTTTAAGTCATTAAAATATATATTGTCAAATGTCTGCCAGCTCATAGTCAGATGCACAATGGTCAGTGACACAACTGGGGCAATCAATCAACTTTTCTTACTTACATTCCCCAGTGTCATTTGAGATTCACATGACTTCTCTAAATTAATGTTTCTTGACATTGCTAAATTTTATAAAGCAAAAGAAAAGAAAATGAGCAGATTTCAAGTCTCTGCAGTCATAGCTAGTGATTCCCATACATGACAGGCTGTAAGGATGGCTGAGATATCAGTAGTTTAAGGCACAATGTTGTCCAGCATTAGAGACGTTAGGGTCTTTTCCCATAGTTTAGTGGCATGAGTACTCAAGGGGAACGGAGCAGATTGATAAGTAGAAGTGAGCTATTTTCAAAAACTTCCACAGCAGCACTCAACTTTATTGAGTTTTCATATAAACACAAAAAAGTACAAAAAGAGCAACACTGACTCCTGATAGAATCAATACCATTGCCCTGTAGGCCATATATTACAAGTCTGATTTTACAACATAGCATAGTAAGTGTTGTATTACCTTCAGTTATTATATGTATGTATGTGTCTGTTAAAGTTCCTTAACTCCTTATTATCCACCAATATGCCTTTTTACGGGTGTCACTAAGGGGCTTAGCCTGGGCCGCCACCTTTTTCAAGGCCGCCAACTCTAAGTGCTGCACTGGTCCCCCGTCCAGCGGAGAGCAGGGACTCGGATCTTACATGAGAGCCATCCTCCTGCTCTAATAGCCCGGACTCGCAGAAGTGCCGATCCAGGCTGTTTAACCCCTTACATGCCATGGGTGATTGCAGAGTGCCGATGTGTGTATAGGCATTCTGGAACCTGGTGTAGACCCCACGCCTGCCTTCAGTGTTCCCCAGCAGGCTGTGCCTCTGCTGGTCAGTCTCAGTATGGTACTGACATTAAAATGCATTGGACTATAGGGATTAGAGTTGAGCGAACCTGCCTTTCGGCAGGTTTGGGTTCGCAATTTAAGTGGATTACGTAATGGATTCTGTTCTCACGGAATCCATCACTTAATTCAATGCCGGCATGCCACATAATACAAGTGTATGGCCAGCCCCAAGGGTTCTGTTTTGCTAGCCATACACTTATATTATGACAACATGCAAAACGGAATGTCTCTAAAGGCTTGTAGGGTGGTTGTGACCATGGAAACGAGCAGTGTAAAATGTAATGGAAAAATGAAAAATTAATCCAGCCAGCAAGGAGGCAAAGTGGACAATCATAATACATTAGTAAGTGGCTTGTATTAACTTCCTCTACATAATAAATACCATTTACTGAAGTGAGACAACCCCTTTAAGAAAATTGCTTTACGGCAGCCCCATGGGCCATAGACACAATGGACAGGAGGACACCTTATTGACTTCTCTGGAAGAGTTTTAGGCATGCTCTGTGACCTGTGCAGAGGTCATTGTACAAGGAAAGAACAGATAAGCTTTGAGAATCACTTATTGTGAATGGAGGATCCTGCCTTATCTGTCATTCTAATCCTGTATGTAATGATATCACCTCTGTGTACAGCTAAGCAGATAACTGCGGTAAACTGATCTGTACAGACCAAGAAGTGGATCCTATTAGGCTTAGGCTCCTTTCACATTAGCAGCAGGCCTGATCCGGCAGGTGAAGGGTGCTGCCGGATCAGGACTGCCGCAGCGACATGTGTGGAGCCGGAACCGTGCTCCGGCCCCACACATGTCACACAGTACATACACACACACATATAGACAAACAAACACACATACATACTTACATGCTCCCGGCAGGTCTTCGGAGCGCCGGCGGAGCAGGACGGCTCGCACAGGTGACGATTCCCCATAGCGCCCTCTGCTGGGCGCCTGGTGGAATCGTCATCTGTGCGCGCCAACCTGTCCCTACGCCGCTCTGAAGACCTGCCGGGGAGCATGTAAGTATGTATGTGTATTTGTATGTCTATATGTGTGTGTATGTTTATGTTTATGTGTATGTCTATGTCTGTATGTGTGTATGTGTAGCCGGATCCGTCATGAACAATGTCAATGGCGGACGGATCCATTCACCATTGTGGTCACACCAGACGGATCCGCCCCCATTGACTTGCATTGGGGGTCATTCCGGATCCGTCTTGGTGCGGATGCCTGGACCGGAGAGCAAACCGCAGCATGCTGCGGTTTGTTCTCCGGTCTGAAGACGGAACGGAATGCTTTCAGGAGCCTCCGTTGTCTTCAGTTCAGTTTTGTCCCCATTGACAATGAATGGGGACAAAACTGAAGCGTTTTATTCCGGTATTGAGCCCCTATGACAGAACTCAATACCGGAATTTTAAAACGCTAGTGTGAAAGTAGCCTTAGTGGGCAGTGGGAAAACAGGATTTTATGGTTTCTGTTTAAATATAGATATTGACATGGAAAATAGCATCACCAAAAATTCTTTAAAAATATGTTAAACATAAAAACATGATTTAGATCGTCCACTGGGTTCCTAAGCATAGAACGCACAAGGATATAAATGAATAAAATACTAATTTTACTGAGCCTTTTCCCGCAAAACTACACATCAATCTGCTCAGCTCCTCCTTCTCTATAATATGCTGTCTGCAGATCAGACACCAAAGTCAACATGACAGGTTCCCTTTATTTGGTTCCAGGATGCCCATTGTATGTTGAAACCATTGTAACTTGAGTAATCGATTCCAGAGGCCCAAAATGTCATCCAAGATAAGAGAAAATGAAGATTTAAGAACAATAAGCAGATAACTAGGACAGATAAAACAAGTCCTTAGGCTACTTTCACACTAGCGTTTTTAAATTCCGGTACTGAGTTCCGTCATAGGGGCTCAATACCGGAAAAAAACGCTTCAGTTTTGTCCCCATTCATTGTCAATGGGGACAAAACTGAACTGAAGACAATGGAATGCTCCTGAAAGCATTCTGTTCCGTCTTCAGACCGGAGAACAAACCGCAGCATGCTGCAGTTTGCTCTCCGGTCCAGGCATCCGCACCAAGACAGATCCGGAATGACCCCCAATCAGGGGCGGGCTGGGGGCCCCCCGGGCCGGTGTATGTCAGGGCCGCCATGGCTCCTGAACTCAATTGTATCTGCATCCACTAGATGCAGATACAATTGTGCCAGTAGCAGCCAGCGCTCTGGTTCCCTGCTCCGCTACTCCCGGTGGCCAGCGCACAGATGTGATGTAGGCGGCGCGATGACGTCATCGCGCCGCCTGCGACGTTCCTCAGGAGCAGACCCGCCGGAAGAGGCCGGGTCTGCATCGTGGGACCGCGCCTGGACAGGTGAGTATTAACTGCCCTCCCCCTATGCTCTCTATATGCACCCCTTAACCTAATACTGCCCCCTGCCTCCCTATTACTGACCCCCATACTGGCCCTGCCTTACCCTAACCCTAATACTGGCCCCTGCCCACCTAGTACTGACCACCCGTCACAGGCTCTCACAAACGGATCCTGCTGACGCAAGTGTGAAAGTAGCCTAACCCTAGTACTGGCCCCTGACCTCTAATACTGGCCCCTGACGCCTACCCTAGTACTGACCTGTAACCCTGGACCCCTAACCCTAATATTGACACCTAATCCTGTCCCTAACCCTAATATTGACTGCTAACCCTAATACTGACCCCTAATACTTTCCCTATCTCTAATACTACGCCATACAGACCCCTAACCCTACTACTGACCCCTAATACTTTCCCTATCTCTAATACTACGCCATACAGACCCCAAACCCTACTACTGACCATTAACCCTGAAGCTATATTCACATGACCATATGTGTTTTGAGGTCCACAAATTGCGGATCCACAAAACACGGATACTGGCCGTGTGCATTCCACATTTTGTGGAACACACATGCCCAGCCCTATGATAGAAATGCCTGTTCTTGTCTGCGATTGCGGTCAAGGATAGGACATACTCTATCTTTTTTTTGCGGGGCTTGCGGAACGGAACTTAGGATTTGCGGCCCCTTTGAAGTGAATGGAAATACGGTTGTTTGAATGTACCCTAACGCTGCCTCTAACCCCAGTACTGCTCCTAACTGATACTGACCCTAATTCTAATACTGGCCCTAAGGGTGCATTCAGACAACCGTATTCAGACGACCATATTTCTAAGTCTGAATCTGTTCCGCAATTTTGCCGAACGGGTGCGGACCCATTCATTTCAATGGGGCCGCAAAAGATGCGGACACCACACCATGTACTGTCCACATACGTAGTTCCGTTCCCCCAAAAAATATAGTGCATATGCCCATATTCTTGTCCGCAAGAATAGGCATTTCTATATAGGGCTGGCACTGTGCGTTCCGCAAAATGTGGAACGCACAAGGCCAGTATTTGTGTTTTGCGGATCCACAATTTGGGGACTGCAAAACACTTTCGGTCGTCTGAATGTAGCTTTATGCTAATACTACGCCTATCCCTAATACTGACCCCTAACCCCAATACTGACCCCTAACCCCAATACTGGCCCTTAACTCTAACACAGTGACCATACTATATGACTGTCCACATATATCTCTACACACTGCATTTTTTACACCTGACATATACACACAGAGTACTGATATGTCAGGTAGAAGGTATAATAGATGCAGTGGGTAAACGTATATAGTATATACAGCAGTGTACTGTTATGTGAGGTACGAGGTATAATACATGCAGTGTCTACAGGTATATAGTATACAACGCAGTGTACTCATGTGAGATACAAGGTGTAATTTATACATCACACCTCACATATCAGTACACTGTTGTATATATTATATATCTGTACACACTGCATCTAATATACGTCATACTTCACATATGAGTACACTGCTGTATATACTATATATCTGTACACAATGCATTTATTATACCTCATACCTCACATATCAGTACACTGCTGTATATACTATATATCTGTACACACTGCATCTATTATACACACTGCATCTACACACTGCATATGTGAGGTATGAAGTATAATACATGCAGTGTGTACAGATATATAGTATATACAGCAGTGTACTGATATGTGAGGTATGAGGTATAATAGATGCAGTGTGTACAGATATATAGTATATACAGCAGTGTACTGATATGTGAGGTATGAGGTATAATACATGCAGTGTGTACAGATATATAGTATATACAGCAGTGTACTAATATGTGAGGTATGAGGTATAATATATGCAGTGTGTACAGATATATAGTATATACAGCAGTGTACTGATATGTGAGGTAGTAGATATAATAGATGTATTGTGTACAGATATATAGTATATACAGCAGTGTACTAATATGTGAGGTATGAGGTATAATAGATGCAGTGTGTACAGATATATAGTATATACAGCAGTGTACTGATATGTGAGGTAGTAGATATAATAGATGTATTGTGTACAGATATATAGTATATACAGCAGTGTACTAATATGTGAGGTACAAGGTATAATAGATACAGTGTGTACAGATATATAGTATATACAGCCGTATACTGATATGTGAGGTACGAGGTATGATAGATGCAGTGTGTATAGACATATATTATATGCACTGCTGTATATACTCTATATACCCACTGCATCTAGCTTGTCATGTGACCGTTAGCAACTTGTAGCCAGTGACGTCTCACCCACTGCAATCTAGCTTTTACCGAGTATTATAATACAGTGTGTGTACGCTGTATTCAGGGGGCACACTGAAGGGTCACTATAGACAAATGGGCACATATACTGCAAGAGGCAAAATACATAAAGGGGGCACACTGAAGGGGCACTATACACAAAGGGGCACATATAAGAGGCACGTTTTATAAGGGGCACCAAGCATGTGGCACTAGCATTAGGGGAACTGTGTGTGGCACTATAAACAGAGGGCACAGGGCATATGACACTATATACAGAGGGCACAGAGCATGTGGCACTATAAACAGAGGACACAGAGCATGTGGCACTATATACAGAGGGTAAAGGGCATATGGCACTGTATACAGAGGGCACAGAGTATGTGGCACTATATACAGAGGGCACAGAGCATGTGGCACTATATACAGAGGGCACAGAGTGTGTGGCACTATATACAGAGGGCACAGAGCATGTGGCATTATATACAGAGGGCATATGGCACTGTATACAGAGGGCACAGAGTATGTGGCACTATATACAGAGGGCACAGGGCATATGACACTGTATACAGAGGGCACAGAGTATGTGGCACTATATACAGAGGGCACAGAGTATGTGGAACTATATACAGAGGGCACAGAGTGTGTGGCACTATATGCAGAGGGCACAGAGCATGTGGCACTAATGCTGCTGTTATATTCAGGGCACAGAATGTGGCACTAAGATGAGTTTGTGTCAGTCTGCAGGGTGCCAATGTGTTGGTAAAGCGTGAAGCTGAAGACATCTTCTCGGCAAAATCTGCAAAGCTGCATTGTGGATGGGATGAGTCATCATGGTGGTCTGAACCAGATGGGGAAGAACTCAGGAAGAGACGTCACCTGTAAGTCACTAAATGGAAATTATTATTATGCTACTGACTGTGTATGATGGGAGCTGTAGTCACCTGGATGATCTACAGCTGATGATGGGTGGTAGCATGCTGTTTTGCGCAACAACTCCCAGCATCCCTTTACACTTGTTCAGGCCATACTGGGAGCTCTAGTTTCATATGGCGAGGGCTGCCCTGACTACTCAGATGGTATCTGTACTAAACCTTTAAAATCTGGTAATGTATTTATGTATTGAACTTGGTTCTGGTGCTGTATTTATGTAGAGAACTTGGTTCTGGTGATGTATTTATGTATTGAACTTGGTTCTGGTGCTGTATTTATGTAGAGAACTTGGTTCTGGTTCTGTATTTATGTATTGAACTTGGTTCTGGTGCTGTATTTATGTAGAGAACTTGGTTCTGGTGCTGTATTTATGTAGAGAACTTGGTTCTGGTTCTGTATTTATGTATTGAACTTGGTTCTGGTGCTGTATTTATGTAGAGTACTTGGTTCTGGTGCTGTATTTATGTAGAGAACTTGGTTCTGGTTCTGTATTTATGTATTGAACTTGGTTCTGGTGCTGTATTTATGTAGAGAACGTGGTTCCGGTGATGTATTTATGTAGAGAACTTGGTTCTGGTGATGTATTTATGTAGAGAACTTGGTTCTGGTGATGTATTTATGTAGAGAAATTGGTTCTGGTGCTGTATTTATGTAGAGAACTTGGTTCTGCTGATGTATTTGTGTAGAGAACTTGGTTTTGGTGCTGTATTTATGTATTCAACTAGGTTCTGGTGCTGTATTTGACTTATGGGTTTAGTTATGGTGCTATATTTCTTGTTGATTTTGTTGCTGTATTTGACGTATGGGCCTGGTTCTGGTGTTGTATTCATGCAGTGAACTTGGTTCTGGTGCTGTGTTTGACTTCTAGGTTTGGTTCTGGTGCTGTATTTATGTAGAGAACTTGGCTCTGGTGCTGTATTCATGTAGAGAACTTGGTTCGGGTGATGTATTTATGTAGAGAACCTGGTTCCGGTGCTGTATTTATGTAGAGAACTTGGCTCTGGTGCTATATTTATGTAGAGAACTTGGTTCTGGTGCTGTTTTTGACTTATGGGTTTGGTTCTGGTGCTGTATTCATGCAGTGAACTTGGTTCTGGTGCTGTGTTTGACCTCTAGGCTTGGTTCTGGTGCTGTGTGTATGTAGTGATCTTGCTCTGTATTTGTGTGTTAAACATACATCTGATGCTATACGTCTAATACTATCCATTCACATTTGCGCTTGGGTCACAGATTCTGTTAAACAGACCGGGCAGAAAAGTTCTGCATGCAAGACTTTTTTGTTCGGTAAAGGAGCAGCATCCTGAGCAGACCCTATTGTACTCAATGGAGTCTCTTCAGCTCAGGGGTTGGTAAATCTGCCACCTTTTAACCATTTAAAGCCCATTTACCTATACCGGCTTTATGGTAGGCGGAGTTAAACAGGTTAAGGGTGGGCCACTACACATGAGCCAGTGCTGTGTGCTTGCCACCCAGGCTAAAATTTGCCAGCCAGCCCCTGCCCCCAATGCAAGTCAATGGGGACGGATCAGTTTGGTGTGACACACCAGTAATCCGGATCTGTCCTCCATTGACTTGCAATGGGGGGTCATTCCGGATCCGGCTACAGAGATACATACAGACATACATACATACATACATACATACTCACATACTCCAGCCAGGGACGCCGGCAGCATGTCTTCACGCGCCTCCTGCGCGCAGTGATGACGATTCCCCACAGCGCCCTCTGCTGGGCGCAGTGGGGAAACGTCATAGCTGCGCGCAGGAGGCGCGTGAAGACATGCTGCCGGCGTCCCTGGCTGGAGTATGTAAGTATGTATGTGTTTGTGTGTATGTATGTATGTATGTTCTCTGTGTCTGTGTCAACATGTGTGGGGCCGGAGCGCTGCTCCGGCTCCACACATGTATCAGCGGCAGTACGGATCCGTCGGCACCCTTTAGGTGCCGGATCCATGCTGCTGCTAGTGTGAAAGTAGCCTTAAATGTAACAGTCAGGAATAGCTGCTAACTAGCATGTAATACAGCTATTTTAGGCCTTAATTAGTTGGATCTGAGTCTGAGGCATTGTATGCAAAGTCTGGTTTCAACTTATTATAGGTCAGAAAAGACCACTGTATGTTGAAAATATGTATCCTGAGGCTATTGTATCTTGAGGGAGCATTGTATTGTATAGCGGCTGTCCTTGGTATTGCAGCCCAGGACCACTCACTTGAATGGGACTGAGCTGCACATGACTGCAGCACTCACTGGAGCACAGTCGCCTCTTTGAATAGTTGATCAGTGGAGTTGGACCCCCACCTTCAGATATTGATGAATTATCTTGAAGATAGATCATCGATATATGAATGCCATAAAACTCCTATAACACCTTTGCAACCTGAACATGTACGGCAGAAGTCATCACTTTAAATATAGCTGCCATAGCGCCTGGTTTCTGCTGTTTCAAACAAGGCTCAGGGCGAATGTCTGTGGCCAGCCATGAAGGCAGTAAAGACGCATGGCCACGACCTCCCGCACCCCTAACAGAGTTCCCTGGCTGAGACCAAGGAAGCTGTTATATGCTTTTGATGGCTCGGAGCCTCAATCAGGCTCAGATACGCATCACCTGTATATACCAAAACAGGCCAGCAGGTGGCAGCACTGTATTGGTACAGTGAATGGTGTTTTCTGTGATGGATAAATACACGTGAAAGAATACAATTGGCAATCTCATGATTGCTAGTTATAGTCAACCAGGATGGCTTTGAAAAAAGAGAAAAAAAGGTTTTAAACATTAAAAAATAAAAAATACATAAGTTCAAATTACCCCTTTTTCCAAAATCAAAATTAATAAATAATTTAAAAAAACTACCATAGGCATCGTTACATCCGCAAACACCCATACTAAATAAAATATGATAATATTTATTCCATAACCCGAATGGCTTAACAGGAAAAAAAAATTTCAAACTGGCCAATTCGCCATTTTTTGTCATTTTACTGCCCCCAAAAAATTAAATAAAAAGTGATCAAAAAAATAACACTTCATGGTATCTGAAAAGTACAGATGAAAATCTGAAAAAATCTGAAAATGAGCCCTCACATAGCTGCATACACCCAACTACAAAAAACTTATAGGGGTCAGAATATGGAGACGAAGAGAAAAAAAAAAATAATTTTTCCAAGGTTTTTATTTTTTTTTCAGTATTAAAACACAAGAAAAACTATACCAGTGTGGTAATACTGTAATCGTACTGACCCAGAGAATGAAGGTCAACTTTACCACATAAAGAAAGCCAAAATAAAATTAAAAAAAAAAAATTGTGGCAGAAATTTTTTTTTCCAATTCCACACCATTTTAAATTTTTGTTCAGCTCCCCACTACATCATATGCAATATTTAAAGGTGCCATTAGAAAGTACACCTTGTGTCCCACAAAAAAAACAAGCACTCATATGGCTATGTGAAATATAAAAGTTATGGCTCTGGGAAGGCAGGGAGTAAAAAAAAAAAATACAAAAAAAAAGTAAAATCGCAGGGTCTACTAAGGGTTAAAGTTTGAAATTTAGTGTAAGGTCTTTTCTAGAAGGGTAAAGATGAGGAGACCACTTATGAGTAGAATGACTGGTACATTATATAGTACATAGATTGTCATTGCAAACCTTGCTCACATTAGAAAAGCGACTCTTTTAACACAATGTCTCATGAATTAACAGTATAACAAGTTAAATACAGGAAAAAATGTGAAATTCTGAAAAAGAAGATTAAACAGTTTTATGATAGGGTTCTGTCACAGTGCTCAGCGGGCCCAGCTGTGGAAGTTACGTTATTGCCTGTGACATCTGGTGTCTTGGCATCTTCTAGAGATGTTATTCTGAGTGCTCCAAATTATATTCCCACTAAATTACATTTTTTTAACTTGACCTTCCTCACAGTATATATTACTTCATCACTATATCATTAAATCATTAACCCAGGATGTAGAAATGAACTTTTTACGTAATGTATAGATTTGGCACATTTCATTACATTTTATAGACTGTACTACTGTCTTCACATTGTACATATCAGGAAATCTTCGTCGTATTATCACTAAGATGTAGGTTTCATTTAGCCATCAAGTTGGTATTCTACAGGATTTAGCAGAACAAGAACCTCTAGATGGGACCTGTCCCAATTGCCTCTCACTATTTTTAAACTTTTATATATTTATGTCTTTTTTGTAGGTAAATACATTTTTACTGGGTCATAACTCAGATCCAGGGACCGACTTGACCTTTCTTAAGGTCCCAAGAAAAGTTATGTCTAGAGGCTCCCATCACATTGCTAAGCTCCATCCCACATTGCTAAGCTCCACCTATCACACCACTAAGCTCCACACCTTCAGTCCATTAAGCCCCACTCTCAGCTTAGCAGTGCAGCCTGGGTACTTCTACTCTACAGGTGAAGATCCTTGTCTAACTGAAATGGTTACAGGCGGCATGTCTACCCCTTTAGTTGTTTTACTTTTCAGAAACGTTTCATCCCTTGTGGCCAGCAAGGAGACCCCTAATCTCTGAGGCCCCAAGCATTTGCTTGGTGTGCGTGGTGGTAAATTCCACCACTGTTCAGATGTATGATGTGTTGAAATGATAATTTCTGGTGAATCAATCATTTTTGGTCATTTTTCCAAACTTGACTCATTTTGGATGTCTGTAAGGAGACCACATTTCAGTTCTCTTATTATGGCTGTAACACTTGAACCCTTCTTCACTTCTTCTGACATAATCTGTGAACTATGGTGATCTCATTTAGCTTCAGAAGAACTGTAGGCTGGTGAGGCTGTGGTACGGCTGCTAAAATCAGGCTGAAACTGACCATAACTAAGTCATATGCAGGAGGCTTCACCTCAACACTGTGGCCTCCATGACACTCCATGCGCCACCATTTGGTGTGCCCAGTGGCACCATATTTCAGGGAATCTTCCATTAAAAGCAGTAACTTTGATAATAAACCATATAATGGAATTTGCCGCAGTTTTCTGTCATAGTCATATACAATTCACTGTATACCATCTGAACCGTTTAGAGGTAGAGTAAGGTATCATACACAGTATTATGCACAGTATTATGGTCTTCTACAACCTCTTAGATACATGAAGCCATGAGCATCAAGCCATAAAGTGAATGGATAGCAGGGCACTTTAGCTTCAGCAGTAGCAGGTGGTGGTTTTGCCACTTTCAGCAATCTGTTAGTAATTCTGTAAAGACAAGTTCCGCTGAGGGGTCAAATTTCCATATTTTTGGTGGAACGGCTCTTCCCATGAATATTTAACAGCAGGAAAAAAGGAGATTTCCATTCCTAATTGTGCAGCCTAATGACACTGCATAATGCCACTACTGGGCTTCCTTATCTGGTCAGAGACTTGCATTATGGAATTTAATTAAGCTAAACCCTAAAGTACTTAAAAGACTGATTAGCTTGCCAGGTCAAAGCTAAGAAAGAAGTCAAACAGCCGACATAAGCAGTTGACGTGGGCTGTCAGTTGGGAGCACATCACAGGACGGCATGTAAGCCAAGAGCTCTTCTTTCCTAAGATTAGCCTGCAGAGAAGGTAATGTATACATTTATTTACATCTATAATGGCTCATCAGAATATGGCCGCTATCCAAGCAAAGTCGTCTAACATTATTAATTCTGATGGAAAAGGACAAGTTGTCACATAAGCTGCTCTTGGGAAGTAAAATTGAGATTTCCTCAAATACATGAGTATCGTAGGGAAATCTTGTAAACATTAATGCTGGAGCATAGCTATAGGGGGTGCAGAGGTCGTGGTCCCACCTGGTCCAGGAGCCTAACAGGAGTCTGAGGCTGTACTATAATTGAAGTGTGATTGTTGGCCCCAGATTTTGCACTGGTTGTCCAGGAGGCCTCTTTATTCTGTATCTGATATTAGACTGAGATTGTGGTGGACATGTAAATGCTTAGTACTCAAGGAATGATACAGTAGCTCAAGGAACTGTAAAGGAACGTTCTTATGTTTGTCTCGATCTAGTTCACACTGCATTTACATAGTCATTAATATGATGAAGAAAATCTGGTATCTTTGTATTATTAAGGCTTCCATATGCCGGCAGCTCTGCTGGGAACGTGCAGCCTGGAATGCTTATTTTCCACTCTTCAGATTCTTGATAGACCTGGATTAATGGGGATTAGTGAAAATCAATTCCAATCCAAAATGCAGCATTTAAGGCCTGGCCAGAGCACGTGTGAAGTGTTAATATAGAAAATATGAACGCTTCTGTTACCAGATCATGTGCCATTGCACAACATACAGACGTGACCATAGCGGCACGATAACCACAAATCCTGAACATTTATGCAGCACGTAGAACGTATGGGAGCTACTATGGATTAGTATTTTATGAGGATATTAATGAGCCAGGTTTTTCAATTAATTACTCAAAGCCTATATGACTAATATGCCTGTATGTGATTCTATATTATCCATGGTATGTAATAGCTTTTCTCATGGAAAATATACTGATTATTTGTCAGTGTTAAAGGGAATCTGTATTATAAAACCAGTGCAATCGACAAGCAGCAGAGTGTAGAGAAGGAGAAATATGATTTAGGGCCCATTCACACAACCATGTGAGTGGGTCCGCATCTATTCCACAATATTGTGGAATAGATGCGGCCCCATTCACTTCTATGAGAGCGGACAGCCGCGGCACGGAGCCAGCCCTGTGCTGTGGCTCCGCATAAAAAAATAGAACATGCCCTATACTTGTCCGCAACAGCGGACAAGAATAGGCATTTTCAATGGGGCGCCCGGTCGTGTGTTCCGAACATTGCGGAACGCACGCTGGGCGGCACCCGTAGTATTGCGCTCGGCCGTGCCCGTATTGCTGCCCGCAAACAGCCATGTTCTATTTTTGTGCGGTGCAGACGGATCACAGACAGATTCCAGAATGGGTGTCAGCCACATGAATGGTGATCTTGCATTGGGGACCGCAAATTGCGGCCCCCAATGTAAGGAACAGCCAAACAATAACCGTGTGAATTAGCCTATATACACTATATCAATCTGTTCAGCTCCTCCTGATCTAAACCATGCCGCTGCAGATCAGACCACAAGTTCAACTTGAAAGGTTCCCTTTAAAAACATGTCTCAGTTTTTAACTATCTATCTCAGTAACTAAACGTAGCGATGAGCAAAGTTTTGAAAAATTAGATTTGACCGATTTGCCGAACTTCAACAAGAAATTAAATTCATTACAAATTAATTTGTCACGAATCCTGATAAATCAGGTATGCTCGAACGTCACAGTGGCTGAGGGAGTGTATGGAGAAGGCTGCTCTATACGCTGTAGGTACCAGCTGTATCATACAACAGGGCTTCTGTTGTATGATACAGCTGGCACCTAACGCGTTTGGGGAGCAATGATGGGCAACGGTGATCCCGTCATTTAGCCCCTTAGATGCCACGATCAACACCCATGGAGGCATCTGTGAGATAAGGTAGAGGGATGCGGATCCCTCTGCCTTCTGATCGGAGCACCCAAAGTAAAATTGCGGGGCTCCGATGAGCTACAGTGGCAGCCTGGATGCTTTTGAAGCTTCCCATGGCTGCCATGGTAACCTCCCTGGTGCGCTGTGTGTGAGGCACAGCTCAGCAAGGAGCACGTCAAAATCCTATTCACCCAAATAGATCTCTATTAGGGTGAATAGCACAAGGGATCAAAAGATTCCAGCTTCTAGCCCCATAAGGGGCTTAAATTTCATCCCCCCAGAAAAAAAAGTTATGGCTGTCAGAAAATGGTGATGCAAAGAAAATGTAGATCTTTTTCAAAGGTTTTTATTTTTTAGTAGTAAAAAAAATCTTGGAATAGTTTTTGTTTGTTTTTGTTTTGTTTTGTTTTTTTTTTCACTTTAATCCCACAAAGAATTTATTTCACATTTTATTTACACATCCAATAACAGACATGCCTGATCCTTTCAGTGTGCAGAGGATGCGGCAATTGCAGAGAATGAGGGGCCTCTAGGTGTAATAACGATGGCCCTATTGCTCCTAGAGGTTAATTTGTAGTCACAAAAATATATCATGTGACCACATGTGAAAGATTGAAATCACTGCAGCTATATTCTTAACAAGGTAATATTTAATATTTAATATTATAACACAAGCTTATAATTGCATATCCTAATGATACGTAGAGCATCAAAGTGAAATTGTGAAATGTGTTTGTATTATTACTTACATAAAACATGTTTCTACAGAAAGGGAAAGAAACGATAAGAAGAGACCACACAGCAATGAAAAAATTTAACTTCATAGCAAAGTTCCGTGAACCTCAAAAACAAAGTAAGTTTCAAAACTCGTTTGGTGTTACCGACAGAATGACAATGATAGTACTACATAAAGAGTTTAAAGATTTATACAACTGTAAAGTCATACCAGAGTTCTCTTGACGATAGTCCCATCTCATTTTCATGATGAGTAGATTTTTTACTTAATTGTGTGTTAACATTCCAGCACCGGTGGAGACCAAATAAATGTGCTGATGAGACCAACCTGAATGAATGGTAATAACAACCATCAAAGATTTAACTGGCCAGGCTGTTGGCACAACTTTTTATAAAATCACTATAATAACATACCAAGAAATTAATCAGTTCCACAGCCAAGACTACCAAAAATATTCTCTTTTTAAGCAAAATCTGATTTCAGCTATTCTACTTAAATTACTGTATTGGTGTAAAGTAATTTTCTATACAATGCGACATGTCAAAAATATCTTCGGTGGGGATCTGGGTGCCACCAATTGCTAAAATGAAGAGACATGTGGGTTGAGTATGTCTCTCCTCACTGGCAGATGATTGACCCATAGACTTTCAATTCAGCCTATATTCATCCAACAAGGTGAGACAGCAAGCACTCTTGCCTCCTTCTTCTTGACAAACCTCTATGACAAGCAAAACATTTTTGAAATAGCACTGCAGTAGTATCTCCTGATATCTGAAAGACTGAAGTGTTGTGGAAGGAATGATATGATATATGGGATAACCTGCAGGGTCATGGTCATCCGATACATAGAAGAATGGCGCCTACAATGCAATTAATAGTGCCAAGAAGGTGGTCATTAGGTGGATATTAGATGTTTATTTTCATACATTTTTCATTGCTGTACACCGGGAAACTAGATATAAATTCATAACCTAAACTGACTTGACCTAAAGTATGAGTCACATAATACACACACAAATCCTATAGATATCAATATGTTTACACCCAGTAATCACAACAATACCTTTAAAAAAATATCCTTTATTATATGGTTTAAAATATTTATACAAAAACATATGAAGGAATCCACATAACATTGGTGAAAGAAAGATTTGAGGGACAACTGGTAGAGGATATCATGCAATGTGTCCGCAATAAGATTTAAAGATAGTATCAAGATTTACTCCAGACCGGTCAGACAGTACATATCACAGACCACTACGTACATTATGGTTCCACAGTAGACTCAAGCTAAAAGGTGCCAAATCTCCAAATACTGAAACAAAGTCAAGACATAAGACAATGGCACTTTAACCACACCAGTGTCCCTCATCCAACACGTTTTTTGCAAAAGAGCTTCGTCAGGCGATTCCTACTTGTATGCCAACCCGTAGTATAGCAGAAGAGAGACTATAGCACTCCGTAATTGATGCAATTATAGAGAATATTAAAATTCATGGCAAAACATTGAGTGATGTATCGGCCAGATGGTGACTTTTTTTAAAGGCTATTTCCCAGAGATGAGATGAAGAAACAAGGAATTGGTGCTAAGGTATAGTGAATTGTCACCAGAGTATGAGCACGAAACTAGAGATAGGAGTTTCCACTTAGTATTAAAAAAATAGGTCTGTTGATTGACTTCAAAAAATTGAAATATTACTGACAAAATATGGTAAACAGATAAAATTTACCAGCCTCAGATTTTATTACATTTCTATGGGCTCTGTTATCAGGTATTACTTTATTCAGCTCAGTCTCTCAATCTTTATTTCTGTTTCAGTATGTCTCATTTTAATGATGAGCTTCAATGTAATCAGATTTGTCAGTTATTTAGTCCATCAGCGATATTTCAAGAGCAACGTCTGAAGTTTAATATACAACACATCAGATAAGAGTTTCAGACTGAATATTTCTACATTGCATAAAAAAGATTATTCTGCTCACTGGCACGGGGAAAACATGTTGAATTGCCCAAGGGAACATGCTCACTCTGATATGCTGTGATGATGTTTGTCATAGCACACTGGCCAAGAAATGTGAATCACTTTCATCCCTCATGTCCGTGAAATCATTATTTTACCTAAACTGTAAAAAAATAACATCAAGTGCTAACGGTCCAGCAATACTGCTTGTTTTGAGTGTTCAAAGTTAAGAATATATATAAAATCAGCAAAAAATACAACCAGTTACTAAAACTCTAATTATAAGCTTAAATATAATGTATTATAGAAGTTGCAGTATTATGAGGCATGTCAATTTTATCAGTATTTTTCTTTGTGAGGGTGCTTTCAATTTAATTAAGCAGCAGCGATTACTGCAGCAATACCCATGGTGTGGCGGCAATCTACCTATGTGTGTAAATTTGAAATTGAGCGTCACGCCTCAATCGACCATTTACTTATATTCAGTTTGTACATGGTCACAATTTAATTTTTTTTTTTTTTTGCAGGGGGGTCTTTAATTTAATTTAATTAAGCAGCATACTGTATATACATGATTACTGCAGCTATACCCATGGTGTGGCCGCAATTATGGGTGATGCTAGGGAGGCTCATCCCCGTCCCTGTCTGCCATTGGCTGCTCCCACCGAAAGTTTTCATCCGCAAACGGGGAGAAGCAGCTGCAGTGGTGCTGGGACCAGGAGCGGCGCAGGGAGTGAGGAGACAGGTAAGTATATTCAATGTAAGGGGCCCAGCATATGGGGGGGGCATTTTATAGGAATGGATAACCCCTTTAAGACCGATGTCTAAAACGTCAGTCTTAATAAATGACCCCATATGAGTCCTAGAGGCAGAAATACAAGTGCTGCAGTTCAGACCTCAAAAGCATCTACCCGCAAGTCAATACTTTCATTTTTTCCCCTCATTTTCACAGAAATCCTTTGTTTTGTGGGGTTCAGTTTAATTAAGCAGAATATATACATGATTACTGCATCAATACCCAAGATGTAACAGCAATCTACATGTGTATATTAATGTGAAATTGAGCATCAAGCCTCAATTGTCCGTTTAAGTTTATTCAGTTTTCAAATGGTTGCAATGTAAATTTTTTTGGGGGTTCAATTTAATTAAGCAGCATATATACTTGATTACTGCAAATATACCTAAGGTGTAGCAGCAATCTACTTGTGCGTATTAATATGCAGTTGAGCATCAAGCCTCGTCCATTTACTGACTCTGACTAATTCCAAACAATAGACCTCGCCTTGCTGGCAGTGCACCATCTTGCCACTGTTGCTATCTGTCTGCCTACTATCACATTCTGTGCAACCATCAAATTCTGTACCACTATTGCTGTGGCCTGTATTATGCCACTAATGCCACTTGCCAATTATCACTCTCTGTATGACTCCTGCTGGGGCGTCCATCATGCCGCTGCTGTCTGTCTGTTTACTTTGACTTTCCATCATGCCATTAATACCACTTTCCAACAATTGCATTCTGTACGTCTGTTGCTGCTGCCTGCATCATGTCACTAATGCCACTTTCCAACCATCACGTTCTGTGTGGCTGCTGCTACCGCCTGCATCATGCCACTTATGCCACTTTCCAACCATCATGTTTTGTATGACTGCTGTCGCCGCCTCCATCATGCAACCGACGCCATCATGCCACTGCTGCAACCTGCCGACCATCATCTTCCGTAAGGCTGCTGCTGCCTCCATCATGCTGCTGCCTTTCTGCCAACATGTACCATGTGGCTGCTCCTGTAGCCATGCTGCTTTAGCTGCTGCTGCTCTTCGCTGTTAATCCCCTACTACCACCACCATTAACGCAAACATCTGCCTCGTCACTACTATTACTACCCATAGACAGGCTTGTATGTTCCATGCTATGCTGCTTTTGCTGCCGCTACTATTGCGGCCTCATGCCACTATATCCATACGTATCCTTTCCACATCCATATAGCACTGCTGCTACTCCCAATTAAAAGGGATACATTTTTTAGGCTCATTCACAACAAGACTTTTTCTTTTGACACTTAGAACTTGTATGTGTTGTATGGGCAGGCATTTCAACCCTGTCAAGGCATAATTTTTGGAACGCTATGTCCCCCAAGCCACTTTTTATTTTTATTTTTCTATCCCATAACATTGTGTGTGTTTAAACATCTTTCCCTGAAAAGGGGCAATTTTTGGAAGCTTTGGAATATCAAAAAGCATAACACAGGTGCCAGCACGGTGTGATAATAAACATGCTGTATGTTAACGCCGTCAAATCTGCGTTTACCCATAGCTATGTCAGTGTCACTCACACATCAATTACTATTGCTGTCGTATCGTTCCAGAGCTTGGGGAGGGGGAGGGAAAACAGAAATTCTGAAAAAATAAACAAAAAGAGATAACAAGTTTTTCTAAAAATGATGAGTTCTAGGAGGCTAGATGGAGTTATATACCAACTTTCAGAGCAATTGGAGCAACTTCGGTTTGGCCCGAATCGATTTGGGTCCAAACCGAACTTTTCAAAAATTCGGAAAACCAGACCCGAAACAAATCTCGACTGGTTTGCTCATCTTTACATGGTCATTTTTTCATTGGAAAAATCCAGTTCATAGGGTGCATACTTCTGTTGGAAAGGTCTGCTAAGAATTCTGTGTTAAAAATCTAAGGCTGACTGAACTCATTGGGATAAATATTTGGCCTGTTTGCTGTGCATATTTCAGTTGTGAAAAAAAACACCCAGAAAAGACTGTATGTGAAGATACACTATTAAACTCATATGCAGTGAGCTCCTCCTAGTGGTAGCTACAGTCAGTCAGAAAGTTACCATTGAATTCTAAAGACTGCCGTGATAGTTTGGGCTTACAGACTCCAGAGGCACATTTATTTTTGCATTTGTAGTTAATAGAAATTAAAGGGGTTATGCCTGTTTATATTGATGACCTATCCTCAGGATTGGCCATCAATATCTGATCAGCAGAGGTCCGACACTCCCCACTCCCGCTGATCGGCTGTTTGAAGAGAAGTGTAATTACAAGTACTCACTCCATTCAAGTGAATGGAGAGTACTTGTAATTATACTACGCCATCGCTACAGTGGAGAAGGCATGCAGTGTAATGAAGAGGCTCAGATTTTGCATGGAGCACCACTTCCCTTTCAAACAGCTGATTGGTGGGGGTGTCGGGTTTTGGGGCTAGGCAATCTGACATTGATGACCTATCCTGAGGATAGGTCATCAGTATAAACAGGCTGCACAACCCCTTTAAATAACTAAGTGCAGAATGCAGATCGCATGATGGAAACCTGGTAAAATACCGGTCACATTACAGAAACCTGACGAGCTCCAGTACAGTTGATGGAGTGCTTCTGGCACCATTAGTGTCCGTCACGTGATAGATGCGGCACTTCCGTTATTTTTGCTGTTCTGTTTCTATAAAGCAGCAGAACAGAAAAAAGAAAGCCAATGCAAAATCCATGCTGAGCCTTGTGAAGCTTTATAGTATGGTTGAATCACTGCCCACAGTGAGGAGGCCCAACAAAGTGATTATCAGCCAATTCAGATCTCTATACAATTTTTGAAGACGTCCTGCTCTCATATTGTTGCCTTTGTTTGCGGTAGTTTATGAAACACTCATTTAAGATCAGTTACACTTGTACACGTCTGTCCCCAGGAAAGGAGTTTCCTCCTCTATGGTTTTACTATAACAGTGCTGCTCCTCGGGCTTCATGCTGTTCTTTTGATGTTTTTGGCTTCGTATTCCTCACAGCTTGTTTTTATTCTACTTGTCATTATTGAAAGTTCATAAAGTAAGGCCACATAGACATAAGCTATAAACCGTTTTTAATTGGTTCCCATGACAATATGGAACATAATAAAATATTTAAAAACTTTTTTTTTAATAAAATATTCAATAGCATAGTCTTAAACTATAAAGATCACAGTGTCATTACAGATACTTCTAGTTACAAATGTTTCCTTTTAATAGAATAGGAGGGTGCCGGTGATAAAACACAGCAAAAATTCCAAGCTTGCAATAAAAGTGCATATATTTTGGCATCCATACTAAGATCACAGTCGAAAACTCTAAATGTTAGTAGTGGGTCTGTTTTAACAATGTTTCTAGAAATGTTTTTGGAATTTAGAACAATTTGTTGCATAATGAGTGTACATGAATCTATTATGGACAGCTATTGTTATTAATCATGAGATAGAGTATTGTGGGCATTGGGTCTTCTATCATGACCATTAACACATCAACTACATTTGGCCTATTTGGCCCCTAGTGCAGCAAGTGACAGTTTTTTAGTGGTGGGTGTTGGATGCCCCCAAAGTTCCAAACCTATCATCTATAATGTGGTCTTCTGGGGGACTTCAAATTTAAAGTGTTATAAATTATAAATTATTTCCGTACCGAATTTCCTGAAGGGTGTTAATAGCTGGTTTAAGGTAATGGAGATATTAACCATTCATGTGTCCCCTAAAAACTAACAGTACCCTTTGTGTTGATGGTGAGAGGTAGCCACTATCCACTATTACAAGAAATTAAGTAAGGGACTAAATCCGTGGCCAAAACAAAAGTTCAGTGGAACTACCTGGCAACAACAGTGCCTCTACAGGTCGTACCACTAGTTTTCATGGGCTCCATAACTCTTCAGTTGTGGCCTCCAAGGACATACCTCCACATCCAACAGATTAGAGGTTAGCACTTCTCATGCACACCCTACCCAGACCCAATACTGCATATGTTGCAGGCCGGGAGAACAATAACTTTGTTGGTATAACTCTTCTCAACCAGTTTGCTGTCCTCAACATTTCACCGGGTCAATGGTGGAAATGGCTGTAGCTGTCATAGATTCAATCACACCACCTCCGTGTGGAGGCAGGGGACTCGCACAAATTGGCTGCAACTCTGTTAAAGGGGTTGTGTCACTTTAGCAAGTGGCATTTATCATGTAGAGAAAGTTAATACAAGTCACTGGCTGGATTCATTTTTGCATCGCATTTAACCACCCTGCAATCCATCAGCAGTGGCCGTGCTGGCACACTATAGGAAAAAGTACTGGCCTCTATGGTGGCCAGGACTATGGGAGCTTGCATATAGGCTGGTGCTTTTTTTATAGTGTGCAAAGAAGGCCACCACTCATGGATTGCAGGGTGGTCTGTAACCATGGAAACGAGCAGTGTACAATGTGATGGAGAAATAAATCCAGCAAGGAAAGGAGGCACTATATAGACAATCACAATACATTAGTAAGTGCCTTGTATTAATTTTCTCTACATAATAAATGATGTTTCCTTAAGTGACACAACCATTTTAAGCCTAATAGGGGACAAGGAGTACCTATTTACACTAATGCTACAATAAAAAATATCTACAATAACTTGTAGCAAAACAGGCCGAACTGGAAGGACAGATGTCTTTTTTCGGCCTTATAAACTATGTTACTATGTTACTATGTATAGGTGCTGCTACTAATCAGGCTCATTACAGAATCAGTCTCCATCCACCTCTGGAAGCTGACAATATACACACAGTCCTTACGTTATTTCCTCTACATATTTTCTAACACATACTGCCATCACAGATCTAACAGGTTCATCATCAAGGGGTTGTCCAGCGATATTACATTTTTTGTATATGACACTGGAAGTGAAAAGTAAAAAAAAGCCTTACTCACACTCACTGACCTCTTGCCGCTGCTGTTCAGACTCTACTACAGTTCCTGCTGCTCTTCACCTTCTGGGCCAAGGGGACTCACCTGAGCCAGGGATTGGCTGCACCTACAGTACATTGTCTGGAATTTCCATAGTAGTTAGTCAGGACCAGGAAGTGGAGAGCAACAGGAACCAGAGCAGCAGCAGAATGGCACTGCTATTACTTATTTTTTTAAAAACGTTTTAATCCTGCTTACAGAATTTGATTGTTCCAGCACTATACACTATACAGACAGTTAGCAAAATTGATACATGTTGACAGTATTTCATCTACAATATCATTTTCTCTTAGATGAAGGTGACAAATCAACAAACGAGAACAGACCAGGCTCATCCCAGGCCAAGGACAAACTCCCGTCCTGTACAGAAACGGAGAAGTCAACAGCAAGAAATGAAAACCAAATCTGTGATGAAGGAGAGAAAAATAAATGGTAATTGTACATTTTAAACTTTTGTAAAATGAATGTTTGATGTAAACATAATTCAGTCATTTTACCTGCAGTCAAAGGGGTTTTCTGTGACTTTAAAGGGTTTTTCCAAGAGTTCTATATTGATGGCCTAACCGGATGGAGGCGAGAAGGATGGGAGTGGTAATTTTTGTGCTGATTCGAGTTATGGTGGCTCACAGTGGCTGTCCTTACTCTAACACTCCCTGGGTTTGTGCATAAATGGAGGACGCACCCTTTCTTCGCTCAGGACACAACATGGTATTGGAGGTTACTGCATGGTGGTAGTTGGGGAACCCTTGATGATGAATAGATGGCTAGGTGCAAGGCAAGAGGGTAGAAGAAGGGGCTGGTGGAAAGATGATTGAGTCAATATCCAGACACAATGGTTACAATAAAATAAATAAAGTTTCTCTGAATTGATGATGGGAATAGTACATCTAAGATACTTTAAAAAGAAGGATTTTCCCAATAACTGTGTATAGGTAGTAACTAGAGATGAGCGAACATGCTCGTCCGAGCTTGGTGCTCATTCGAGCATTAGGGTATTCGCATATGCTCGCTACTCGAACGAGCATATCGCGATCCTCGAGGAAATGGCAACTTCCTCTTCCTGCATGTTAGCCGCTTTTTTCAGCCAATCAACATGCAGGAGAGTCTTTGGTACCTCCTAGCATCACGATAGCAGGTATTGGCTGGCCAGATCAGATGACCTGGAAATATAAGAATCTGGTCCCGCGCTGCTTGCGTCATACGCCGTCTGCATGAGATTAGGGATAGAGCTGCTGTCTGTCAGGGAGAGTGTTAGGGCCTGAATTTAGTTGTTGGTTAGGCAGGAATCACCCACAAAGAACCCAACAGCCCTTCTAAGGGCTACAAGCACGTTTTTTTTTTGGTCTCCTCCTGGCTGCTGGCTAGGACTTGTAGTGCAGCTACCGCCATCTTGGCTGCACACTGTTAGGGCATGAAATTAGAATCTGGTTAGGCAGAGAACCCAATGCTCCTTCTAAGGGCTACAACGACATTTTTTTTTGTCCTCCTCTCGGCTGCTGGCTGGGACTTGTAGTGCAGCTACCGCCATCTTGGCTGCACACTGTGCACTGGTGGCAGAAAGGGGACAGCACATGGTCCGCACAGACCCCATTGAAATTGCCCAAAGTCCTCTCAGTACTCATTTTTGCTGCTGCTGTACCTTGGCTTGCTGGGATATGTAGTGCAGTCTAGGGAATACGTTTTGTCACTCAGTTATATAAACTACAGTCCAGTGAACAATTGTGAGGTGTGCTGTACAGCAGCGTCAGTCTATAAAATAAGTTTTTTTCACTCAATTATATAAACTACAGTCCAGTGAACAATTGTGAGTTGTGTGATACAGTAGCCGCAGTCTAGAGAATAATTTTGTTCACTCAATTATATAAACTACAGTCCAGTGAACAATTGTGAGGTGTGCGATACACTTGCCGCAGTCTAGAGAATAATTTTTTTCACTCAATTATATAAACTACAGTCCAGTGAACAATTGTGAGGTGTGCGATACACTTGCCGCAGTCTAGAGAATCATTTTTTTCACTCAATTATATAACTACAGTCCAGTGAAACAATTGTGAGGTGTGGGATACACTGCCGCAGTCTAGAGAATAATTTTTTTCACTCAATTATATAAACTACAGTCCAGTGAACAATTTGTGAGGTGTGCGATACACTAGCAGCAGTCTAGAGAATAATTTTTTCACTCAATTATATAAACTACAGTCCAGTGAACAATTGTGAGGTGTGCGATACACTAGCCACAGTCTAGAGAATAATATTTTTTCACTCAATTATATAAACTACAGTCCAGTGAACAATTGTGAGGTGTGCGATACACTAGCCACAGTCTAGAGAATAATTTTTTCACTCAATTATATAAACTACAGTCCAGTGAACAATTGTGAGGTGTGCGATACACTAGCCGCAGTCTAGAGAATAATTTTTTCACTCAATTATATAAACTACAGTCCAGTGAACAATTGTGAGGTGTGCGATACACTTGCCGCAGTCTAGAGAATAATTTTTTTCACTCAATTATATAAACTACAGTCCAGTGAACAATTGTGAGGTGTGCGATACACTAGCCGCAGTCTAGAGAATAATTTTTTTCACTCAATTATATAAACTACAGTCCAGTGAACAATTGTGAGGTGTGCGATACACTTGCCGCAGTCTAGAGAATATTTTTTTCACTCAATTATATAAACTACAGTCCAGTGAACAATTGTGAGGTGTGCGATACACTTGCGCAGTCTAGAGAATAATTTTTTTCACTCAATTATATAAACTACAGTCCAGTGAACAATTGTGAGGTGTGCGATACACTTGCCGCAGTCTAGAGAATAATTTTTTTCACTCAATTATATAAACTACAGTCCAGTGAACAATTGTGAGGTGTGCGATACACTTGCTGCAGTCTAGAGAATAATTTTTTTCACTCAATTATATAAACTACAGTCCAGTGAACAATTGTGAGGTGTGCGATACACTAGCCGCAGTCTAGAGAATAATTTTTTTTCACTCAATTATATAAACTACAGTCCAGTGAACAATTGTGAGGTGTGCGATACACTAGCCACAGTCTAGAGAATAATTTTTTTCACTCAATTATATAAACTACAGTCCAGTGAACAATTGTGAGGTGTTTGATGCACTAGCCGTAGTCTAGAGAATAAGTTTTTTTCACTCAATTATATAAACTACAGTCCAGTGAACAATTGTGAGGTGTGCGATACACTTGCCGCAGTCTAGAGAATAATTTTTTTCACTCAATTATATAAACTACAGTCCAGTGAACAATTGTGAGGTGTGCGATACACTTGCCGCAGTCTAGAAAATAATTTTTTTCACTCAATTATATAAACTACAGTCCAGTGAACAATTGTGAGGTGTTTGATACACTAGCCGTAGTCTAGAGTAGGGTTGTCACGATACCAGAATTTTGAGTTCGATACCGATACGTACAAAAGTATCACGATACTCGATACTGATACGATACCTCGCCAAAATAAAGAAGAACCTATTAATTGCCACCCCTGGCCCTTATCTGTGCGCCCCTCACCCCCCCCCCCCCAGACCTTGCTTTTGACCCTGCTCTGTGCACCATCCTGGCCCTTTTCAATGCAGCCCCTGGCTCTTATCTGCGCCCCTTTGGCTGTGCCTACCTGGCCCCTGTCTGCACCCCTGGGATCTGACCCTTGTCTTTGTACGCCTCTTCCTGGGTCTGCGCCCCTGGGCCCTTATCTGTGCCCCACTCCCTCTTTGTCTGTGCCTCTCTGGTTGTCGTCTCTGCTGCCCCCTGTGTGCGCCACCCTAGCCCTTATCTGTGCACCCCTCACCCCCCCTTCCCCCCCAGGACCTTGCTTGTGACCCTGCCCCTTACCCCTTATCTGTGCGCCACTGGCCCTTTTCAGTGTAGCCCCTAGCCTTATCTTGGTCCCCCAGGCCTTGTTTGCACAGGTGTACTGTTGACATCACTGTGCTTATTATCCCTGTACAGTGACATGACTGTGTTTATTATCCCTGTACAGTGACATCACTGTGTTTATTATCCCTGTACGGTGACATCACTGTGTGTATTATCTTCTGTTACTGTGACATCACTGTGTGTATTATCCCAGTACTGTGACATCGCTGTGTGTATTTATACCTGTACTGTGACATCACTGTGTTATTATCTTTGTACGTGACATCGCTGTGTGTATTATCCCTGTACAGTGACATCGCTGTGTGTATTATCCCAGTGCAGGAAGAGGTAAGTGGTCTGTGTTTTGTGTGTTTGTTTTCTATTTTTCAGGTCGTGAATGCAGAGAACTACGTCGGATTCGGTTGGACTACGTCGGACCAGCTTTTTTTTTTTTTTTTTTTAATAAAATGGTCAAACAGGGGTCTGGGGGAGTGTTTATTTCAATAAAATGTTTTATACTGGTGTGTGTGTATTTTTTTTTTTACAATACTACAGTTTTAGTAATTACGGCTATCTACAGACGGCCCTGATTACTAATACTGGGCTTAGTGCTTGCCAGTATGGCAGGCCAGCACTAACCCCAACATCTATTACCTCGGCACCCACCGCCACCAGGGTGCCGGGAAGAGCCGGGTACCCGCAGGACTGGACCTTCTAAATTGAGGGTCTGGCTCTGGGGCGGCTGCAGGCTGGTACCATTAGGCTGGGAAGGGCAATAACCGTGTCCCTTCCCACCCTGGTAGTGCCAGGCTGCCGCTGCTGGTTGTATCTGGCTGGTGAAGGAAAAAAGGGGGACCCCATGCCTTTTTTTTTTTTAAATAATGAAATTTTTGAAAAAAAAATGGCGTGGGGTCCCCCCCTTTTTTCCTTCACCAGCCAGATACAACCAGCAGCGGCAGCCTGGCACTACCAGGGTGGGAAGGGACACGGTTATTGGCCCTTCCCAGCCTAATGGTACCAGCCTGCAGCCGCCCCAGAGCCAGACCCTCAATTTAGAAGGTCCGGTCCTGCGGGTACCCGGCTCTTCCCGGCACCCCTGGTGGCGGTGGGTGCCGAGGTAATAGATATTGGGGTTAGTGCTGGCCTGCCATACCGGCAAGCACTAAGCCCAGTATTAGTAATCAGGGCCGTCTGTAGATAGCCGTAATTACTAAAACTGTAGTATTGTAAAAAAAAAATACACACACAAGTATAAAACATTTTATTGAAATAAACACTCCCCCAGACCCCTGTTTGACCATTTTATTAAAAAAAAAAAAAAAAAAAAAGCTCGTCCGACGTAGTCCACCGAATCCGACGTAGTCCTCTGCATTCACAACCCTGAAAAATAGAAAACAAACACACAAACACAGACACTTACCCTCTTCCTGCACTGGGATAATACACACAGCGATGTCACTGTACAGGATAATAAACACAGTTGATGTCACCGTACAGGGCTAATAAACACAGCGATGTCACTGTACAGGGATAATAAACACATTGATGTCACTGTACAGAGATAATAAACACAGTGATGTCACTGTACAGGGATAATAAACAGTGATGTCACCGTACAGGGATAATACACACAGCGATGTCACCTGTACAGGGATAATAAACACAGTGATGTCACAGTACAGGAATAATAAATCTCAGATCAACGTCTTGTGCCCCCATCAGACCTCAGATCAACACAATGTGCCCCCATCAAAGCTCAGGTCAGCGTCTTGTGCCCCCATCAGACCTCAGGTCAGCCTCTTGTCCCCCATCAGACCTCAGGTCAGCCTCTTGTGCCCCCCCATCAGACCTCAGGTCAGCCTCTTGTGCCCCCATCAGACCTCAGGTCAGCCTCTTGTGCCCCATCAGACCTCAGGTCAGCCTCTTGTGCCCCCATCAGACCTCAGGTCAGCCTCTTGTGCCCCCATCAGCTCAGGTCAGCCTCTTGTGCCCCCATCAGGTCAGCCTCTTGTGCCCACAGACCCGTCAGTGTCTTGTGCCCCCCTCAGACCTCAGATCAGCCCACCCAGCACTTTAAAAAAATTCATACTTACCTGTTCTGGCCGCCGCTGTCCTCAAGTTCCCCGCTCCACTCTCTTGCCTGCCGGCGCTCACTATGACCTGACGCTGCGTCAGGTCATAGCGTCAGGTCATAGTGCGCGCCAGGGAAGACGGTGTAGCGCGGAACCAGTGAGGACATCGGCGGCCAGAACTGGTAAGTATGATTTTTTTTTTAAGTGGCTGGGACCTGGGTGGGCTGATCTGAGGGGGGTGCGGGGGCCCTGGCAGCGCGGCAGCACGGCAGGCCGATATTAGAACTTGGGGCAACGCATTAAAGTGATGCGCGCACCATGTTCTAAGTATCGGACCGCAAGAAAACTCGGTATCGAGCTTCGGTACCGCACTAGGTACCGAAACCGTACCGAGTTTTCGCTATATCGTGCAACCCTAGTCTAGAGAATAGGTTTTTTTCACTCAATTATATAAACTACAGTCCAGTGAACAATTGTGAGGTGTGCGATACACTTGCCGCAGTCCAGAGAATAATTTTTTTCACTCAGTTATATAAACTACAGTCCAGTGAACAACTGTGAGGTGTGCGATACACTAGCCGCAGTCTAGAGTCTACAGTCCTGTGCAAAATTGAGTGGTTTGCGGTGCAATAGCTGGAGTCTAAAGACTACATTTTTTTGCCTCAGATAGTAATTCTACTGTCTACTGAATACGGTTTTGGCCTCAGATAATAACTCGACAGTTTGGTGAATATACAAAATGTTGAACCCAAGGGCTAAGGGTCGAGGACGAGGGCGTGGGCGTTCAAGTAGTGTAGGGGGCAGAGGCCTTGGTCCTGGGCAGGGTGACACTGTACATGCTGATGAGGGAGCAGTGGAACGCCGCAGAATTTCGCTCCCTAGCTTCATCTCGCAACTTACTGGGTCACGTGGTATACCACTATTGAAACCACAACAGTGCGAACAGGTGATGACGTGGATAGCGGACAATGCGTCCAGTAATTTATCCACCACCCAGTCTTCCACGCAGTCCACCCACGCTAGCCAAGGGAGTAGACCTCTGGCTCCTCCAGCTCAACCTCCTTCCCCCCAGCCTGCCCCCCCACGGAAAGTATGGATTCAGATCAGGCATACTCACAGGAACTCTTTTCAGGACCCTACCCAGAGACACAAACCACTGCTCAAGAGCAACCTGAGCAGTTGTTCTGTCCCGATGCCCAAAATTTAGAACTTTTACAGTCTGTGGGTGATGAGAGTGTGGACTTAGTGCAAGTAGTGCGTGAAGAGGTGTCGGATGATAATGATGATGAGACACGGTTGTCAGACAGTGACGTTGTTGTCAGGGCAGTAAGTCGAGGGGGGAGCAGAGTGAGGAATCGGAGGAAGAGCTGGTGGATGATGAGGTGACTGACCCGAGCTGGGTTGGTAATCCAACTCAAGACAGTGCTTCTGAGGGGGAGGCAAGTGCAGCACCAGAATAGGTTGGAAGAGGCAGTGGGGTGGCCAGAGGGAGAAGCAGGGCCAGAGCAGGTAGATCAGCAATTGTTTCACGGAGTCAAGTTCCCGTGCCAAGGCCTAGATGTTCGCAAGTCTGGAGGTTTTTTCAAGAAACTGAGGATGACCGACGGACTGTGGTGTGCAACCTGTGTCACACCAAGATCAGCAGGGGAGCCACCACTACCAGCCTAACCACTACCAGCATGTGCAGGCATATGAGTGCTAAACACCTGACTCAGTGGAACCAAGGCTGTTCACCTCCTGCGGGTCACACCACTGCCCCTTCCCCTGTGTCACATGCTGGCTCGGCGAGTCAACCCACCGCCCAGGACCCCAGCACGAGCGCCTCCCGCCCTACAACCACCCATTCACCTGCACGATCCTCCACAACCTCCACCAATGTGTCCCAGCTCAGCGTTCAGCTGTCTTTGCAGCAGACATTTGAGCGCAAGCGCAAATACAATTCCAGCCACCCACATGCCCAAGCCCTAAACGTCCACATCTCCAAATTGTTGAGCCTGGAGAGGCTGCCCTATAGACTGGTAGAGACTGAGGCTTTCCGCAACCTGATGGCGGTGGCTGTCCCTCTGTACTTGGTCCCCAGCCGCCACTATTTTTCCCGATGTGCCGTCCCAGCCCTACACCAGCACGTGTCACAGAACATCATCCGTGCCCTGAACAACACGGTTAGTGATGAGGTCCACCTAACCACAACACGTGGACAAGTGCTGGCGGGCAGGGACACTATATCTCCCTGACGGCACATTGGGTTAACTTGTTAGAGGTTGGGATCGAGTCTGACCCTGGGGCCACTCATGTAATGCCCACACCAAGGATTGCGGGGCCTACCTCGGTCACGGTTTCTCAGACTTATTATGCCTCTTCCTCCAACCCCTCCTCCTCCTCTTCGCACAGAAATGCTGAGCCAACAGGCAATGTTTCTGAGGGCCAACTGGCGCTCTATACAAACAATGTTTACGGAGGGCCACCTACAGGCCCTCTCTCCAATAAATTTTTTAGTAGCGTCAAATACAGACACTCAAAAAAAGTTTTACATGAGGGAGTGTCTCCCGGTCTGCCATCATATTCGGTCAGACTGTCTGTAGGTACACCACCTCTGTCGTCCGCAGAAGCGGCCACTATGAGAAAGGCCACGGCAAGAACATCCCCTTTTTAATTGAGAACAAGTGGAGACTTGTAGGAGGATGACACTTTTCTTCGGCAGTGGATTCACCTTCCCCTTTATCATTGCCATACAACAGTTGGTGAAAAAGTAATTGGCAATGATGAAGAAAATGTAACGGTGCAGTGGACCGTCTGTGAAGCAAACCTATATATTCCCACCATGCCAGCCAGTGGCATAGCTATAGGGGAAGCAGGGGAAGCGACTGCTTCGGGGCCCAAGCTCTGCAGGGGCCCAGGAGCAGTAGCAGGGATGTGGCAAATCAGCAGGGTAATATTTCTATTTCTCTCTCTTTCCAGGGGTGGGGTGGGATCGTAACGCTGCGCATTGAAACAAGAGGATAGGGAGAGAGGGATTCCCCTACCTCTCCTCTGCGCTGCTGCACTGTGTAATCTGATTGGCGGAGGAGCAGTGAGAGGAAGCTGCTGCTCTACCAATCTTTTCAAGTAATACTTCAGTCACAAACAGGGCCCGCTCCCAGACTTCCAGAAGCACCATGTGGACCCTGCATGTGACCCTCTGCACTCCTGCCTGCCCGTCAGGCTGCCTCTCTTACCTACCCCTCCACCTCCCTTGTAGTGCCAGCTGACCTCCTGCTCTGGCTGTAACACACATCCAGGAAGCAGGAGCAACCCAGAGCAGCGCTGTCTCAGCCATCTGAGCATTGCTGCAGCCTGCCAGCCAGCCAATACAGCAGACCTTCAGACTCACTGCCAGCCTGACCAACAGTGGTAAGTTTGTGCCCCCTGCCCTGTACTGCACCCCCTATGCTGCATTCTGCCCCCTGCTCTGTGTCCCCTATGCTGCACTATGTGTGCCCCCTGCCCTGTACTGTACCCCCTATGCTGCACTATGTGTGCCACCTGCCCTGTACTGTGTCTCCTATGCTGTATTCTGCCCCCTGCCCTGTACTGTGTCCCCTATGCTGCACTATGTGTGCCCCCTGCCCTGTACTGTACCCCCTGTGCTGTATTTTTCCCCCTGCCCTATACTGTGCCCCCCATGCTACACAGTGCGTGCCTCCTGCCCTGTACTGGACCCCCTATAATGCACTGTGCCCCCTATGCTGCACTGTGTGTGCCCCCTGCCTTGTACTGTGCCCCCTATGCTGCACTGTGTGTGTCCCCTGCACTGCACTGTGTGGTGCCCCCTGCCTTGTACTGTGTCCCCTATGCTGCACTATGTGTGCCCCCTGCCCTGTACTCCCTGTGCTGTATTGTGCCCTCTATGCTGCCCTGTACCCCATGCTGTATTTTCCCCCTGCCCTGTACTGTGCCCCCATGCCACACAGTGTGTGCCTCCTATCCTGTACTGTACTCCTTGCCCTGTACTGTGCCCCGTATGCTGCCATGTGCCCCATATGCTGTACTGTGCGTGTCCCCCCCCAGCCTATACTGTGTGCCCCTGCACTGTACTGTACCCCCTATGCTGTATCTTGCCCCCTGCTTTGTACTGTGCCCCCCATGCTGCACAGTGTGTGCCTCCTATCCTGTACTGTACTCCTTGCCCTGTACTGTACCCCGTATGCTACCATGTGCCCCATATGCTGTACTGTGCATCCCCCCCCCCCCGCGGCCTATACTGTGTGCCCCTGCACTGTACTATACCCCCTATGCTGTATCTTGCCCCCTGCTTTGTACTGTGCTCCCCATGCTGCACAGTGTGTGCCTCCTATCCTGTACTGTACTCCTTGCCCTGTACTGTGCCCCGTATGCTGCCATGTGCCCCATATGCTGTACTGTGCGTGTACTGTACCCCCTATGCTGTATTTTGCCCCCCTCCCTGTACTGTGCCCCCCATTCTGCACTGTGTGACCCCTGACCTGTACTGTACCCCCTGTGCTATATTTTTCCCCCTGCCCTGTACTGTGTCCCCCATGCTACACAGTGTGTGCCTCCTGCCCTTTACTGTATGCCCTATAATGCACTGTGCCCGCTATGCTGTCCTGTGCCCCTGCCTTGTACTGTGCCCCCCATGCTGCACTGTGTGTGCCCCCTGCCCTGTGAACTCTCCCTTACATATGCACATATAGGATGCCAGGATAGTCATGAAGGGGGGGGCACCATACAAAATTTTGCTGTGGGGCCCAGTCAGTTCTAGCTACGCCCCTGATGCCAGCCATGGGTTGTACATAAAAAAATAACAGGAAAAAGAAAAATAATATTTTACAGGAGGGTCAACTACAGACACTCCAAAAAAATTTTTAGGGTTTAGGGTATTTGGGGTAATGGTGGGATTAGGCAGCCTCGGAGGCATCCATGCATGCTGCCCCTGCTGTTTCCTGTCCATTTCCGTGGTGTTTCCATCATTTTCTGAGGTTTCCAGGTTTTCACCCAGCCTTCCCTAGGCAGAGCCCCGGTCCCCTGCAAAAAATGCTCGAGTCTCCCATTGACTTCAATGGGGTTCATTATTCGAAACGAGCACCCGAGCATCGGGAAAAATTTGATTTGAATAACGAGCACCCGAGCATTTTAGTGCTTGCTCATCTCTAGTAGTAACAAGGATGGTGGTAGAATTACTATCCCTCTCCCTCAATAATTACTCTTTGCAGTCTCTCCAAATAACTATAGGCATGCAATCATGTTCTCATTAAATCTTTGTTTAGATTCTGGGTTGAGAAGTATAGATGGACCTAATATCCAGGTGGTCAGTCCATCTCAAAGTATGGTGGGAGGCAAAGCAATATATACTTTCCAAAGCAGTAAAGTCTTTTCCATAAACGAGCATTGCCTTACTGACTTTAATCTGCAAGATCTTAATGGTTCTTGACTTTTTAAGATGTCTGTTTTCTCTCGCTCTCTGGTTTTAAGTCTTCAGCTTCTCAGTCTCAGGAATAGTGTTTTCCTGGACAAGGCTTTACTTTGGGACTAGTCAGTAGGAGCCCACACATACACGTTTTGCCTCTAGCTATGAAGACCAATCATTTTTCCCATGCAGCTTCACCACAAGGGAAAGAAGCATTACATAATTCTCTCAAAATTGTTTTTTTTTTGTGTGTACACTGACTTTTTGGGTCCTCTAGTGGAAAAGATATTCTCTAAGGGCAGAGATGTTCGTTATAGCTTCTGGCAGTTTTCATATTCTGCTGTTCAAAATAGGACTCTAGGAGAATTATCATCTAGTGCACCATTAGACTAGTGCAGAGGTCTCTCCCATTGTGACAAGTCTGATATATTCATCCAACACTGTATTCGAACGCTTTTCTAGACTCCA
Source organism: Rhinella marina (assembly GCA_900303285.1). Classification (NCBI taxonomy): domain Eukaryota; kingdom Metazoa; phylum Chordata; class Amphibia; order Anura; family Bufonidae; genus Rhinella; species Rhinella marina. The sequence continues at coordinate 107,066 of ONZH01011247.1, forward strand.
GTACCCTGTTCCCACCATGATATATTGACAAAGTACATATACTGTACATCAATATCTGAGCATATGCTCCAGTGTGATGGTTCGTAAATGTAATAGAAATAATATTGGCCAGTATTAGAAGGCAATCCAATGCAGTCTATATCGATACCTGTGGTATAGCCTAAAACTACACAGAACCACTATCCTACTAGCAATATCTCCACTTTCCATGTTATGTCCTGTTGTTTAGCATGTATATACAACATATAATGTAAGCATTAATTTGTATAGTGATATAGCTCTGACTACATCCTTCTTGTACAAACTTGATGTGTTATCGCACATCAGGACTTAAATAGAACCTGTCACATCCTTAAGATGTAGACAGGACAACATCAAGTGGTGCCAGACACGCGGTATGTCATTCATCTGCTACTGTACAGTGGTTGCCAAGAATTTACAGATTAATGCTGGCAATGCATGCCCAAGAAGATTTATGAGATACCAAAGAAGAGTTATGGTGCTTCATGATTTTCTCCTCTCACTGCCCACCCACTGACGATTGACAGTTTTCTCCTAGAAGGAAAAATCTAAAGATAGAATTGCTGATCCATACCTTCTAACAGTCCCATGAATCAGGCAGTGAAAGGGATGGGGCCTTCAGAATTTGGTGATTTTTGTGGGCATTCTATGGCATTTTGGGTTGTCCTCAGGAGATTCAAAGGGCAGGGTTTAATGTACCAATTTCCTTGTTTTGAATGTTGGCAGTCATTGGTGGTAGGGCAGAGAGACTGCAAATTCATGAATAATCTTGACTCTTGATGTATGCTGCCAAGCTTTGAATTCTTTGCAAACTCTGTAAATTAGAAATTGAGTGACAGACCTGTGAATTCAGTGGAGCAGTTTTATAAATCCCATAGATAGTATGAGCTTAGACTGGCTGTGTAGATCACAGGGGCTCAGGGTGGATGATAAATTTGGTGCAGAAATAGACACATTTGTCTTTTTACTATGTTGGTTGGCTTAGTTTGAGACAAAAATTGTTTTGGCACAATTTTGGCAATACATACTGTATATTATGCTCTGCCTACTTTCCAGTGAAACTAAACCTTTTCTTGGTAAGCCATGCCATTAGTCAGCTAAATGCAGGGCTTTTCTTAAGATTAGCAAATTATGCCAAAAATGCACCAATTGTGCAAAAATTTCACCCAATTTTGGTGCAGTTTATGACAGTGTCTAGATGCAGTAAGGCCCCTTTCACACCTGCGGCAGGGAACTCCGGCAGGCTGTTCCGGTGGGTGAACAGCCCACCGGATCCGTGCTGCCGCAGGTGCACGTGTGGGGCCGGAACTACACTCCAGCCCCATTCACTGTAATGGAGGCGGGCCGCGGATCCGGCCGCAACACGGCAACCCCTGCCGAGAGGCGGCCGGAACAAAAATACAAAATGTTGTACTTTTGTTCCGGCCGCCTCTCGGCAGGGGTTGCCGTGCTGCGGCGTAATCTGCGGCCGCCCCCATTACAGTGAATGGGGCCAGAGCGTAGTTCCGGCCCCACACGTGCACCTGCAGCAGCACGGAACAGCCTGCCAGAGTCCCCTGCCACAGGTGTGAAAGGGGCCTAACTTTAGTAAATGAGGGCCAGTGTGTCTGTCAACACTTTATGCTGCATAAAGGATGTGACAGGTTTCCTTAAAGGAGTTATCTGAGACTAAATCAGACCTTCAGAAGTGGCTAACTCATAGTGGTGATGATACTCACCTGGTCCCTGCCATTGGATTTAGTCTGTGTGGCTCCCAGACCGATGCTTACACTCCCTTTTGTGCTGATATCAATATCTGTCAATAGGGGGACACATGACTGCTGCAGCCGATCATAGGATGCATTGGTGACCTTCTCCCCTTGTGTCATACTTGGAAGTCTGGAGGTCTGATTTTGCGTTCCATTGTTTTAAATGGAAGGAAATGCTTCTGTTCATGCCAGATTTTGCACGACCACGGTTGATTTTTTTTGGCGTGGTATCTGCACCAAATTTTGCCAGCAAAACAGGCTATGTGAATGGCTCCATAAGGAATTGCTGTTTTATTACATGTCGAAGCCCTTACATATGTATACTACTCAATTACTATCTATTTGGCATATAAAATTGGAGTAGTGCCATGACCTACAGTCAACATTATTAATAAATGGAGATAGACACTAAGTTCATTCTGAACAGATAAGGGGCTCCAGACGATGTTATTTCATCAGGAGGTTCCCATTATGCTAGCCTAAACATGCTTTCATCTAAAAAACAATACCAATTATTTTGGAAACTTTATACCATTTGTCATAGGCCAGGAACTATTTCTGCATTTCCTCTCTATGAACGAGCCCTTGTTCTATTTACAGCGGATCTCTCAAACCATTTCCACCTTTAAAGCTGGTGAATTGTACGGCTGTACTAGTGTTTACGTCTTGTACGATGTGATTGATGCATTTCCTCTCATTCTTGTATACTACAACTACGTTGTTTTGTCTACCGCCATATCTGTAATTGATTTGAACTTTTTAAGGCAATTCCACTCAATGGACTCAATGGAAAATAAATTGTTTTAAATCATGTTTTTATATTAAAGGTTTGTCACCTTATTTTTCCAAAATAAGCCTGGTGTCAGGATATACTAAATCTTACCTTTATTATTGTAAACCATTGCTTCAATTAGCAGAAAAAGTAACAAAAATGCAGATGAATTGTTTAAAACACTGAGGGTGGGCCCTCTCCCCTCGTTGCAATGTTGTTCCTTCCCTCTACTCATTTAGTCCGTCCTACCCTTTGGTGATTGGCAGGGCTTCTGAAAACTGCAGAGACTGTAGAGATAATTGTTGGCACTACCTAGATTTGAAAAAGTCTGAATGAGAGAAATAACCTTTCCTCCTTTTTAGGCCTTATTCACACGTCAGTGTTTTGGTCAGTGATTTACATCAGTGATTGTGAGCCAAAACCAGATGTGGCTCTAAACACAGAACAGGAGCAGATCTTTCCTTTACATCTTATGTCTGTGGAGGCTCCAATCCTGGTTTTGGCTCAAAATCACTGAAGTAAATCACTGACCAAAACATGTGAATAACGCCTTATTGTGTATTGTTGGTTTTATTGTTATGATTTGTTATATGCTTTTACATATAGTGTTTAAAGGGGTTTTCTGGGATTTCACTACTGATGACCTATCCTCAGGATAGGTCATCAGTATCTGATTGGTGAGGGTCTGACTCCCAGGATTCCTGCCGATCAGCTGTTTGGAAAGCACTGGCACTCCCGTGAGCGCCACAGCCTTCTCTTAGCTGTTCCTAGGCCACTGACATCTTCAAGTGAATGGGGCTAAGCACTATACCAAGCACAGCCACTGTACAATGTACAGCACTGTGCCTGGTAAGCTGCAGGAAGGTAGCGGCACTCACAGGAGCGCTGGTATCTTCTCAAACAGCTGATCGGCAGGGGTCAACAGCTGACCCCCACCAATCAGATACTGATGACCTATCTTGAGGATAGGTCATCAGTAGTAAAATCCTTAAAAACCCCTTAAACACGCTGCTGTCTGAATTGACAGGGGTGGGAGGTCAAAAAGCGTGACGTCACTTCTTCCCATCAGGCCTGGGGAAGCATTCAGTGTACGCTAAACGGCTGTCGCCATTCTAATGTCAGGGGTGATCACCCAGCTTTTAACAAACACCAGTCTTAGCATAAAGTCTGTTGGTGCTGAATGCAGAATATGATGAGTTTCCAGGAAATCCGTGCACCAGACTTTCATAACCAACACCAGCTGTGAGCCAGCTTCGAACATAAATGAAAGTAAATACGGTGGGCAGCGGGAGGCCATGCCCCTCTCACTCAGATCCCACCGACTTCTGAAAAGTGGTGATAGAAGTAAAAAGTGGCAAATTATGACGTAAATAAGCCATGTGTCACAATCTGTGACAAATGTGGCACAAAACGATAAATGTATGCCTATGTCATTGAAGTCAATGAGTCATTTTCTGACTTAGGCCTCTTTCACACTTATGTAATTAGTTCCATCAAGCTGCTTCAGCAGAGAACTGCAATGAGACTATATGAGATGCCAGAAGAACCTATCATTGGCCTTGTCCATCATGGGAGTATCAGTGGCCAGAGGTTCTTTATTGCTCCTTGGTGTAGATGGAGGATATGTACCCAATTTTATTGCTCCCTGGTTTAGATAGAGGATTTGTACCCAATTGTATTGCTCCCTGGTGTAGATAGAGGATATGTACCCAATTGTATTGCTCCCTGGTGTAGATGCCTTCCCCTGGATCAACTTGTAGGAAAACAGGCCGAACTGGATGGACAGATGTCTTTTTTCGGCCTTATAAACTATGTTACTATGTTACTAGATGTTACAGGGTTGGTCCAGTTTCCATGCCTGGAATAAAAACAAAAAAAAACAGATCAATACTTTCTTGGCAGATCCTGGACCACCACAACTCTTCTCCTAGCCAGGCTCTGTTGACCCAGTTGCACATAACTGCTGCAACCAGGGCAAAAGGGGCCAGCAGGAGAACCAGAGAGGCTGTATGGGATCTGCTAGGAAAGTACTGGTCTATTTTTTGTTTATGTATTTCAGGCTACTCCCGAGTGTTGTCTGGACAAATCAATGGACAGGGTGTTCTACTAGTGGACAGAAAAAAGTGCAGGCAGCAGCATGATTGTGCCATGTTCCTGCAGCCCGCCATGTGCACTCGGGGAAGTGTTTGTACCACTGCTGTTAAAATTAAATGCAAAACAAAATCCTAAAAGAAAAACCTAAAATCATGTAAATTACTAATAATCTTTCATTGACACGCACACGGTGAGTAGTCAATGTCATCCAAGTAGCAATTACATAAAAAAGAACATAAAATTAAGGCTCATTTCAGGATATGAATGAGACCATTATGACACCAAATGTGTTCTGGGAAAATTGGCTTGATGGAGTATAATTAGCCAATGCCTGTACTAAATACCACATTTGTATTAAATAAAATATCCTGATTTTCTAAAAGAATATCTTGTAGTTAAAACTATAGCAATGCTATGACTGAACTAGAATGAACCAGGCTTTTATCAGAGCGGAAGAATAGAAATCCTTTGTCAAAATCCTGTTCAGATCCAAATTATTTTACTAAGGCAGCCCAGGTATACTGAAACAAGAATTGGGACGTTATTAAAAATGGGGCAGTATACACTCATACACATTCAATTTGATGGTCTGAAAAATCTGGTCCCTCAGTGACAGATCAAAGTTGATGAAGGTCCAATTATGTAAAATTACCCCCTATCCACAGGGGACTCCCAGGGGTACAGGGTCCCCGTTCTCGTGATTGGTGGGTGTCTCATCGGTAGGACCCTCACTGATCTAATAGATATCCCTTATCCTGTGGATAGAGGATAACTTGATATAACCAGAATTCCACATTCATTCATTTCTATAGGAGTTCTGGAGATAGTGGAGTACTTGGCTATCTCCAGAACTTCCGTAGAAATGAATGGAGCAGCTGAGCACATTCCCAACAGGCCGCTCCTTTCATTCCAAGGGGTATAGGGCTCCCGTTCTCATGATTCTCATGATCCCACCGATTTACAGTGGATATAAAAAGTCTACACATCCGAAATGAGACCAATAATCTGTACAATTCAACTGAAAAACAAACTGGATTTTTTTAAGGTGAAAAAATATAAATAAAGAATAGAGATGAGCGAGCAGTGCTCGTTACGAGCACTGTAGCACTCGGCTCCTCTGCGCAATGCCCGCAGGCATTGCGGATCCGTCCTCAACTGCATGTAAGTGAATGGGGATCGGTTTGTTATGACACTCATACCAAACGGATCCGTCCTCCTCACCCGACTGAAAGTCAGTGGGGACGGATCCGTTTGGTATGAGTGTCATACTAAACCGATCCGTCACCATTGACTTTCAGTCGGGTGAGGACGGATCCACAATGCCTGCGGGCATTCTTTCGCAGTGGAGACGAGCGCTACAGTGCTCGTACCGAGCACGTTCGCTCATCTCTAAGAACTAAAATAATGTGGTTGCATAAATATGCACCCCCTTAAATGAATACTTTGTTGAATTACCTATGACTGCATTCAGTACTTTGGGTAGGAGTCTATCAGCATGGCACATCTAGACTTGGCATTCTTTGCGCACTCTTCCTTGCAAAAGCTCTCCAAATCTGTCAGATTGTGAGGGCATCTCCTCACTGTGTTCCATTCTATATCTAATGCCTTGGAAATTTTTTGTACCCTTCTCCTGACTGATACCTTTTAACAATGAGATCCCTTTAACGTGTTGTAAGCTCTTTACAGACCATGGCTTTTGCTGTAAAAAGCAACTAGAAAAATGTCAGGGAAATCCTACTAGAACTGCTGAACTTTATATGGGGCCAATCAGAATCACTTGCCACCTGTGTACTCCAAAGAGAAAATGTTGCAGCAGCACTCAGTGGTGTACATAGAGAAGTATGGGCCCCATAGCAAGGATCAAACCGAGCCCCTATAAAGGACAGAAGGGTTTCCTTCTAAACCCTTTTCAATGACCCTTGGGCCATTTTTTCCACTGCCTCATTTGCTAAAAGTTGTTCCTTTAGAGCAGGAGTGCACAACGTTTTCTGGTTCGGGCCGCATAGTCAGACTGAACCAATGACGAGGGCCAAAAATAAAATTTAAAGGGGTATTAACAACTGAAATACTGTAATTATGGCTTATTGAACTCACAGTATATACTATTAATGTCTTGTTAAAGTCCCAGGATTCCCATCTAATGGGAGAAATACATGAAAAATACATTTGAGCAGCCACAAGACATAGACATATATGTCTGTTACTATTTAGTTGCGGGCCACACAGAATGGTATCAAGGGACTCATGTGACCCCCGGGCCGCAGGTTGAGCACCCCTGCTTTAGAGGGTAGAGTCCTGACCAAGCTGTCAACCCCAGCAGAAGAGGAGATGATTCAAACTAAGACTGGGCCTCCTCTTGCCCCATAGCAGTCACATGGTCTGCCGCTATGGTAGTTTCGCCCCTGGCAGCACTCCTTAGGTTGCGAAAAATCATGTGGTTTATTTCAGATGAATTGCCAGATGCGCACTTCAGCCTATTATGGGAAAAACTTCACATGTGCAGTCTCGCTCCATAGATGCCAAATGGCATTACATCACTGCCTCTTCTTAATCGCACATGTGCAGTCCAGTTTAGAGATGCCACGTGATAAACAGGCTCTAATAGTGGAAAAAAAGACCTCACCTTCCTTTAACCACTTCCCGTCCGCCCATTGACTATAAACTTCCAGGAAGTGGTTAAGTATCTCTGAATGGACGTTTCTGAACGTCCATTCAGAGATGGCAGCTGCACGCTAATCGTGCAGCTGCACAGTGGGGTACCTGCTGTCAGTGACTGCAGGGTACCCCATAGAGAAGGCAGGGACCGTTCCCAGGGGTCCCTGCCTTGTAGATCGCTGTATACACAGCGCTCACCAAGCGCTGTGTATACACATCAGGAAGCGCTATGTGCGCTTCCTGTCCCGGCCCGGCGGTCTCATGATTGCCGAGGCCGGGAGCGTGCAGGAGCTGCCGGGTCTCTCTGGGGATGTATTTCCCCTGTAACTGGGGCTACTATGTCAGCCCCAGTTACAGGAGAAATCAAGTGTAAAAAAAAAAGGAAAGTTAAAAGTCCCCCAGAGGTCTTGTATGACCTTATGGGGGACACAAAGTGTAAAATAAAAAATAAAAAAAATGAAAAAAAATAGAGTATTGTAAAAAAAAAAAAATCACATATAAAAAAAATTATTTCCCCCCATATATGTCATTAAAAAAATGTTACAAATAAAAATAAATAAATAAAATAGACATATTTGGTATCACCGCGTCCACAACGACCAGCTCTATAAAAATATCACATTATCTACCCCATCAAGTGAACCACGTAAAAAAATCTAATAAAAACTATGCCAAAACAGCTTTTTTTTGTCGCCTCACCTACCAAAAAACATAATATCAAGCAATCAAAGAGTCGTATGCATCCCAAAATTATAGCAATAAAAACATCACCTCATCCCGCAAAAAATGAGCCCCCACACAAGATCATAGCCAGAAAAATGAAAACAATATGGCTCTTAAAAAATTGCAACACAAAAACATGATTTTTTTTTCTAAAAATGCTCTTATTGTGTAAAACGTAAAAAAAAATAATAAAACATAGACATATTTGGTATTGGTGCATCCATAACAACTGGCTCTACAAAAATATCACATGATCAACCCCATCAAGTAAACGGTGTAAAAAAAATAGAAAAATACCCCTAAACTGCTTTTTTTTGTGACTTAACCTCCCAAAAATTAGATTAAAAATTGATCAGAAAGCCGGATGTACCCCAAAATGGTGCCAATAAAAAGCACAGCTTGTCCCACAAAAAATAAGCCCTCACGCAGCGCAGTCCACAAAAAAATTAAAAAGTTATCGCACTTAAAAACCATGACTGAAAATTCCATGTTAGAAAATGCAGATGTTGCTCCTCCCCTTCTGAGCCCTGGCGTCTCCCCAAATAACAGTTTACGACCACAGGTGGTGTGTTTCTGCAAACTGCAGAATCGGGGTAATAAATATTGAGTTTTGTTTTGTTGTTAACCCTTGATGTGTTACAGGAAAAAATGATTAAAATGGAAAATCTGCAAAAAAAGTGAAATTTTGAAATTTCACATCTATTTTGCTTTAATTTCTGTGGAATACTTAAAGGGTTAACAACATTTCTAAAACCAGTTTTGAATAGTTTGAGGGGTGTACTTTCTAAAATGGGGTAATTTATGGGTGGTTTCTATTATATAAGCCTCACAAACTGACTTCAGAACTGAAATGGTCCTTTAAAAAGTTGATTGTGCAAATTTGCAAAAATTGTGTCTAAATTTCTAAACGTTCTACTGTCCTAAAAAAATAAAATTACACTACCCAAATGATGCCAACATAAAGTAGACATATGGGGAATGTCAATTAATGAGTATTTTATGGGGTATCACTATCTGTCTTAAAAACAGAGAGATTCAAATTTAGAAAACAGTGAATTTTTTCAAATTTTAGTTCACTTTTGGATTTTTTTATAAATTTTATTATTAATAAAATTAAAACATATCAACTCAAATTTACCATTAACATGAAGTACAATGTGTCATGAGAAAACAATCTCAGAATTGCTTGGATAAGTAAAAGTGTTCCAAAGTTATTGCCACATGAAGTAACACATGTCAGATTTTCAAAATTAGGCCTGGTCAGGAAGGGGTAATTGGCCCAGATATGAAGTGGTTAAAGGGGTTGGCCACTTTCTGGTTATCACTGACCAATGTGTTTGTGAGATGATTATATGGCACTTCCTAACATAGCCTTTGTTGAAATTCTGCACCATTTTCCATATTTCATAAGGTATGCCCCCCCTGTTTACAATGTCTTTTGTGCTGTCCACACAGAGGTCCTGTCCATAAAATGGCTGCTGATGGAGTCATGTGACCAGGCAAATCACCTCCATGTGATGTCTTCTCACGCACTGCACCTGCACTAAACTCCTAACAGAACAAGTGCAGATGGCAGGTGCAGTGTATATGAATGAAGGAGACACCACGTGGAGGTGATTTACCTGGTCACATGACTCTCCATCAGCGACCATCTTATGGACATAACCTCTGTGTGGACAGCACAAAAGACTTTGTAAACAAGGGGACATACCTTATGAAATACGTATAGAAAACGTTGCAGAATTTCTACAAAGACTATATTAGTAAGTAAGTATCATATAATCATCCCACAAACATCTCACAAACAACTACACCCCATAGTTGAGGAGAGCTGCCCTGTAATGCCATAATTAATTTAGATGTTTTTTTTTTGTTTTTGTTTTTTTAATAGAGCCCCTTTTTTGTGTTTGTGTTTTCGTTTTTCAGTTCCTGCAATCCCGGAGCCAAGATCTGTAGTTTTTATAGATATAATTTTGGAGAATGTATGACTTTTTGTTTATCACTTGTTTTTCTTTTTTTTTTTTTTGAAGGGGGGGGTGGAGTGACAAAAATGGTGAATCGGCCATTTTGATTTGTTTTCCATTACTCCGCATGTGAGATAAAAACAATATAATAATTTAATAGTATAGGCATTTTCAGATGGAGTGATGCCCATGATGTTTAATTTTTGTTATAGTTTTTTTCTAGGTAAAGGGGGGTGATTTGAACTTTTGTATTTTTTTATATTTTTAAAACTTTTCTTACTTTTTTTAGCTTTTGTTTTTAATTCATCCTAGGTCACTATAACATGCAATTATTAGATTGCCTCTTTTTTGGGTATCTATGCATTACAGAAAACAGAATTCAGTATATTCCAGTGTAATACTGCCACCTGCAGTCCTGCATTTGAATTTACTTGTAATAGGCCTGGAAGCTTTGTATGGGCTCAGGTCAATTACTAGTATGGGACGCCTTCCCCAATCACAGCCAAGGGAAGGCGGACCAGGCCAGGAAGAGTGTGGCTCCAGGTTGTAGCGCTCCCAGATGCCGTAATCACATTTAACCACAGCAGCTGAGGGGTTAAATGGCTGTGTTAATTTTAAAACACCTTTAAAGACTGGACTTCCACCATACATGTATGGCAGAAGTCCAGAAAGGGTTAAAGTAAATGCAAATGTTTGGCAAAAAACTGCTTTTTCCAGACTGATTACACTTTAGTCAGTCCTGAACAGCCTTGTACTTAGAATAGTATGAAAGTATTATTATTAGCATCATAACTAAATCACTACTTAACAATATTACTGGAGAATGAAAAATTGACGAATTTAACTGTCAACAAACTTTTTAATTTTTTTTCCATAGTTGAATAAGCAGATTAATATAGATCTAAATGCCTTGATATTGATAGATCTGCAGTTCGTGTCCACTGCCCTCCTGCTAACCCTTGTGGGCGTGGAAGCAATACCACTCACCATGCCATCCTGGTCACTGGCATGCTCTCCATGTTGCAGCCTCCATCATTTTGCCTAGTGTGCCCTTAGGGCGCTCTACCATCTGGCTTTTTAAAGGGCCAGTCTGCATGCTTACAAAACTTGCATAATATGAAGCACTTCAGCCACCTGTAGTAAATACAAGTCCATACCGGGAGCTCTGCTTAACCCAGCACTGACTGTCTTTCAAACTTGCAGACTTGTGTGTTCTTTTTACCTCATTGTGCCACTATTGTATGTGAGTGAGCAACAGAAATCATACTCACAAGTCACTGGTACAAAACCTTTTGTTTCTTTTTATTTCTTTACTTCATTCCAATAAAAAATGGTACATCATGAGGAACGCTGAGACAGACGTCGTTCACACCTCCTCCCCTCCACGTGACATTTTGGGAGAACACGCCCCTTTACTCATGTGCTGTGCTTGGAAAGTAGTTTTGTCCTATAGGATTAGATTTTAGCCTATCTGCAAAGAACTTAGCTTTCAGTTTCACATTGAGCCATAATGTTGCTGTTACCGCTCATAAACACTTATTTAAGCCATATTTTTATCAATTTTTCTAAGAATTTGCCTATGAGTGTTTAAGAACTGTCAGTAATTTAGAGATAAGGGCTATATGTAGACCAAGACATCAGAATATGGATTCAGTGTGAAACAGAAAGCAAGATACTCTGTAGATAGACCTGTGGAACCCTGTGGAAAAAAAACTGCTGAAAATTTGTAATGGTTATCGGTAGAAAAAACTATTTTTAGCCAAAAATGAATAAAATGCAAAAAATATGGCCCCAAAAGATGTTCATAGCTTTTAAGGCCTTTTCAGGTCTTGTCATTAAAGGGGTTCTCTGAGTTATATATATTGATGACCTATCCTCAGGATAGGTCATCGATATCAGATCGGCAGGGGTCCGACACCCGGCACCCCCGCCGATCAGCTGTTTGAAGAGGAGGCGCGCGCCGTATCAGCGCTGCCTCCTCTTCACTGTTTACATGCTGGCCGACACGGGGGTAATGGTGAGTATGTGTAATTACACCTCACCTCCCCATTCATTTCTATGGTAAGAATCGCTCCCATACAAGTCTATGGAAGCGATTCTATCCATAGAAATTAATGGGGCAGTGAGGTGTAATTACACGTACTCACCACTACCCCATTACGGCCAGCATGTAAACAATGAAGAGGAGGCAGCGCTGATACAGCGCGCGCCTCCTCTTCAAACAGCTGATCGGAGGGGGTGCCGGGTGTCGGAGGATAGGTCATTAATATTTATAACTCGGAGAACCCCTTTAAAGGCTATGTACACCTTTGGGGGCATTTTTTTAAATTATTGCATTTACTTATTTTGAGCTAAAAATCATTTTTTCCAATTGGTCTTTATTAAAAATATGGAATCATTTTTTGTGTACAGAGCTGAGATGCTGTAGTAGCAGCCTGTGGATTTTTTGTCTTTTCCGTCATCTGGGGAGCTGACAGACTCCTTATCTCTGCTCTCTGAAATTATAATCACTGATTATAGCGCAGTTCTTATCTTACTGATAGGAATGTGGCTTAAATAAGTGTTTATGACCTCTTAGTAGTTTAGAGATAAGGGTAATTAGATGACCAAGTGAAAGTACCAGTCACATAGTTAGAAAAACAGTTAACCCTTTGTGACAGAATGGCTCAATATTTTTAATAAAGGCCAATTGAAAATATGATTTTTAGCCAAAAATGAGTAAAATGCAATCAGAAACAAAAATTGCCTCCGAAGGTGTACATAGTCTTTAAGGGCTTAATCCCTGGAATCCTTTCCACCAATGTGCATCTATTTCTTTTCATGCATATTTTTTTTCTGCCATTCTCCTTCTGCCTTTCCCAATCCATAGTAAAACCCCTACCACTCTCCCATGATTGTAGCTAAACAATAGCGTTCATCTACTTTTGTACGGTAACGGTATGTTTCTTAAATAATGACTAATGACACATAATAAGCCTATGTCTTGTGCACCTGCTGATTCCATTTATCTTTTTATTATCGCTGCTCAGATAATAGCAATGTAATCAGATGGCATTAGGGTAATGGACGGCATAATAAACAGGTATAATGACAGCGTGAAAACTAAATAGACTTAGTAAAAAGGTGCAAACTGACCCCTTCTATAACATATTGCAAATTGAGTTAGGTATCTAATTTGTAGCATAGTAATGGCTAAGCAGACCCGGGGGATTATATTAATTGATGCTGTGCATGAAAATGTTTGTCACAAAGAGTTTAGCTATGTGCTCAGTCACTTAACCACATAATCATATTTTCCCAGCTTTTAGATATGGACTCACGCTGTAAATTAAATTAGCTCCTTATAATAGGTAAATCAGATAGTGGCACTTCAGAAACATATTGAGTTTGCAAATTATTCCTTTAAGAAGAAATGTACTTGACGGTTATCTTAGTTTAGAAATTAGACAGTGTGGTGGCACAGTAGATAGTGATGTTGTCTCATTGCTCGGGGACCCTATGGTTCATTCCAGCCAATGGGTGTCTTTGTTCTCCATTGTGCTTCCTACAGTTTAAAACATAAAAGATTAGTATTGTGTTAAATAAATACGTCTTTGATGTTAGATAGACGTTAGACATCTTTATGAAGACAAGTGGGTGGCTCAAATCTGCACTAGAGCTATTACTTAAAATCAAGGTCTAACATAGGCCATCAATATCTGATCAGCAGGGGTCCAAAACACTGCACCTCCACCAATTAGCTCTTCTGGAGAAGCTCTAGCACGTAAGTAGGTGTCTGAACTATACAACTTTGTCCACTGTGTAGTAGACAGAGCTGGTTACTTCAGCACTGTTCTCATTCACCTCAATGGGAGTAGTGCTGCATTAACCATCTCCTTCCACTACACAATAGACAAAGTTGTGTAGTTCTGGAACCTACTTCTAGCACCAGAGCTGCTCCAGAACAGCTGACTGGTGGGGGTGCAGTGTGTTGGACCACTACTGATCAGATATTGATGGGCTATATTAGACCTTGATTTGGTAGAGGTCCCCCACTCCCACCTTCACCACATTGATATTGATAGCCTATCCTGAGAATAGGCCAGCAATATCAAAATACTGGACAACCCCTTTAAAGACTTGTAGGGTCTGCTTCATTCCAGAAAGAGCACCACTTTATGGGTTGTGCCTTGTACTGGAGCTCAGCCCAACTCATTTTATCCAGAAAAAATGTGTTTTTTTAATATCAAACAAGCTCTTTAATTCACAGAATACAGAATGCTATAACTGCAGCCAGTATTCTGTTGACAGTTCGTTCAAAGCCCTTTAATTGACAGAATACAGACTGTGGTAACTGCGGCTAGTATTCTGTTGACAGGTCCTGCAAAATTCTCAACATTTAATATTATTAGGAATTTGCTTTCTCCCGAGCTGGTCTGCTTCATTGTAAGAGTGGGTCCAGCTGGTAAAGACCAATGTCACTTTACCAAATACTTTTTTAACTGGATTGTAACAAATGTGCAAATATATTTCACATAGGAGAAGAATGTGCTGCTTATGGCTTAGCTTGTATTACACACTCCATACAAAGCACTTACCGAATCCCACTAGCGTATTAATGGATCCCTGAAATCCAGAAGCCTTGAACCTGCCGGCTTTCAGATGAGTATGTGATAACAATTCTCAAGATCCAGTACTTCCATAAAATGACATATTTGTTCACAAATTCCATAAAACATATCAGATACAAAAATTAAGAGTGTCCAGTCTTGCATTTCAACGTGTTCCAAACGGAAAGATTATTACTGAATCTGATGCCAAAGTTTTTTACACATACCTTGAGTAAGAACCTTTGAATTACCAACAGGTAGTCAAGCAAGACTGAGCTCTCTTAATTGTTGTATGTGCAATACCCCAGATAGGGTATCTGCAGTTGTCTGTTATATTAATGATAAGGCATGGTTGGCATTAGGAATGGAACTTTCCACTTCATTCTCTGCCCCACTCCTCTTAGGAGAGTTAGCTTAGCAAGCCTGGAGAGAGGGAGCATGTCCATCTGCTTCTACTTCATGGGCCTTTGGGACCAGTGATATGGCTTGTCTGTGAAGACCACTACTCCGAGGAGACTACGGGGTCCCAGGCTGCAGAAGGTCAACAAACTACAGCATTTACAGACAGTAGAGTGATCAGCACTACAGCTATACAGACTCTGCTGCAGGTGAGGGGATAACAAGTTAAGACACCTTTCTCCACAGTTCATGACAAGCACGTGCAAAAGCCTGAATTACACAAGTGGACACTTATAGCCACGAATGCCAGCTTATTGCTGTTAGAGAAGGGGAATCAGGAGAGGGAGACTTTGCCAGCTAGCATAGTTCTGAGTGTCATCAACTGCCATCTAACCAGCCACTATACCTCATCAATTGGTGAGAGAAACCGCACCTTGTACCCAGTTATCCTTTGCACTCAGTAAAGAAAGACATTCAATTTTTTACTATATCTGCCTGATTCCTCCCTGAGGGAGTAGACTGTGACACAGCATCTCCTCAGTGCAGCTACCACTCTCATCCTCTGTATAAGCTCCTCAGGGGTGTTCTGCATATGCAACATGTCTTATTGATTTTTTAAATACATTTTATAGAAATGCTGGATCTTGAGAATCTTAGAACTATATCTTGTTTGTTGATGCCATGTTAGTTACCTCTCACTTTTCTATATTTCAGCAGGACGGTGGCCACTAAAACAAGACTAGGTGTCCTCTTCAGGGCTCCATTGGTGATTAACTGCATGAAGGGGCTACTACAAGCACAAAGAAAACTTAATATAGGCAGCTCTTCTGGACGTAGGTAAGATACTTCATGATGTTATATCTCATTGTCTACTGATAGGCTACACTGCCCAAACATGGCCCCACCCTATTGAGGATAATGGCAACACTCAGTTGTTAAAGTTTTCATTCATTTTCAGAAGGAATAACCAAGGAGCAAGAAAAGGAATTCCAGCATTGGTATTTCACTGATACTATACGCTAGATATTTACTAGAGCAGACCGTTCCTTTTTACAATGCAATTTCTTGATACTGTATAATAAAGTAGCGTTAAAATAATCCTACTGTTCGAATCTAGGAGGTCTCTATACGTCTGGTACGTAAGTGGTCTGATCAATTGGAATGACGAAAACATACCGTATCCCAGCTTAACTAAATTATACACTAACTCAACTTGCATTGGTTACCCATAAATAGTAAAATGAGTAACATAAATTGTGGCCGCTATTGTTTAAAGGGAGAAAAGCCATGGGATATTAAGAGGCAAGAGGCTGAAGCAATGAAATACATTTTGCTGTCCATCAGACATTAAAAGAAAGAGTGTTTGAAATGAAAAATTAATTGGTACTTTAGTCGCGCTCTCTTTTCTCTTTCAATGTGTCTAGTGTAAAATTTGTAATTAACTTTTCAATCATTTTCTCATTTATTCTGGTACCTGGAATAGCATTTAATGTGCCGAAAATAGAGCTATATTTTTCCTAAGAGAGTTAAGGGAAGGAGATTAGAGGATTCATCCTGTAGTGACTGACTGATTCCTTGCACTAAGCCGCCATTTCACGTCCTACAAAGAATTTAATATAAGTAGAGAATTCCTTTGTAATGTGACCATCTCGATGAACAGAATTGACTTTTAGCACTTGAGAGAAATAATTGCTCTTGGTTTTTTGTGCCATTTTCTCTCATTTCTTATTTCTTCTTAATATAAAATATGATTAAAAGCTCAAATGAAAGCAAATTTTAGTACAGCGTGCATACAATTATCAGAAAATACTTATAATAGAAATCTTTATCCAAATAGAAAACTATCATGCCCGCTATTATCCAAAATACAAGTGACTATATGAATGCTGAAGACAATACATTCAAGGATTCAATGGGGCAACTGCGTGATGTAAGTGTCATTGTCACAGGTAACATAGTCAGCAACTATTCAGATTTTGTAAGTCCAGCCCACGATAAACCAGTGAATAGTATGTAGTGGGAAATGTTATGATCTTAGGGATATATTTGGCACATGCAAAGTGTCGTAGTTCTCAGTCTTAAAGTGGCTGTATAACAAAACATACTCTACACTTTTTTAAACCAGCAGTTCTTTATCCTCATGGTTTACTAAAAGGCTGCCACTGGATGATGACCAGCTCTTCATGCTCCTGGAGACCACTGGCTGTGTCACATGACTACTGGCTGCATCGAAAACTTATATTGGTGTTCATGTGTGAATATATGCTTTAAGCAAGTCTATTATATACAAGTAATTCATAACTACTGACCCCCATTAATTGTTGACTACTGAGTAAGCAGGGATTAAGCTAGACTGTCTTTCACCTGGGGTAAAGAATCCGTTTTAGTGACTTTCCTCCAAAAAGTAATACTGGATTTACTTTACCCATCCATCTAAGTTGGTGCACCAAATCATCAGCTTGCCCTGTTTCAAGATGGAAGCCTTACTTTCTACCAACACAGAAGTTAGTCTGTTGTCAAAATAGTGTGTATTCCTGGTAAAATTTTATTAGAGGGGTTATCCCATGATTAATGTAAAAAATAAAAAATCAGACATCATATAGTACATGGCAACCTCTACTTAACAAAGCTAGAACCAGCCCTGTACTTCACATGGATCCAGAGATCTCCCCATTCATTGATCCAGTTGCTCTTCTAGATTTATTTCAACCTGGCAGCTCAGGGGGCATGTCTTTTTTCAGGGTGCATGTCCTTTCTGCTGCAGCTGGTGGCAGTTGAAGGGTAGAACTGAGCATGTGTGTCCACTTCAGTGAGCAGGACAGAGAAATTAGAAAGAGAACAGCAGGTGGCGCTATACAGATATATTTAATTGAATAACTCAGTGGCTATACTATATATTTAATTACATGTAATTACAAAAGTATTTATATCCATGTGCTGATTTGAAAACTGTAGAATAATTTCTTGTGAGACAAAACCCTTAACCATTGACAGCCCTAACTCCTACAACCTTGAAATCTGAGCATCTGAGGCAAATCCCATGGCCCCTTTACTAGCTATGCCCCTAATCGATATACTTTATTTTCCATGTAGGAGTCCTGGTGCTAAAAATGGTGCATGTCCCTAAATATACAAAGAAATAAAAGCAATCAGTTTACCGCCTTTGTTAGTCCTTGGTGCACAGATCCTTAGCAAATCCACTGTAGAAACAAAGTACTTGGGCACTTAAATAAAACCATGAATCTTTTATTTCGAATATTTAAAAAAAAAAAGTCCAAAGTGGCACACAGCAGGACATCTTGCCACACTAGTCAACGCGTTTCGGACTGTGGTCATTCCTTATTCACTTGTGTCATGAATAAGGACTGAGCACAGTCCGAAACGCGTTGACTGGTGTGGGGCGATGTCCTGCTAGACTTTTTTATTATTTATTATATAATTTTTGAAATAAAAGATTCATGGTTTTAATTAAAGTGTAACCGTCATATTTTTTTTATTTGCTAGTTTATTAGAGCTAGGCATGTATACCAGAATTAACCTGTCAATGATTGTCAAAAGATCTGTAATTACCTTATAATAGCTTTCATTAATGTCCCCTGTCCCTTTCCACTGGTCCCTTAAAAGACCGTTGCTATGGCTCATCTAAGAAGACAGGAAGACAGAGGGGCGGTCCTTCACACTGCATGCCTGCATTAGGCTTCAGAGTGAGGAGGCGTGTCTCTTAGTAATCCAATCTGATTGAGGAGCCATCTTGGGAAGACCTTCCTATTGTAGAGGTTAAAACAGCCGTAACTAAGTGAAAAACTCAAGGAAAACAGTGGTATGTGAAGAAACTAAAGATTGCTTTATACATAATGCTGCAGCAGTAACTTATGCTAAAATTGATTTTTTGATGAAAACATGAAAGTTACACTATAAGGCTTCATTCACACGACCGTATTTTGTTTCCGTGTCCGTTCCGGTTTTTTTTGCGGACCGTATGCGTAACCATTCATTTCAATGGGTCCGCAAAAAAAAGGAAGGTACTCCGTGTGCATTCCGTTTCCGTATGTCTGCATTTCCGTTCCGCAAAAAAGATAGAACATGTCCTATTCTTGTCCGTTTTGCTGACAAGGATAGGCATTGTTACAATGGATCCGCAAAAAAAACGGAAACACGGATGCCATATGGAATGTCATCCGTTTTTTTTTTCGGGATCCGCAATTTGCAGACCGCAAAACACATACGGTCGTGTGAATGAAGCCTAAGACCCAAGTGCTGGACCCTCTACTTTGTTTTTACGTCCCTAAATATGTCTACAGCTGTCTACATCTTATCACGTACAAAGCTTCATTATTTTAGCAGCATTTTTTTTATTTGTTTTTTTTTTGCATTCTGCCCATTTAACCCTTCATTTGTTTCTATAATAAAGTAGACAAAGTTTTCATTTGAAATTAAACTTTGCAGCGATGAAATTCCCATCCTTCTCGTCTGATGGATGTGTTTAATCCATTTACTAGTTATGGCAGTGAAAACAAAATCTCGGCTCTTCTCACAAGAGACTTCCTATTCTTCTGTTGTCTGTTTGGAGTAAAACACTGAGCGAGTGGATAGCTATGAATATGTGCCAAGCACCTTAGAGTATTGTTCTATTTTCTACTGATCGCTGAATTATGTATGAGATTACAACAAGTGTCTTTTCTGATCATACAAGTGCCTGAGAGTTTTATTAGAAAATTATTCCCATGCTATCATGTACTCCAAACATTTTCCTAAAGGAGGATCTTGTCCTAGATTGAGAGCAATTGTGCATTTAATCTTCAATACATGACATATGGTGTTTTCATTCATTTTTATGCCGCCACTTAAGAGCATGTTAGGGCACTTACAACTGCATTTAATATAGTTTGTTCACCCAGCGCAGTCTTAAGTGTATGATAAATGAAGCTGCAAGGCTTACAGTCAACATAAAGCTGCGGTTTATAAACAATTTCCAGTAAAGCATAGATGCGCTATGGTAGTGCTTAGGAGAAATGAAGAGAGCAGCTAATTGAGTCTCATTCTATAAGCAAATATCATCTGAACAGACAAATATCATTTCCAATAAAGAAGCATATGACCGCTCAATCCTCTTGCATCAGGTGGACACAACCATTACAAAAGTCTTCTCAAACTATAGTTCTTCTAAAGCAGGGATGCTTAAACTGCGGACCTCCAGCTGTTGCAAAACTACAATTCCCAGCATGCCCTAATAGCTGTAGGCTGTCCAGGCATACTGGGAATTGTAGTTTTGCAACAGCTGGAGGCCTGCAGGTTGGGCATCCCTAATCTAAAGAATTAATCCTAAGGATGTCTTGTCAAAGAAAGTTGTAAATTTAACATCAGGGACATTTTTAGCGGACTTACACATAAAACAAATCATAAACAAATCCAATGTCTTTCTAAGGGTGAGTTCACATCACCGTTATGGATTCCGTTATTGTTAACGGAATCCATAAGACGGAAGTCAAAATGGAAGCCTTTAAGAGGCATTCCATTTGGATCTGTCATAATAGACGTCTATGGACAATCATAACGTCGTGTTTCCGTTATGCAAGACGGAAAACAAAGTCCTGTAGGCTTCTGTTTTGCATTCTGTCATAATAGAAGTCTATGGACATCATAACGGATCGGTCCTGGTTTCCGTTATACAGAACTGGACTCCTGCATAATGGAAACCAGGATGGATCCATTATGCTGCCCACAGACTTGTATTATAAAGGATCAAAACGGAATGTCTCTTAAAGACTTCCGTTTTGGCTTCCGTCTTATGGATTCCGTTATTTCCTATTATAACCATGTTATAACGGAAAACAATAACGGAATCCATAACAGTGATGTGAACTCACCCTTAGTAATAGGGTACAGGTACATTGTGTAGCGTCTGTACACAGCTGAACATGTGGTATCACCTTTAAAATCATGGGGCCACTAGACACCACATGTTCAGCTGCACACGGATGCTGCAACTAGGGTTGAGCCAATCAAGAAAGATCATAGTTCCGAAGTCGATTTGTTAAAAAAAACTTTGTATTGCTGTTTCTGTCTACATTGACCCTTCGGAAACGACCAAGACAACACAAGAGTTGCTTGGGGATGACTTTGTGAATGTCCTTGAGTGGACCAGCTAGAGCCCTGACTTGAACCCAATTGAACATTTCAGGAGAGACCTAAAAACCGATGGTCCCCCATCTAACCTGACAGAGCTTCAGAGGATTTGCAGAGAAGAGTAACACAAAATCCCCAAATCCAGCTGTGCAAACCTTGTGGCATTATAACCAACAAGACTGGAGGTGCTACAACTCAGTACTGAATAAAGAGTCTGAATACTTATGTAAATGCAAGATTTTTGTTTTTCTTTTCAATAATTTAGCAAAGATTTCAAACATTCTGTTTTCACTCTCTTATTACGAGGTATTGAGTGCAGAATCATGTTGAAAGATTTGAACTTTTTTTTATTTTAGCGCAATGCCAACGTAAGTAAATGTGAAAAAAGAAAGGGTCTCTGAACAGTCCCCAAATGCACTGTGTATATATATATATATATATATATATATATATATATATTGAGGGGTTTTCAAATAGTTTGTAATCAATATGAGATCATCATAGTTTTGACAACCTGCAACCTTCCATTTGGCAATAGCTTCAGCACCAAAAGTAGGCGCTGGAACTACACAGCTCCATCCATTGTACAGTGGTCATAGCTGGTTACTTTAGTGATGGATAACTCAGTTAAGATGTTTGGCATTTAACTGTGGAGTGTGGAGTGTTGGACCCCCTCTCCTCATGAACCTATTATTGATGGCCCACCGTGAGGATAGGCCACCAGTATCTAAATACTGAAAAACGATTTTAAATTTGGGCTTTCTCACATCTGTGTAGGAGGCTCAGTTCAGGGCCTCCATCACAGATTAAGTAAAAAATGGCCTGCATGTATGGAATTTTCTTTGGTAAAAAAGAAGACTTCCGAATGGAAATCGAACTGACCCTATTATATTGAACGTGATCTCTTTGGCTCTGCTGTGGTCAGTTATGTGCCAAATCCGGCACTTCTGTTACTTTTGCTGTTCTGCCCCTATATAACAAGGCCTAATAACTGGCTTCAGCAGTGATGTGGTCAAAAGTACCATGTCACTACTGAAGCCAGTGATTGGCTGCAGAGGAGCAGCCAGATGTAAACAGTGCTGGGACCGTGGAGATGGAGACAGCGAAGGCAGCACGGAGGAACAGAGCAGCGGAGAGCAGGTAAGTATGAATTTCCTGTTTCAGATGGCAAGGCTGCAGGCATTAGATAAAGTGTAATAATTACCAGAAAACACCTTTAAAGGTTTTTTAATATATATCTTGTATGACATGCCAATGAGATATAAATGTGAGACTGATGTAGACAAGGTGGATAGGGCATCCTTGTTCATGAGAATGACATGTCAGATAATGATTAACAGAGTATCTGGTTTGGCGAAATGATAGATGATGGGTTGTCATTGTTTTGGCTGGTAGAACGTAATATTGTTGAGAGAGAATCCTCTAGTGGTGTTAGGAGAAACGAAACACAAGAACTCAGATATCACTTGGCATCAATTTTATTGACTACAGCTCAATGTTTCAGGACTGGACTAGCCTCTTCATTAGACAGATATTCCTCTGGGGAGATGTATTAAATAGGAGGAGCTCAAGGTAAAAATATCTTCAACTACATCAATACAATGTCCTCTATTGCATCATTACCTTTGCTTGTATTGCTTACATCATTATTACACTGGGAACCGCTTTCATTGTTTTGGGGGGTTTTTTGTTGTAATTTATTGACCTTGTTATCTGAGCTAAAATGCTGCTATTAATGGGAATACTATGAGCTTTCTTTATTTGATTTGACAGAAGAAACAGAGAAGATGAGCAAAATATCACCAGCGAGTATGCAGAAGTCCAAATACTTGACCTCATTAAACGCATGCGGGAAAGAACCAGCCATTACAAGGATAAATTGGCCGATGTGAATGTTTCATCGGCAGAGACAAGCCCTACAGCAAGTAATTTTAGCTTTTTAGCTTTAAAGTGTGATGAAATTGTCCCCATGACAGGTCAAAGCAACCATATATGAGATTTGTCAGCAGATCCCATCATGTTCCCCATGTAGTTTTTGATCTTTTCAGCCAATACTCTTTTTTTTTCCTCTTTCCCCTTCTCCCTCCTTAAACATAACATTGATATTTGGTTGATCCAATTAGATCCTCTTAACTAGTTTCTGACAACCATTAAGCCCAAAACTTCACGGCCCATGTTTGTCAAACTCAGTGTGCTTGCACACTTTTTTGGTACATTTTTGGTGGACATAATGGAGTATACTGTGTGAACTTGACTCGTTAAATATTTGTGACAATAGGAATTAATATTTGTCCATTGTAAACCAGTTTATCATTCCTGTTATCCAAGTGCTCATGGCTAGTCAAGTGGGGCTGCTACCAGCAGGCCGCCATGGGATTCAATCCACAAAACTAAACTAAAAGCAGCACACCATCTTCAATATAAGATGTGAGAAATTTAACAAATGGAATGCAAAATTTGATCAGTTTGCTACAAAATAGACTCAAAAAAAACAAAGGAAATTAAGACTGACACAGAGTATGCTGATATTGATATATGTGGGCCAAAGTTGCTCTTTCTGCTTTTATACTCCCTCTTAGTAATTCATCTGTCACACTATTTCCACTGCTGGTAGATTATCAAGCATTACAAAAGTAAAACTATGCTTCTGAAAAAGCTAAACACACCCATAGAGTTTAGGGATCAAACATTTTCCACTAGAGGGTTCATTTGGCATACATAATAGTCCAAGACCAACAATTTTTTGAAAACCCAAATTTGCTACAGTAGCCTCCCTCTGTAAGCAGTCAAAGGGGAGAAGGCAACAACACCATACTGTGTAGGGTGTAAGGCTTGTGTATGATGTTGCAGTTGATGTTATCTTTTTAGCTCCAGATAAAAAGAAACCTCCAATACCCCTGCCACCTCCACCACAACCACCACCTCTTAAAGAAGAAGAACCAAAGACTGAAAAAGAAAAGGATGTTGAGAAGCAAACACAACCAGAAGCAGAAGAACATTATTGTGATATGCTCTGCTGCAAGTTCAAGAGACGTCCATTTCATAAGTACTTTAACAAGTTCAAGATACCCGACTCCATTGACGGTTATACAAGTAGGTCTATTTTGAGAATTGAAAACCATTAACACTGTACAAGTTCTAGTAGTAGATATTGTCATACTGGAATTACCACACTTTTACACCAAGACTTCTACATTTGAAAAGAGACATATAATTTGTTTCCTGAAAACCTCATTCCTCTAATGGAGCAATGGTGCATTGATGATTATAGGAATCTGTCATCAGAGACCGCCTTATTCGAATGTTTGCATAGACATATAGTTGTGGTTCATCTTATCAAAATGCTTTTTTTCTTTTTGTCTTTTGTTGATCTGAGGCTCTGTTCCCGAGTTATGATATTTTTTCTTAAAGAGGTTTTCCGGGGAATTATAATGATGACCGAGTCCAGGCACCCCACCAATCAGCTGTTCCAGGGAGCTGCCATGCTCACCGGAGATCTAGTGAGTGCAGCCGGCTCCCTGCATCTCCTCAAGCACATTGCTGTACATAGTACAGTGGCCGTTCTTGATATTGCAGCTC
Organism: Rhinella marina; assembly: GCA_900303285.1. NCBI lineage: Eukaryota > Metazoa > Chordata > Amphibia > Anura > Bufonidae > Rhinella > Rhinella marina. The sequence continues at coordinate 131,736 of ONZH01011247.1, forward strand.
AGACCCATTCACTTCTATGGGGACGAGCAGCAACTAGGCTATGTGACCAATGTGCGGTGACATCATATGGCCTAGGAAAAGGAACCCTGACAATCTGATATAGATGACCTATCCTACTTTCACACTTGCGTTTTGGAAATCCGGTATTGAGTTCCATCATAGGGGCTCAATACCGGAATAAAACGCTTCAGTTTTGTACCCATTCATTGTCAAACCGTTTGGTGTGACACACTCAGTAAATGGATCCATCCTCCATTGACTTTAAATGGAGTTCATGACGTATTCGTCCACAGCACACCACACATGACAGACACATACACACAGACATACACACAGACACACAGACATACTTACATGCTCCCAGCAGCTCCGCACATCACAGGAGGAGGAGGAGGACTGTGCGCACATAGGAAGATTCTCCCTCCAGCAGAGGGCGCTGTGGGGAATCTTTCTATGTGCGCGCCATCCTCCTCCTCCTGTGCTGAGCGGAGCTGCTGGGAGCATGTAAGTATGTCTGTGTATGTCTGTATGTATGTCTATGTGTGTGTGTATGTGTGTGTTTATGTGTATGTGACACGTGTGGGGCCGGAGCGCTGCTCCGGCTCCTCACGTGTACCTGCGGCAGCACGGATCCGTCGGCACCCTTCACCCGCCAGATCCCTGCTGCCGCTAATGTGAAAGTGGCATTAAAAGCAGAGAAATCAAAATTTAGAAAATAGGAAATTTTTCCAAATTTTCTGTAAATTTTGCATTTTTTTTATAAAAGTAAAACATTGACTCAAATTCATCACTGATATAAAGATCAATGTATCACAAGAAAATATTCTCAGAATCAGTTGGATAAGTAAAAGCATTCAAAAGTTATTACCACATAAAGTCACACATTTCAGAGAGCATAATTTGGCTGTGTCAGGACCGTGAGAAATGGCTGTGTCTGGAAGGGTTTAATCAGGTGAACTACAGCTATGTGTCAATGCAGACAGCTGAATAAAGAGGTCACTGCTAAGGGCTCGTTCACATCAGCGTTATGCTTTCCGTTTGTGTTTTCCGTTATAACATGGTTATAACGGAAAATAACGGAAACCATAAGACGGAAGTCAAAGCGGAAGCCTTTAGAGGCTTCCGTTTTGATCCGTCATAATAGAAGCCTATGAGAATCATAACGGATCCGTCTGAGTTCCGTTATGCTGAACGGAAAACAAAGTCCTGTCGACAGGACTTTGTTTTCCGTTTTGCATAACGGGAACCCAATGGATCCGTTATGATTCTCATAGGCTTCTATTATGACGGATTAAAACGGAATGCCTCTAAAGGCTTCCGTTTTGACTTCCGTCTTATGGTTTCCGTTATTTTCCGTTATAACCATGTTATAACGGAAAACACAAACGGAAAGCATAACGCTGATGTGAACGAGCCCTGACAGAGTTGCTTTAAAGTGTAACTGTCTTTTTTATTTTTATAATGTGTAGGGGCAGTGATACTAAACATTTTTGTAATATACTTTAATTACTGAAATCATACATTTCTTCTATTACAAAAATAGCTCTAAAGTGGCCCATTTTGAGCCTTAGCAACGCTCCTCTGTCTTCTGTTTACATAACATGGTCAATGTTGAGCAAGTCTCCACAGTTATGTAAAGGATCAAAATGAGCCACTTTAGAGCTATTTTTGTAATAGAAATGTGCGATTTCAGTAATTAAAGTATATTACAAAAATGTTAGTATCACTACCCCTACACATTACAAAAATAAAAAAATGACAGTTACACTTTAAAGAAACATCATACATCATTTTTCACCAAACTTATAGTATGAGAAACCTACAAACTAGATTTTGATTTATATGGTTGTGTTGTTTACTGTGTTGTTTATCTGTATATTTGCAGATGTAAATCTGAAGAAATTGTGGGTTAGGTTTTTGTGGCCCAACTATCCTTTTTTCTTTACTAACTAATTAGGGTTCCCTATCTTAATACCAGTCACCCCAACTTGTTCTCATCGACCCTTCAGGTTTTTTCTATCACTCCAGTATTAATTCAGATGTTTCAAGTTAATGTTCAATGCAATCTGTATGCAGTACTTTATGGTAGCTAGATATTTTTTAAAGGGAACCTGTCACCATGAAAATGTGAATTCATCTGCAGGCAGTATGTTGTAGAGCAGGGGAAGCTGAGCAGATTGATATATAGTTTTATAGAAAAAGATTCAGTAAAACTTGAGGCAGTTCTATCAGTGATTGACAGCTCTCTCTGTGTACACAGTCATAGAGGTAAGGCTGTCAATCACTGATAGGACCACCTCCTGCTGTTAACATTATAGTAAGAAATTCTGATTTGGCATATTTGTGTAGCTGATAACATTGTATGGACAATGAGGGATTAAAACCTTAGCTCATCCTGTTAGGTAGCTAGGAGATGTACTTGGGTCCACTCCCTGGTTGGTTAGTGGGGAATCTGTTTTTAGTTATGCTACAGTAAGGGCCTACTGTATGCAAGCTCTTCAGAACTAGGCCAGAGCCTCAGAGGACCTTAATCTCTGTGACTTTTACGACCAGGGAAGCAACTTCAAAAGCATTCCAAAGAGAAGGAAATCAGAAAGTCCAGAATCTACAAGGTTGTGCACTGGAGTCAGTCATCAAGGTATTGTGGTTATTTATGGCCAAGAGACTTTGCTGCTGTGAGAGGGAATATTGGAAGCACATCCTTCCAAACTTGGAGATGGTTTGGCCAGTCTTATCTTACACTGTCTTGAAAAAGTATTCATACCCCTTGAACTATTCCACATTTGTTCACGTTACACCCACAAAATTAAATGTATTTTATTGGTATTTTCTGTGATGGACCAACACAAAGAAGACAGTATGTGTGAAATGAAAAGAAAATGACACATGGTTTTCAAAATTTTAATAAATAAAAATCTGGAATGTGTGGCATGAATTTTTATTCAGCCCCCTATACTCTGATTACCCCTTTTCTTTAAAACGGAGCCCACAAAGTAAAGGAGGGCACACCGCGCATCCGCGGCCACCCTCCATTCATTTCTATGGCAGCGCCAAAAATAACTGAGCGGCGCATTTGGCTATTTTCGGCAGTTCCAGTGAAATTAATAGGAATCGCACTGTGCAAGTACAGCCACAGCTCCGTTCACTTCTATGGGGCCAATGGAAATAGCCAAACCAGTACTTGGCTATTTTCAGCGCTCTCATAGGAATGAATGGAGGATGACCGCACATGTGCAGTGCTCCCTCCTTTACTTTGTGTGCTCCGTTCTAAAGAGATATCACAGAAGTGGGACTCACACCTATCAGACATTGGGTGCATATCCTAGTGATATGACCCCAATATCTTAGGTGAGACAACCAATTTAAGTTTGTGGGTGTAACGTGAGATGGGGAAAAGTTCAAGGGGTATGAATACTTTTTCAAGGCACTACATATCTGCATTCTGCAGAAACAGTTAGCAAGCACCTTATTGCCTGCCTACATTCTCTTAACAGACTTTACAGAGACGGGAAGAAGGAGTACTACAACCTCCATCATTGCTGCTGTCCATATACTACTATTAGTGAAGGATTGCACTGTTATATGCCTATGAACTTTGCCTTGTTAATATCAGATGTACTACCACTCCTATTCTGTACTTTATTAAAGAGAGATTTATTTATTCATATCAACTGGCCTTGTTACTGACTTAACCATCTGCCGACCATTGCACCTGTTCTCATGTATTGCACCCAGACCGACACCTAACATCAACGGCACCCCAACAACAAAGTGTGCCCTAAGAGAAGATAGGGTGTGCCCTGTAGTTGCTGCATGGCCCTAGGGAGCCATACCACTAGTCTCATCCTTTGCTCGCTCCTTCTGAGCTGCTACATAATCATAAATAATAATAAATTGCTGCCTAACCAAACAACCCCACTAAGGCCATGGAAAAATCTTATCACGGCATGGAAATTTCCTTTTGTAAATTGATCTGCCGAGAGGATTATTACATCAGTAGAATCTCAATTTATATTGCAGATGGGAAACAGATATCATGCAGAAAGTGGGGAATTTATTCTCTACATAAAATCACCAGGAATAAATGCTGAGGCAGATTTTGATGTGGATTTGCTGTGGATCTGCACTAATATCTACAAATCCCAAATAAAAAAATTTAAAAAAAAACTTTTTAAAGACTTCCAAGTTAAAGGGGTTGTCTGGATTCAGAGTTGAAACTGGATATATTCACTTCCTCCCCCACTCAGCCCCTCCCCCACTCAGCCCGAACTAATGGGTGGTCTTTAGAGCTGTCCTAGCCTGTAAAAAGGCTAGGGCAGCGCTAAAGCCCACCTATCAGTGCCGGTGACATCACTGGGAACATTGCTAGGGCGGATGCAAAAAAGTCCTTATCCTGCACGATACAGCGTAGGGCAAGGGAGAGCATCGGAGCATGAAATGCTCTCATGTTCAACTCAGAGGGGCTGAGTGGGGGAAGAAGAAGATATGTCCAGGTTCAGCTTTCAACACGGACAACCGATCTCCAGCATTCCAGTCACAGAAAGACAGATTATAGAGTGGCATGGCAGCAATTGAATCTCCACAGGAGTTTTCTTTACTCTCAGCTCACCTTTTGTCCATAGCTGAAATCCACAGACAGATCCAGGTGATTTGACTGATTTGGTGTGGATTTACAGAGGCAGATTTCCTTGTGGATAATTGCTGAGGTAAATATCTGCACCAATTCCACAAGATGTGGAGGTATTCTTAAAGGAGATTTCTGGGTTTTCAATATAGATGATCTATCCTAAAATCATCAATATAAATCATCAATATCTGATAGGTGGGGGTCCAACTACAGGCAACCCTGCCAATCAGCTTTTTGAAGAGACCATGGTGCTCCAGTGAATGCCCCAGCCTCTTTGTATGCTGTTGCTATCACGTTTATTGGTCACATGACCTATTTGAAGGGAGTTGGAACCCCACCATTCAGTGAATGGGACTGGGCTGCTAGACCATGCACAGTCACTATACAAAGGACGGCTGATTGGCATGATTGAAGGGAGTTGGAACCCCACCAATAAGATATTGATAACCTATCCTGAAGATAAGTCATCAATACTGAACCTCCAGTCCACATGTCCTCAGTAAGCTGCATATTTAGTTGCAGAATTCATAACATTAATGCTGCAGGTTTGCCACAGATTGTTCGACCCTCTACATCACAATGGATGAAATCTGCCACAGAAATCCGCATCATAAATTTCCATAATGCAGATGTAAATTCTGCACTGCAGGTAAAGTTTCAATAGCTTCCATTGTGGAAATTTTCTTTGCTGCTGCTGCTGTAACTGCTGCACTGTGAAGATTCCACAGCACGTCCACCACATGTGGTAGTACCTGATCACAGGTGGCAGAAGCTTCTGCAACTGAGATTCTCTTCTGTACCTTTGAATGGGCTTGTTTTTGCAGCATGCACATTGATTTCTGCAAGCCCCATTTAGAGATGTGAAACAGTTGCAGAAATTTGGGCAACAAATCTTCTGCCTGCACTGACACCAGGGGCGGAGTGGGAAATTTAAGTGGCCCTGGAAAAAAAACTAAAAGTGGCCCCATGTTGTAGGCAAATCCAAACTGACAGAGGTGGGGCAACACAAGTAGGCAGTGTTCAACAGAAATGGGTGGGGCAAGCAATAGAGTGCAGCATAAAATATCACCCCACATCCGCCCCCGCCACAGTATTCAACTGTATCAGTATCCTGAGGACTATATAGTTGAATTGAGGAGGGTACCTGTGGCCACCGGCCAAGTGCGTGAATACCCGATGCTCCTGAGAGCATAAGATCATTCTGTACCCTGCCTACGGCCATGAGGAGGGCTCAGGCGGCCCCTGGGGTATCGGCCCACCGGTAACTCTCCCTGTAAGTTCTATGACCAGTCCTTTCCTGACTGACACTAGGTCTCTTTTTAATAGACAAAGCTCACCAGTTGACTGCGGAGAACAATGGCAATTCACAGGAATGTGTGAAATTTCCAAAAAAAAGCTTTTAACGGTTCTCAGCAAGAAATATCTTCCTATGTTCATCTCCCTTTGACAAGTTCTAAAATAGCCTCCTGTGAAACGCATTGTTTTCTGTGATGACTAGCAAGGTCAGAAAGTGACATAACTGTTACCTAGTAATCGGACACTTGTGCTTTGTATTCTTTCCTAGATCCATTATATCTGTTCTGGCTGCTTATTGTCGCATTGACATTCAACTGGAACTGCTGGTTTATTCCACTGCGAATAGTATTTCCATTTCAGAACGCCGACAACCTGTTGTACTGGATGATCATTGATTATACGTGTGATACTTGCTATCTTTTGGATATGTTCGTGTTCCAGCCACGTCTCCAGTTTATAAAAGGAGGTGACATAGTGGTAAGTACAGTATACCTGCCTTTAGCTAAAACGCTGACTGAACCTGAGACTGTTGACCTACAGCTATGGCCTACAGACCATCCATTTACCCAAAGCCATATATGTCCTTGTGACTTTGACATTACTAATAATGTCTTGAAGTTGAGGACCTTGAAAGAGGTTGGATACCATCCTAGGAGACCTCAGAATGTCATAGATGACTTTACAGGACAATTAGGAAAGTTTGCATTAGGGTAGAATTTATTTGGACAGAATCGAATCTGACTACGGATTCAACCAAAATAAATTTTGGGAAATTTGCTCAAATGTACTCAGCATGAATCATAAGCAGGGAGAGAAGAAGGCACTGCTGGAAACCTCTGTCGGGAGATTATCTACTGTACCTTGAGAACAAAAGGATCAGGCACATTGAAATCCAAAAGCTTGATATTGCTTTCACCCACATTTGCCAGCAGGGTAGACTTGGGACACTACCGGACACATTAAATGCTCAGCCGGGTTTGGCCTACATTTGTCTGATGTGTATGGCCACCTTAAAATTTTCACCAAATATTTCATCCATAAAAGCCCAAATACCTTTCCTACAGATTTAGTTGATAGACCAGACTGGAATTGTATTAATCTTCAGTTCACTGCCACCTTTATGGTGCTGCCACATGTGCCACATAATTTACTTTTGTTCCTTTTGTGTCATGCCTTGACTTGATTGGAAATTTTTGTAGCAATTTTAGAAGTTTTTGAGGTGTTTTTTCTCTTATACTATGTGCAGTACCCCAGAACTGAGGGTATTTGCAAATATACTGTATATAATGTTATGTATTTTATGGTTTGGCCATACATTCCAGCAGAAGGAGGAATGGATAGCAACGGTTGGCAGGAACATGGCTAACTACCCTGTTCCTTCCCTCTGGGTAGGAGTGGGCTGGTCCTGATTCTTGCCAGGAGGGGGAGAGGCTGTTGAGCTAGAGGTAGGAGAGGAAAGCACACTGTAGAGCTCCAGCTCATTTGTAAAGATTCTTCAGAGGAATCAATCTAATTCTATTTTAAGAAAATCCTTTAAAGACAAAATAGCAGAGTGATCAGCAAAATCCTACATTTTAGACACTGCTGAATGGTGAGGGACTATGGCTCTGACACCAATCACTCAAAACTACCACTATGCCAATCAAAGTTCTAGTCTGAAATGGGCAGTGGACACCTAGAGTCACAAGTGCTAGGTTGCAGGTATCCAACCTGCCTCCATACTTACTTTACTGGTGCCAGAAACTGCACTTTTAATCTGCTGCTACTGAGTGTACCAGGAGTTACATTTTGCACTTAGTAAAAAGAGACTTTTAGACATTCATTTCTGTCCTCATTCTTCAAACTATATTTCCACTGCACCAAGCCCCAGGGAGAAACAGCTTGAGAGAGTACACCATGACACAACACTTCATCAGGGCCACTACTACACCCATCCTTTGGACCAGCTCCTCAGGGGCTCGTGGCATATGTTCTAGCCCTTGACAGTTCCCATAGATGTCCAGTAACATCTGGAAAGGGGTCTCCAAAGTGAATGGAGAGCAGCTGCGCATGCACGATCAATCTCTGTTCACCACTATGGGAGTTCTGAAAATAGCCAAGTGCCAGCTCGGCTATTTCTGGCAGTCCTATAGTGGTGAATTGAACAGTGATGGGTTTGCATGGTGCACTCTCCATTCTCCAATGTGGGACTTCAAAAAACAGCTGAGTACGCAGTGTGGATTTTTTCGGTATGGAGATTGGCCTGCTGTACAGAAAATCTGCTACATGTCAATTATGTTTTTCAGTTTTAGCTGGCAAAACCGCATGTAATCTGCACTTAGATTTTTATTATTTATCAATTAGAAATTGCCATTTTTGGTGTGGTTTTGGTGCAGAAACGCACAGAAGTGTGGAAATTCATGCAGATCTCCTGCATGGTCACCCACAACTATGTGCAGGTACCCTTAGATATCATACACACGTACATGTACACTGTGGATTTTCTGCAGCAGTATTCCATGCTTTCACATCATTTACAGTAACAGCAAAGTACCATAGATGAAAGTCTAATAAATCTCATCCACATACTGCAGAAAATTTATAGAACAAAACCTGCACATAACTTGATCTGCGGTGCAGTATGTCAGTTTATGTTTTTGTTTCTTTGCAATGATGGGAGTGAAATTTTCTGTGATGGTTCTGCTACAATATCTGCACACTTTACATAGTAGCATAGTTTACAAGGCCGAAAAAAGACATCTGTCCATCCAGTTCGGTCTGTTATTCTGCAAGTTGATCCAGAGGAAGGCAAAAAACCCCTGTGAGGTAGAAGCCAATTTTCCCCACTTTAGGGGAAAAAATTCCTTCCTGACTCCAATCAGGCAATCAACGCCCCATCTCTAGTAACTATAACCTATAATATTATTACACTCCAGAAATACATCCAGGCCCCTCTTGAACTCTTCTAGTGAACTTACCATTACCACCTCCTCAGGCAGAGAGTTCCATAGTCTCACTGCTCTTACAGTAAAGAATCCTCTTCTATGTTTGTGTACAAACCTTCTTTCCTCCAGATGCAGAGGATGTCCCCTCGTCACGGTCACAGTCCTGGGGATAAATAGATCATGGGAGAGATCTCTGTACTGACCCCTGATATATTTATACATAGTTATTAGATCTACCCTGAGTCATCTTTTTTCTAAAGTAAATAACCCTAATTTTGATAATCTTTCTGGGTACTGTAGTCCACCCATTCCAGGTATTACTTTAGTTGCCTTCCTCTGAACCCTCTCCAGCTCTGCTATGTCTGACTTGTTCACAGGAGCCCAGAACTGTACACAGTACTCCATGTGTGGTCTGACTAGTGATCTGTAAAGTGGCAGGACTTTGTTCTCATCACGGGCATCTATGCCTCTTTTGATGCAACCCATTATCTTATTGGCCTTGGCAGCAGCTGTCTGACACTGGTTTCTGCAGCTTAGTTTGCTGTTTACTAAAATTCCTAGCTCCTTTTCCATGTCAGTGTTACCCAGTGTTTTACCATTTAGTATGTACTGGTGACGTGCATTATTCCTTCCCATGTGCATAACCTTACATTTGTCAGTGTTAAACCTCATCTGCCACTTCTCTGCCCAAGCCTCCAGTCTATCCAGATCCATCTGTAGCAGTGTACTGTCCGCCGTGTACAGTGTTTCACTGTATGGCGGCGGCCTCAGGAAGCGCACCGCGTCATAGCAACCAATGACACCGTGCGCTCCCGTCCTCTGGGGCAGCACAGGCCGGGCTTTCACGGCCCGTATACGGCCGTGAAACACGGTCGTCTGAATGGAGCCTAACTGTGCAAGCCTTCTACAAGATCATTAATAAATATATTGAAGAGAATAGGGCCCAATACTGACCCCTGTGGTACCCCACTAGTGACAGTGTGACCTAATCTGAGTATGTACCGTTAATAACCACCCTCTGTTTTCTATCACTGAGCCAGTTACTTACCCACATACAGACATTTTCTCCCAGTCTAAGCATTCTCATTTTATATACTAACGTTTTATGCGGTACAGTGTGAAATGCTTTGGAGAAGTCCAGATATACGACATCCATTGATTCGCCGCGGTCAAGTCTAGAACTTGCCTCCTCATAGAAACTGATTAAATTGGTTTGACATAACCGATCCCTCATGAAGCCATGCTGATATGGAGTTATTTGCTTATTTTCATTGAGGTACTCCAAGATAGCATCTCTTAGAAAACCTTCAAACAGTTTACCTACAACTTACCGGCCTATAGTTCCCGGGCTCTGTTTTTGGACCCTTTTTGAATATTGGCACCCCATTTGCTATGCGCCAATCCTGTGGAACACTCCCTGTCAGTATAGAGTCCTTAAATATCAGAAATAAGGGTCTGGCTATGACATTACTTCATTCTCTTAGGATACGGGGGTGTATGCCATCCAGTCCTGGCGATTTGTCTATTTTAATCTTATTAAGACGTCGCTGTACTTCTTCCTGGGTCAGACAGGGCACTTTTAATAGGGAATTTACTTTTATATCCTGCATTTCATCTGACAGTTTATTTTACTGAGTGAATACAGTGGAGAAAAAAATATTTAGTAGCTTCACTTTCTCCTCATCGCTCTCTGCAACTCCCCCCTCATTGCTCTGTAAGGGGCCAATACCTTCAGGTTTATACTTTTTACCATTTATATAATTAAAGAACATTTTAGGGTTAGTTTTACACTCTTTGGCGTTTAATCTCTCGATCTCTAGTTTCGCTGCTTTTATTTGTCTTTTACATATTCTAGTTTTTCCTTATAGTTTTTCAATGCTTCCTCGCTCCCCTCCTGTTTTAGTGATTTAAATGCTTTCTTTTTGTCATTTATTCCTTTCTTTACAGCTCTATTTATCCACATTGGATTTTTTTTGTTTCTTAACCTTTTATTCCCATAAGGTACAGTGGGGGAAAAAGTATTTAGTCAGCCACCAATTGTGCAAGTTCTCCCACTTAAAAAGATGAGAGAGGCCTGTAATTGACATCAAAGTGAGAAAACAAATCCAGAAAATCACATTGTCTGATTTTTAAACAATTTATTTCCAAATTATGGTGGAAAATAAGTATTTGGTCACCTACAAACAAGTAAGATTTCTGGCTCTCACAGACCTTTAACTTCTTCTTTAAGAGGCTCCTCTGTCCTCCACTCATTACTTGTACTAATGGCACATGTTTGAATTTGTTATCAGTATAAAAGACACCTGTCCACAACCTCAAACAGTCACATTCCAAACTCCACTATGGTGAGGACCAAAGAGCTGTTGAAGGACACCAGAAACAAAACAAGCTTATTTGAAGTTTGGTATTTTTGTTCCTCTCTGAAGAAATGCTCTTTTGAACGACAATTGGAAGGTTATTACTTTATGGTCACTATTTCCCAGGTGTCCCCCAACCTGCACATCTGTCAGGTCTATTGGTTAACACTAAGTCCAGTATGGCCGTTCCTCTAGTCGGGTCCTGAACCAGTTGGGAAAGGTAATTGTCTTTGGTTATTGCCAAGAACCTGTTTCCTTTATGAGATGTACAGGTTTCAGTTTCCCAGTCTATATCTGGGTAGTTGAAATCCCCCATAATAATGACCTCATTATGATTTGCCGCTTCGTCTATTTCATTTAGAAGTAGATTTTCTGTGGACTCTGGTATATTAGGTGGTTTATAATAAACCCCTATAAGTATTTTATTATTGTTTTTGGCTCGATGTATTTCTACCCACAGTGACTCCACATCTTCATGTCCCTCACTTATATCTTCCCGGAATGTGGGCTTTAAACAGGACTTTACATAAAGGCAGACCCCTCCCCCTCTCCGGTTTCGGCAATCCTTTCTAAATAGACTATAACCCTGTACATTAACTGCCCAGTCATAGCTATTATCCAGCCATGTCTCAGTTACTCCCACTATGTCATAGTCCTCCTTACACATGACTACTTCCAGTTCACCAGTTTTATTAGTTAGGCTTCTGACATTAGTGTACATACAATTAAGAGGTTGATGTATATTTTTTCCCCCTACACCTTTCCTTCTGAAATGTTCTAGTTCCTCCTTCCATTCCTCCCCCAGTTCCATTGCCTTGCCCCAGGTCTCTACCTGCACTTCCCCTCCTATAATGTAGTTACTCTCCCTCCCAATCCCTAGTTTAAACACTCCTCCAGCATTCTAGCCATCTTCTCCCCTAAAACAGCTGCCTCTTCCCCATTGAGGTGCAGCCCATCTCTACGACAGAGCCTGTAGCCGACAGAGAAGTTGGCCCAGTTCTCCAGGAACCCAAACCCCTCTTTCCTACACCAGTTCTTGAGCCACTTGTTTACCTCCCTAATCTCCCGCTGCCTTTCTTCTGTGGCTCGTGGTACAGGCAGTATTTCAGAAAACACTACATTTGCTATAGATTTTCCTGGTACAGAATTCCAGCAGATAGTAGAAAATCTGCAGATGATCTTCTACGTTATGCAGTACAGAAAGAAGACACACGGTAGGTTGTTTTGCAAAGGATCCATGGTTTCAATGTGTCATCTGCATCTGTGCCATCTGTATTCCACATACACAGCTGGCTTAAAATGTAGTTTCCAGAGCACCTTCTACCAATGGTCTGTGAACATCACTGACAGAATATGGATGTCATCTGTTTTGTGTGAGTTGCTTTTATGGACCCATAGACTTCAGTGGGCCTGTTTGGTCCACATCATGGACCAAAGTAGTGCACGTCTCCATGGTTTTTCTACTAATGTATAAGTAAACAACTGCGTAGTGTCGTAGCATCCTTAGACTACCTGTACATGTTCAGGATTTCATCAGGTTTTCTGATGGAGTTTTTAAAGCCAAAAGCAAGAATGGATTAAAAAAAGAGAAGTGCCTCCAACCTTCATACTTTCCTTTTATGATACACTTCTGATTTTGACCTTAAACGCTGCACCAAAAAACAATACCTGAATATATAGTATCACCATTAATTACTTAAATATTATTTCATGCTATGAGTCTGATGTAATGGAAACATGTGTTTTTTTTTCTAATTAGACAGAAAGAAAACAAACAAGGAAAAACTACTGGGAATCTGCAAAGTTCCGGGTGAGTGAGTCAATACAATACTGAAATTTCCTGTTCATAATTTACAGTCAAGGTTATAGTTAAAGGGCCTCTGTCACCATGACCAGCCCTATTAAAAGGGTATTCCCATCTCAGACGATGGGGGCATATTACTAGGATATGCCCCATTGTCCCACCTTTGGGATCTGCACCTATTTATAAAATGAAGCCTAACATGAGGCCAGCTGTGTCAGATCCAGCCACCCCCAGCCCATCTATTGGCACACAGAAAAGATTCGGAATTCCTATAGAAATGTATGGGTGCACACTGCACTTGCGCGCCGACTGCTCCCATTCATTTCTATGGGGCCGACGGAAATAGCCAAGCCAGCGCACCTATCAGACAATAGAGGCATATCCTAGTGATAGGCCCCCATTGTCTGAGAAGAGACAACACCTTTAAACTAGGCATACTGCCTGGAAGGGGAGATTATAGTGACTACAATGAGCCCTTTTTCTCTGCACTTGGTATATAGGGACAGTCTTATTTTTAGTTATATGTCAAGTTAGTTCGCCTCAGAAATATATGAAAACTGATTATTCAGTTAGTTACTGAGTATTCACATCTTAAAGAGAATCCTGTGGATAGGAGATACATTGATGCCATGGCACAATCCATTTAAGAACAAAAGCTACAGTATTATACAAGTGTGAATAGAACCTGCCCCCCCCACCAAAAAAAAGGCAAGGTTAAGTAGACATCTAGTCATAAATTGGTTGAAGCAGGAATGTAAAAAATATATGTATATTTTTAGTTTGATATTGATAGCCTACCCTCAGGATTGGTCATCAGTATATGATTGGTGAGGGTCCAACAGCCACTACCACGGCCAAACAGGTGTTTGAAGAGGCCAGTGACATCATGTTCATCCATGACATAGTCCATTTGCAGTTCAGTTCCATTTAAGTGGTTAGGCCTGAGCTGCAATACAAAGGACAGCCACTATATAATGTATGGTGCTATGCTTGTCATGCCGTGAGGTGGCAAACTGCAATGCCGAAACCTCTTCAGACAGCTAATTGGCAGGGGGCCGAGAGTTGGACCCCCATTAATCAGATATGAATCACCTTCCTGAAGCCAAGTCATCAATACTGTAGTCCCATAAAACCCTTATAAGAAAAATACTGTAGTGATTACAATTACAGTATATATATATTGTGACAACTCGGGGGTCACTTAGCTCTCCAGGATCGCCGTCTTCTCAAGAAGCCGCTCCAACACTGCAGATTCGGGTGCAAACTGGCCAATCCAAACAACTAATAAACACAAATCCTCGGCCTTCTGGCCACTGACTAAACAGTATTTGTCCCTCTCTATTGGATCTGGGTCTACCACCCAGCTCCCCAAAACACACCACAGTGCTTACCCCATACAGGGTTAGAGGGTCCCGGCTCTCACAGGCCTTCTCGCAACCTGCTCCTTCCCCAGAGGGGGAGCCCTGATTGAGGAGCCCAGCCCACCTTTACCTCAGCTCCTTAGCTGGCTGCTAATTACCTCTCATTAACAGCCAGGCTGATACACACACTGAGGAAAAACACTATTTTCACAGCCTTTTTTCTTCTCATCCAGCCTCCTCTGGGTGAGATACACCATTTTATGGCCCTCTGGCAGCTGCACTGCCACAATATCTACTGTCTCAATACCTAAACTTACATGTGGAAAGTTGGTCTTAAATGATTCATAATTAAGACCTTGTTGACACTTATTAAGGCCTTGTTATCAGTTATTTCCACCAGTTTTTGTGAGCCAACACCAGGAGTGGAGTCTACAGTCATGGCCAAAAGTTTTGAGAATGATACAAATATTAATTTTTACAAAGTCTACTGCTTCAGTTTTTATAATGGCAATTTGCATATACTCCAGAATGTTATAAAGAGTGATCAGCTTAACAGCAATTACTTGCAAAGTCAATATTTGCCTAGAAAATGAACTTTATCCCCCAAAACACATTTCAACATCATTGCAGCCCTGCCTTAAAAGGACCAGCTAACATCGTTTCAGTGATTGCTCCATTAACACAGGTGTGGGTGTTGATGAGGACAGGGCTTGAGATCAATCTGTCATGATTAAGTAAGAATGACACCACTGGACACTTTAAAAGGAGGCTGGTGCTTGGCATCATTGTTTCTCTTCTGTCAACCATGGTTATCTCTAAAGAAACATGTGCAGTCATCATTGCACTGCACAAAAATGGCCTAACAGGGAAGAGTATCGCAGCTAGAAAGATTGCACCTCAGTTAACAATCTATCGCATCATCAAGAACTTCAAGGAGAGAGGTTCCATTGTTGCCAAAAAGGCTCCAGGGCGCCCAAGAAAGACCAGCAAGCGCCAGGACCGTCTCTTAAAAGTGTTTCAGCTGCGGGATCGGGCTACCAGCAGTGCAGAGCTTGCTCAGGAATGGCAGCAGGCAGGTGTGAGTGCATCTGCACGCACTGTGAGGCGGAGACTCTTGGAGCAAGGCCTGGTCTCAAGGAGGGCAGCAAAGAAGCCACTTCTCTCCAGAAAAAACATCAGGGACAGACTGATATTCTGCAAAAGATACAGGGAGTGGACTGCTGAGGACTGGGGTAAAGTAATTTTCTCTGATGAATCCCCTATTCGATTGTTTGGGACATCTGGAAAACAGCTTATTCGGAGAAGACGAGGTGAGCGCTACCACCAGTCTTGTCTCATGCCAACTGTAAAGCATCCTGAAACCATTCATGTGTGGGGTTGCTTCTCAGCCAAGGGAATCGGCTCTCTCACGGTCTTGCCTAAAAACACAGCCATGAATAAAGAATGGTACCAGAATGTCCTCCGAGAGCAACTTCTCCCAACCGTCCAAGAGCAGTTTGGCGATCAACAATGCCTTTTCCAGCATGATGGAGCACCTTGCCATAAAGCAAAGGTGATAACTAAATGGCTCAGGGAACAAAACATAGAGATTTTGGGTCCATGGCCTGGAAACTCCCCAGATCTTAATCCCATTGAGAACCTGTGGTCAATCATCAAGAGACGGGTGGACAAACAAAAACCTACAAATTCTGACAAAATGCAAGCATTGATTGTGCAAGAATGGACTGCTATCAGTCAGGATTTGGTCCAGAAGTTGATTGAGAGCATGCCAGGGAGAATTGCAGAGGTCCTGAAGAAGAAGGGTCAACACTGCAAATATTGACTTGCTGCATTAACTCATTCTAACTGTCAATATAAGCTTTTGTTACTTATAATATGATTGCAATTATATTTCTGTATGTGACAAACACACATAAAAACCAGAGGGCAGCAGATCATGTGAAAATATAATAGTTGTGTCATTCTCAAAACTTTTGGCCATGACTGTACTCAGAGATCAGGTATAATGGAAAGATCTGCACCTGTTCTGTTTTTCTGACCCGCACCTGGTTTTGGCTTCCAATAACTGATCAAATAACTGCCGTGTGAATAGGGCCTAATGGACATATTTTAGTGCCTGTATTATAGCAGCAATACCGAGACCCCCCCCCTCCCCCCCCCCGGTGGTTCTACTGAATGAGGCTTAGATCACTATGTGAACCATCTATGTTCAGTTCTGTAAAACTGCTGGACAGAAGTTAAAATTTGTCCATATTATGGTCATCTACAAGAGACCTAAAGGTCATATTTAAAGGGATAATACTAATGAAAATGATGTGGGAGTTTCGGCAAATCATCCCAGCCTTTCCAGATGAACATAGGTTAATTGAACTGAGCTCCTGGTGTGAAGATCAGAAATGCATCCACATAATGTCATCTGCTCAGTGTAATTGGCACACTAAACCATGTTGTGTTGTTTCACAGCTTGATGCAGCATCTGTGATACCATTTGATCTTCTTCTGTACATCGTCTTTGGATATAAACCATTGTTCAGATTAAACAGAATGTTAAAGGTAATCCAATGTGAGTGCTTATATTCTGCCTGTTCGCTCTTGGCCTTAAATGTATGTTCGGAAGGAACAGAAACATTTTGTAGCTGTAGAAATTAGTTACCAAGGGCAAAATTCTACATAATTAAGGCCTGATTCAGATGACAGTAATTTCCACATGGCACACGGACCTATTAAAGTAAGTGGTGCATTTTGCTCTTGAGTTCTTTGGCACAGTCGGTCATAGTTAGTTGAAAAGACACAGGTCCATCAAGTTTAAACTTTCACTTATAAGGCTGGGTTCACATCACGTTTTTCCTATCAATTTAATGTATACAAAAAAAACGTATGCATTAAGTGGATGCCTCAGACTGATGCCATACAGTAGCATCCGTTCACCATAGAGTTCCATTGTAAAAAAAAAAATCTATAACTTTTTACTGAACTCTTCAGGATACGAGAATGTGGTGTGCTGCATTTTTGTATCCTTTTTCTTTCTACCATATATGTCAAACGGAGGCTTAAAATTTAATGTGAACCCAGCCTAACTCATAAGGCTACTTTCACACTAGCGTTATTATTTTCCAGTATTGAGATCCGTCAAAAGGGCTCAATACCGGAAAAAAAAGGCTTCTGTTTTGTCCCCAGTCCCCAAAGGCTGTGTATGGAGGTTAGCTTTTCTCTTACAATCAGACTGATCATTCTCTTCTTTTCCCGGCCTAAAGGGATGCACTTTCTCTATCATCAGATATATAGAAGCATATGATATCCACAGTATCCTCAAAGGAACACAGTCTCTGAACAGGGGCGCCTTCTTGTCCATTGGTTATGGTGGGAAGCTTGTAGCTTATAGTGATCCCACTGCATGCAGAGGGGGCTATAGTCAGATTGGTGGCAGTTACCTTCTTTCCCAAAATAAATTTTGGGTTGGGACATGAACTGCTTGTAATCTATAGGAAAACTGGATCTCCCTATAAGGGAATGCTCCTTGCTACTCTGAGATGTTCTGTTTTCAGCAGGCAGCCAGAAACTCCAGAAACTTCCTACTAGAGAGGAAGGATGGAGCCAGACATGACTAGCCACATGGGACCTCCACTCCCTATACAACATTATGGGATTTGTAGTACCTGCATATAGTACATGAAATACAATGATATTAACACTTTCAGAGCTTTGCAGTTTATTTTAGGATACTGCAATAGCATATTCCATTGCTACCTTGGGGTAGGACATTCCATAGTTTGACTACTCTAATTGTAAAGAACCCTTTCTGTGATAAGAAGCTTGCAACATGCATTGTTCTTGTCTGTCTGGATGAGTCTAGAAAACAAACAGATGCACCCAGATCCTACATGGACATTCGGTTGCATCCATGTTTTGCAGATGGAAATTAGAGCGGCCGCCTGAATTTGGCTTTACAATGTTAGGAGTTTTCCAGTCTCCTGATATTGATGACCTCAGGATAGGTCATTAATACCTGATCGGTGAGGCTCTGACGCCTTTCACCCCCACCAATCAGCTTCCGGTGCTGGAACTAGTACTTTGAATGGAATAGAAAGTACAGCACCATTCAAAGTGTAGTGGCATTAGATGACTATGCCCATGCCAAGGAGCAAGTAAACAAATACCAGAATATGGAGACATGGAAGTCAGCATGGAGGACTGGACTGGTGAGGAGCAGATAAGTATGATCCTTTCTGTACAGGAGGCAGGCTGCCAGCAACTGTTAAAAGTGATGTATTAGCTGATATCCCCTTTAAGTCTGCCAAACACATAAGACAGCGATTAGTAATCTGTGGGACCATTGGTGCAAATAATCCGTTCAGCAACATACCAGAATAAAATAGCCAATCAGGGAGTCAGTTTAAAAAAAAATGATTTCCTGTTTCTTCAGTACAATGACAAATGATCAGTTGGATTTGACCAGTCATGCCATGCACATGTAATTTTGGCTGACAACAGACTTGGCCAATCACATTTTTGGCACACAGAATTCTGCCATTGCAAAGGATACTTTTTTTCAAATAATGGTCAGCTGGAAGCACTCATCTGGGTCAAGATTAATCTTGTGTGTAGACCAGCATTAATTAGACCCGAGCTTTTGCACTAAAATTTGGACATAATTTTGGTGTACATTGATGCAGGTTAAGCCGCACCCTTCCAATTAAGCCACACACTTTCCCTTTAAGTCTCAACCCTTGTAGAATGAGCTCCAAGTGTCTAAAATACATAATAAGGGCTCATGCACACGACCGGTGCCGGCCCGTGCATGTATTGAGGCCCGCATACGCTGGGTCCGCAATATACGGGCACCGGCCGTGTGCAGCCTGCATCACGGATCGCGGACCTATTCACTTCTATGGGTCCGCAATCACAGAGATGCGGAACGGAGGCTCGGATTGGAGCACCACGGAAGCACTACGGTGTGCTTCCGTGGTGTTTTTGGCCGTGCCTCTGCACCGCAAAAAGTAGCGCATGCACTACTTTTTTGCGGTGCGGACCATCAGATGCGGATCACGGACCCCACAGCACGGGCACTGAATGCACACGTTCGTGTGAAGAGCCCTTAAGCCTCATTCACACGTCAGTGTTTTAATCAGTGATTTCCATCAGTGATTGTGAGCCAAAACCAGGATTGGAGCCTCCACAGACATAATGTATAAGGGAAAGATCTGCACCTGTTCTGCGTTTAGAGCCGCACCTGGTTTGGGCTCAAAATAACTGATGGAAATCAATTATCGAACTCTGATGTGTGAATGAGGCATAAATGTGACAGTCTAAAACAGCACCAGATTTATCATACAGTCAGTCAATGTGATAAATCTGGCCTGGCCCCATTGTGTGCAAATCAATTAGACTGAAATGTATCAAAAGAAATACAGATAACTGGTAAATTTTGCCACCGATTTGTGAAGCTAGTAATGCTAGCTAGTTGATGTTTGAGTACTACTTTCTACCTTCTTCTAACTATTTAAACAAGATCTATCTCAGCTGGGCAGGAGTGGACATTAGTTTATATATACAAGATGATCAACCAAATGATCGTTCTCCCACTCACCAATGCACATGCATGTTTAGCTTGGCCAAGTGTGCACATGTATGTAGTGGATGGGGGAGAAAGCCACTGCCAGACACCTCTGACATTAGCTTATCTCCTGAGAACAAAAGGATTGGACAGTTGAAATCCAATGTGTCCGATCCTTAGCTTTCCTGACATGGGTGGTCAGGGGAGAATCGGGAAGCCCAATACACATTAGATGGTCAGGTTTCAGTAGGGTTGGCCAACGTAGATCTAATGTGTATGGCCAGCTTAATGCACCAAACCCTAGGTGTTTTCTTTACCCCCAATGAAACAATAAAGTCCTATCCCCAGCCAAATCATGTCAAACTTATGAATAGGACTGAAAGTGTTAGTAGTAGTAGTTGTCCCGCTACCCACAGTGGCTGGGTCCTCTCCCTCACTCCCAAGCAAGAAAGATGGGTACAGAATGTTAGGAGTAGTAGTTGTTTCCCCTTGGGCACACCCTGATTGCATTATAGCATTACATAGTTCTTTTTGGAAACAATAAGCAGTTTGTATAACAACATTTCCTAGTTCCTCCAGAGCAGGAGAAACTCTTTTTCTCAAGTCTCCAATGGCTTATTCACATGAGCCCTAAACAGGAACCCCCATCTATTGACTTGTTGTTCGGTAGTAGCGCATTTGAAAATAGCGATGATGAGTAAGTATGTGTCCAGTGTGTACTAGACAATCCCTACAACAGGTCAGCAGGAAAATGGTGCCTGATCTGAAGACACTATCTAAAAGCTCTTGGGATGCTGAGTGTAGGGATGTAGTCATTCAATCATTTTAGTGTTGATTAAATGAGTTTTTTATTAATTTGCATTGGTTATGCCTCCCACAGGAGTGGGATTCAAATTTTTAACAACCGGTTTTGCAGAGTGCTTTTGCATTGTGTTTGTTTTTTGCTTTTGTGCTTCCAGCCGTGGCGACGTCCACCCACGCACTGGCATTTAACCTGAGTGATCCCCAACTTTTTTTCTATGCAGTCATTTTTTACCACACAGTGAACTTCCTAAAAATAAAACCTGCAAAATAATGTTGCAATTCCGTTATTGCCATTGATAATTTCGTTCTATCTTTCTAATATAATGTATGGAATATTAAACAGAGCTATTATAAGGCTTTCACACTTGCGGTAGCCTTTTCCGGCAGATTGTTCCGGGGGGGAAAGGGAGGGGTGGTGGACAGCCTGCTGGGTCCGTGCTACCGAAAGTCCACCGTGCCATCGAAGGTCCGCTACGGTCCCATTCACTATAATGGAGGTGGGAGGAAGGTCCAGCCCCAGCACGGCAAACATGCCGAGAGGCAGCTGGAATAAAACTACAGCACACTGCGTTTTTTGTCTAGCCACCTCTAGTGTTAATATGTTTCAGTATTGAGGTCCGTCAAAGGGTCTCAATACCAGAAAAAAACGCTTTCGTTTTGTCCCCATTCATTGTCAATGGGGACAAAACGTAACTGAACAGAACAGTGTGCTCCAAAATGCATTTCTTTCCTTTTGGTTGCGTTCTCATACCAGAGAGCAAACTGCAGCATGCGGAGCAAGACGGGATGAGGAGCAAAACGGATCCGTCATGACCCACAATGCAAGTCAATAGGGACACAATCTGACACAATAGAAAGCAGATCTGTCCCCCATTGACTTTCAATGTAGTTCATGACGGATCCGTCTTGGGTATGTTAAAGATAATAAAACCGGACCCATTCATAAAGGATGCAGATGGTTCTGTATCAGTAATGGAAGCTTTTTTGCTGAACCATGATGGACCCAGCAAAAATGCTAGTATGAAAGTAGCCTAAGTTATAACTTGTCCTGTAGAAACATTCTGTCATAAGGCTATTTGAACTGAATTTTTTTTTTTTTTAAAGTTATGGTTTTCGGAAAGCAGGGAGCAAAAAAATGAAAACGAAAAACTGAAAACTGTTTACAATGGGAAGAGGTTAAATGTCTTAAATTGTAATTATCTCCAAAGAAAAGGCAGTATGAATGTTTTCTTCAAATGTGAAACAATTTATGCTTTTTATTTAATGCTCAACAACAATAGATCCCATTTCTGGCTTCAATGTGTTACTGAAGGTTGCATGGATTTGTCCCAGTTTCCTGCTATACATGACTAGGGTTTTGTTTGTGGTGTGTTATTATTTGTGTGGGTCTAATTGTTTCATATCTCATTGTTTTCAGTACAGCACATTCTTTGAATTTAATGATCGTCTAGAAGCTGTCCTCAAGAGAGCATATATTTACAGGTGAGACACAAACTGTGAAAACTTGCCAGGAAAGCATAATTTATTACACAATGGAATAAAAATCAGCAGCTGCATTACCTTCCTGGTAATCAACTTTAGTCTTTTTAATTTTCTTCTCAAAGAAATGAAAAGAAATATATAAAAAGAGGAAAAAACACCATTTTGTATATATTAAAATAAGAACCAAAAAGAACAAAAGCAACACAGACACATGTTTATAAATGAGTAAATTCATAAGAAAGATAAATGTATTATAAGTACGATGCATGATATAAAAATTCTAAAAATTAACCAAAAATTCTGGGGGGGATTTTTGTGGCTTTTTGGGTTCACTTGCACAAATGTTGCGACTTTGTAGACATTGAACCTTCCAATGATACCTACAGTTGAGTGAAAATGTTTTAGGATTTCAGATTAGAACACTTTTTTGTGAAGTGCAACTTTTTGAAAAGTTGTAGAATAGTCTCAACTCCACACCAGGCATCGTGTGCCATTTTTATAAGCCCATTTAGCCCATGTGCCCGTAGCAACTCCAGTCTAAAACCTAACCTGAAATACGCTTACAATGATAAATTCCCAGTCAGTACACTCCGTCAGTACCCTTGTCAGATTTTAAGGGAAAAATAGAGATAATTGGCTAAATGGTGGACACCAGGAGTGGGCTCGGCCTACTTCCTGCCATGAGGGGGAGTTTTAGCTAGGACTGTGAGCAGTGAGGAATGACGCCCTATTGCTCCTGCTCCAAGGGTCTTAGGGACCAGAGAACCAATCTGTGAGACCATTACGACTTCAAAGACAAAACTACAGATATTCTGCAATGGCTACAGCATTACAGTCAGCAGAGTGACCAGCAACCATAGATTTCCAGACTTTGCTGCAGGTGAGGGACTACAGCTCAGACGCCCATCAGCTTACATCACATCCAGGCCAGGCTAATTCAAAAAAAGCCTGCATTACACATTGGACACCTACAGCCACAAGTGTCAGCTTTCAGCCAGAAGTTTAGGAGAGAGACATCAGCAAGATGGTGACATCATCTACCACTTTGACAGCCATCATGCCTGATCACCTGGGAAGAGAAATTGCACTGTGTACAAACTACTGCTGGATGTACTACAACTTCTGTTTTGCACTTAGTAAAGAGAGAGTTTTATTCTTCTACCTCATGGTCTTATTTCTTATACCACCTTTCCACCACACTAATCCCCATGGAGCAACGGCTTGGGGGAGTACACAGTGACATATCATCTCACCAGGGCCACTACTACCCCCATCATCTGCAAGGGCTCCTCAGGGGCTCGCTTGCATAGCTAAATCTCTACCTATACATTGTTGCTCAAATATTATTGAAGAAATGTTGGAAGTGCCAGCCAAAATAGATCCTAGTTACCACGATATATAGCCTGTCAGCATGATCAACCCTATTAAACCATGAAAACAATACCTTTTCTGTGGTGTCATTGCTGAGAAAAATGAATTCTTATTTATATGCAAGTGATTTAACTGGAGCAACGAGGGGCTGGGCACAGCCCTCGGAGCACCACTTTGTTACACTCCTTCAGCTTAAGTCCCTCCTCCTTTCCCCTGGATTGACAGGTCTAGCCTTGTTTTCTTGTGCCTGTTGCTCTCCAAGCATTGAGGCCTGTCATTTCGTGTCTGCGCTGTATCTTCTGGTCTTGATGCTTGCTCAATGTATCTCTTGCTGCATTCCAAGCGAGATTCTGAACTGATCAGGTGCCAAGATCTGTACAAGAAAAATTAAATTTTCACAAATATTTCAACCCAGACATTACTTATTATGCATATTATTACACCCACCAAGTTTAATTTTGCTATTTCCTTCACAGAGTTATCAGAACAACAGGGTACCTACTGTTCATCCTTCATCTTAATGCCTGCATTTACTACTGGGCTTCCACTTATGAAGGCATTGGCAGCACCAAATGGGTTTACGATGGAAATGGCAACATGTACGTTCTGTTTATCCTTATACTTTGAAAATGTTCAGATTAATGTATGGAATGGTTTAAGTCCCTGCAAATTTTAAATCTAATTTAACACCCCCATTATCGAACAATAACCTGTTAGAGGATATCTTCAGTAGGGTGATGTGCTTGGCAAGGCACAGTTGATGCTAATATGTTATCACAAAAGGTCATATTCAGCAGCCACCCATATAACAGCTTGTCATTTACCAGAGCTGACAGTTTGTTATTTCATTAGCTCAACAAATGACACAAAGACAATAGAAATGATGGAATGATCCAAGATGAGGTGTATTATTTATGCGCCCAAGGTATCATGGGACTTGTTTAGAAAGTAGATATATGTGACATACTCCTTGAAGCTTACAAAGGAATGTAAAAAAAAAAAAAACTGGAGGTCAGTCAGCACATCCAAGTATCCAGGTGCACGTCACATGGCTGCAAATAGAAAAGTAAAACATAAAAAAATGCAACAGCACTCTGCGAACACAGACAATAAAATAAGTACATATAATACTGCCATACTCACTATCTACACGATACTAGCGCTACATTGTAAATGTGAGATTCGTGGCAAATCATTTTGTACAAAAATTATCTGTGCCCGTCTGCCCTACATCAAGGCGATCTCTTCAAGACGGGAACCTAACACTAAAAGCCATAGTCACTAAGTGACATAGCAGCCTCCATTAACTATAGAGGATGCAGGTTCCACATGCATGCTAAGCCGACATTATATTGTACCTCTTATGGTGCCAAAATGGCCTCCACTGATTTCAGGGAATGCAGGCTCCACATGCATGCCGAGCCCACACAATATGATAACCTCCTTGGTGCCACACTGACCTCTGTTACGCTCAGGGAATGCATGTTCCTCACAATGCTGAGCCCACTCTATATTCCACCTCTCAGGGAGAGCAGGACACAGCTTTGGGCCTCATGCACACGAACGTGTGCCGGCCGTGCCCGTGCTGCGGGTCACAAACTGCGATCCGCAATGCATGGGCACTGACCGTGAGGCCACCGCATGCGGATTGCGGACCCATTCACTTGAATGGGGTCCGTGATCCGCATCCGAGGGTCCGCACCGCTGCGGAGGCACGGCCAGAAACACCACGGAAGCACACCGTAGTGCTTCCGTGGTGTTCCGATCCGTGCCTCCGCTCTGCATCTCCTGGATCGCGAACCCATTGAAGTGAATGGGTCGGCGATCCGTGATGTGGGCTGCACACGGCCGGTGCCCGTTTATTGCGGACCCGCCGTATGCGGCCCGCAGCACGGGCACGGCCGGCACACGTTCGTGTGCATGAGGCCTTATGCTTGCACTAATTAAAATCAGCCTGTAAAGCAAATAGGTTAGTTAGGAGTGCACGACCAAAATGATGGTGGAGCCAGCCACGCCTCCACAAAGGAATGTAAAATTGTCACCCTGAGAAAGCTGTGTAATCTGCAGACGGCATGTTATAGAGCAGGAGGAGCTGAGCAGATTGATACATAAAAACACCCAAAAGAAGGGCAGCAATATCACTCCCATAAATACAAATATTATAAATTACTCCAAAAAGAGTTAGAAACCAATTAGAAAGAAATATGAAACCTCATTTTATTAATACTCATATTAGAAAATACATAAATAAAAGAATTCACACCTAGCCATACCAAAAATATGTCCAGGTCACAAGCAGGAGAGAAATAAGGTATAAAAGGTGCACTGCAGTCATAATATGAGGCAATAACCAGAGAGAAAGATGGAATACATTGTACCAGGCAGTCAACAGACCTGCCTCTCCAGCATACAAACAAACGGGTGATTTGCAAACATTTTTACTCCAGTTTCTGAGGTAAACTGTTGCAAGACCCCATTTTTGCAACTTTTTAAACATCTATGCGACAATATTTTATTGCATGGGAATTTTTATACCACATTTGACACTGAGGAATATCAAGGGTGTGGTTGGGATGTGTCGGGGTCCGGGACTTTGGACCCGACAAATTTACCAACATTTACACCTGGAAACAGGTATAAATGTTGGTGAAAAACTACTCCAGCCAGGGGCTGGTCTAGTTTTTCCCCCAGATGCATGGACTGCTGAAGGTGAGCCAAATTGATGATGAGGGCCCGTCTTTGTAAATCACCCTCAATAACATTTTTTGTTTTTACAAGTCACTTAACTTGGCCCCGCAAAAATACGTTCGTCTGAATGGGGCCTAAGGAAGAGAGGTTATTTACATGGGACTGTATCATATAGGAAACTGGTGGGAGGGAACTGGTGTTATTTACCTGGGACTGCATGGTATAGAAGACTGGAGGGAGAGGACAGGCATTATAATTTATAGGGGCACTACAGAGAATATTATAACTCTAGGGGTACGGCAGGAGGAATTATAATTACAGGGGGCACTGAAGGGAACATTATAAATACTGTGGACAGTGGTGGCGGGCATTACTACTGAAAGCTCCATAGGAGTGCCTTATAGATTGGCATTATTTCTATTTCTTATTACTACTGAGGGCACTGTAGGGAGCCTTATTACCACTGTGGGAAATATGGGGAGGGGGGACTTCTGCCTAGCAGTGAGCCTAGTGACGTCACCGGCACTAATGGATGGGCTTTAGCGCCGCCCTAGCCTGTAAAGCCGCCCATCAGTGCCGGTGATGTCTCCGCTTAGCAGTGTAAAAATGTAAACAGAACAGCCCTTGCCCTGTGCTTTACAGCGCAGGTCAAGGGAGAGCATCGGAGCAGGAAATGTCAGAGGGGCTGAGTAGGGGGAGAAGGGATTATGTCTGGGGAAGGGGGAGCCCAGGTACATTCCTTGCACAGGGGCCCTCTGTCCGCCCCTGAGCCACTACTAGTGGGAGATCAGTGAATAAGAGTTAATACAACTACTAGGGATGAGCAAATCGACTTTGGATGAAACATCCGAAGTCGATTCACATAATACTTTGTTAGAATACTGTACGGAGCAAGTGTTACCTTGGAACCGAACCCGTAGAAATTAGTAACATAGTAACATAGTAACATAGTTTATAAAGCCAAAAAAAGACATCTGTCCATCCAGTTCGGCCTGTTTTCCTACAAGTTGATCCAGAGGAAGGCAAAAACCCCTGTAAGGTAGAAGCCAATTTTCCCCACTTTAGGGGGAAAAATTCCTTCCCGACTCCAATCAAGCAATCAGAATTACTCCCTGGATCAACGACCCATCTCTAGTAACTATAACCTGTAATATTATTACCCTCCAGAAATACATCCAGGCCTCTCTTGAACTCTTTTAGTGAACTTACCATCACCACCTCCTCAGGCAGAGAGTTCCATAGTCTCACTGCTCTTACCGTAAAGAATCCTCTTCTATGTTTGTGTACAAACCTTCTTTCCTCCAGACGCAGAGGATGGCCCCTCGTCACAGTCGCAGTCCTGGGGATAAATAGATGATGGGAGAGATCTCTGTACTGACCTCTGATATATTTATACATAGTTATTAGATCTCCCCTCAGTCGTCTTTTTTCTAAAGTGAATAAGCCTAATTTTGATAATCTTTCTGGGTACTGTAGTCCACCCATTCCAGTTATTACTTTAGTTGCCCTCCTCTGAACCCTCTCGAGCTCTGCTATGTCTGCCTTGTTCACAGGAGCCCAGAACTGTACACAGTACTCCATGTGTGGTCTGACTAGTGATTTATGAAGTTATTATGTGAAGTTGCAAAGTAATAACTTTGGCTCATAGGAGCCAATACATTAACTGTATGACGCGTTCGGTTCGTACAGTATTCAAACAAAGTACTATGTTTCATCCAATGTCAATTTGCTTGTCCCTAACAACTACCATGGAAGCTGTAATAATCTCTTTGCTTTGAGCCCCCTAATGGCAGCTGTATGAAAATGCAGTGTTTCAAGTTCTTGTTGGGCTCCCCCTTCTCCGAACCCCATAGCAGTCACGTGGTCTACCTCAGTTGCAAGTACGTCACTGACAATGACCCATTTATACAAATTATTTGGTTGAAAAATGAACAATGTTTAATGTATTCCTTAAAACATACAAGGGCACATATAGTAAGACTTTACAAAGACCATTCTTAGTATAAAGTCCACCGACACAGAATGCAGCGCATTTATTAAGAGAGCTAAGCTCCGAGCACTTTTCTTACCTCTTCTGAAAAGTGGCAAGAGAAGGGAAAAGTTGCAAATCATGCCGCAAATGTGACATGCACTATAATTTGCGCCTTTTTCGCTCCATGATAGTAATGTAAAAACACGATAAATGTCCCTAGCTACCTTGTTAACATTCTTCTCAGCTAATATGGTAGAATTTAGGAGGTCGCACACACCTTAGACCGTGATCTAGCCTCCGTCTCGCTCATCATTTATGCTCAGTCTGTTACATTCCGCTCTAGCTGTTTACACATTAGCATGCCAGTCTATAATAGTATTTGTTTAATTCAGTGCCAGAGGCTCTGGAATGAGTATCGATGTGTTGCAGAGCAACCTGCCATACTATCGCCCAAAGCGCTGTTAGCTTAGCTCCATTTTGTGAATAAAATGCAGGCGTTCTGTGCTGTCAATGCTGAACAGCTCTTGTCTGTTATTACAGGACTGTTATGCTTTGTCAATCATTTTGCACACTTTTCACATATGCTGCTCCGTTTCGCATAGCTTTCTCTCTTGTTATTTCCATATTTTTTTTTTTTAATTCTTTATTGAAGATTTTCAATTTTGTAACCATGGAAGCCTAAAAATTGGTTCAAGGCAGTGAAGAGAGTGAAGGAAAGGACAAAAAAAAAGGGGGGGGGGATTTCTCTTACCCCATTCCCCCAATCCTCCCTCCCTCTCTCCTCCTCCCTCAATGCCTCACTACATTAGTAACGATTTAAACTCTTGAGTTTCCTGGAATGTTAGCCAGTGTTGCCAGGTTTTACAAAATTTTGAGTTTGTATTTCTCAAATAAGAGGTGAGATCCTCCATTCTCATGACCTCCTGTAGTTTGTTTATCCACATGGCTATAGTGGGAGCAGAGGATTGTTTCCACATGCACGGGATGCAAGCTCTCGCTGTATTCACCATATGCTGGACCACAGACTTCCAATAGGAATGTAATGGTATATCGCTATGATGGAGGAGAAAGAATGCTGGGGTCTTAGGCAGGGAGTATGAGCTAAACTTTGAGGTAATGCTCCATACTGTCTGCCAGAAGCTGGCTAGTACTGGGCACTCCCAAAACACATGTAGAATTGTGCCTTTTTCTGTTCCACAGCGCCAGCAGATTGGGGATACTGTTGGAAAGAGAGAGTGAAGTTTCGTGGGTACCATGTACTGTACCACCTAGAGAGGACCTTAAACCCCATTTCTTGTGTGTTACTGGCAATGGAAGTCTTGTGAGTGAGCGCGAAGATATGCTCCTTTTGTTCTGTAGTGAAAGTGAGTCCAAGGTCTCGCTCCCAGTTAAGTAGGTATGAAGGGGATGATTGGTTAGTTGGGGAGATAAGTATATTATAGAGATGCGACAGAGCGTGTCTAAACACTCCCCTCCCTTCACAAAGGTGTCATCTTGCAGGTATATGAAGTGGCTGGAGGCATAGCTGAGAGAAAATGATGGAGTTGGTGTATCTGCCATGTGGATAACCTTTGTCGGTTCCGATATATCTTTTAGGTTTGCAAGGGAGGTCCAGGCATTTAAGTCTATGAAATGGCGTGCCCGGAATCTGTTAGCTTGTATCCATTTTCTGAAAGGTCCTGGTTCTAGGCTAGGAGAGAAAGATCGATTCCCTAAGATGGGAAACATTGGTGACGGTGGTGGTGAGATATCTGGTAGTTTAATTATGGCGCCTAATGCTTCTAGAGTCGGGCCTATGGTGGGGTGTGTCCGGGCTACTCGAGGTATTTGAGAGTCCAGCCAGGGTACCGTTATCAATGGTATGGACAGAAAGGATTGCTCTATTGCCACCCATTGTTTGTTCTGCTGGTGTCGACACCAATCCACAATTCGCAAAAGGTGAGAGTCTCTATGATAGGAAAGAAAATCTGGTAAACCCAATCCCCCTCTCGTCTTCGGCCTGAATAAAATCGAGCGGGCAATGCGTGAAACCTTCCCCGCCCATATAAAGCGCATGAGTGTAGATAGTAAGGTATGGAAGAATAGTCTAGGGATGTGTATTGATAGCGCTTGTAGAAAATAAATGATTCTCGGGATATTTCCATATTTTTAACTGTAGCTTTATATACAAACTCTTTAAAGGCAAATCAACAGTCTTGTTGCAAAAGGAGGCATATTTTCATTTCCACATAAGATGAGCAAGCCACTAAAGCTTGAAATTAAAAACCTCAATTTAAAAAAAAAGGAAATTTAAGGAAAGTATTTCTAATAACACTTACTAGCCCAACAGACAAATGTATGCTTTTATATAGGACTGCAAGTCAATATATTACAGTATATTATCTTAACTCAAAGAGTGTGTATCACCATGCACAAACAATGCAGCCCCAAAGCAAGTCATACATTTAGCTTTGTCCCACTTACTGTAAACATATAACTGCACATACATGTATGATATCATCATTATTTGGCTTCTCTTTTGGCTGATGGATATATTCTTAAGCAGTTTTCGAAATGACTTTATAAAAGTGTAACTGACATTTCAGAATGTACTGGCACAGTGATTTTAAGTGTTTTTGTAACACTTTATTTAAAACTGCATATAAAATGTCCCATTAACAACATCTAATTTGCTAAGGAAATTCTGTCTTGAGCATTTTACTGAGTACTGAAGACAGATAACTATGAGATGCACAAGCAGGCTTTCAGCCTGCCTCTGCTCTCCTTGCTTCTACAAATGTCTATAATATAATTTACTAAAAGCCTCTTGTCAAATGGGGAAAAACCTCAACAACGTTTATCGTACTTAAAACAAAATGTCCAAGCAAACCTTTGCCCCACAGGAAATAAGAGTTCATGGGTAGAATCCAGTAGAGATTCAACAAAGAGGGTATAGTTCACTTACTGGTCACAAGGGAGAAAAGTTCCGAATGGTTCTCCTTATGATTGTCCCTCAGGGGTGTTGACCTCAGTGTTAACTCCTGTCTTCACTGGGATCCACATGCAAGTGTCTCACTCTCTAGACAACGAATCTCCTTAAATACCTGAGTGAGGTCATCTTAGGCAGTTAAAAGCAGAAAAGACTACATTCATCAATCATGGCCCACATGGAGCCTGTCCAGCATCCAAACAATAGCTGTGCAGCCCAGAAGGTGTACAGTGTTTCCGTTGTCCAGTCTCCAATGGTGGTCATTAAGAGTGCCCAGACAGCGAAGGTGTAGACAGGCAAGCCAAGCCTACTGGGTTACTGTCCAAGCTGTGGTAGATTAGCAGTTAGTACGCATCACAAGCAAAAGACCACACTCAAAAAGAAAGTGATCAGCACTGATGCAGAAGACAGCCCAATTTGAAGCAGTTTTTTCAATTCTTATGGACAGGGGCGTAGCTATAGGCGTGCAGAGGTAACAGTCAATACCAGGCCCAGGAGCCTGAGGGGGCCCAAAGACCCCTGTGCCACATAAGAAGACACTGGTATTATAGAAAGTGCATGCTGGTCAAGTTACACCTCTGGCTGGAGGGAAAGGTTAGGTCAAGAATTTGGCATGGGGAGGGTGCCGTTTCAATTTTTGCCCCAGGCAGCAGAAATTCTATGTGCTTCCCTGCCCCTGGCTACAAAGCGGAAGGGGGGCCCGAGCTGAACCCTTGCACCAGGGTCCATGAACTTTTAGCTATGCCCCTGCTTATGGACTTGATTTAATTTAACCTTTATTATTCTGATGTCCTAGGATTTATGAATCACAACACACAGAGTACATGTACTTTCTGAAAGACTACAGAATTGACTTTATACTTTTATTATTGACATCCTTTTACAGGAAACACCTAAAAAAATTGAATAAATGTCTGTGTGCTTGTTTATCCACAGGTATCTGAGATGTTACTACTTTGCAGTACGTACTTTGATCACAATAGGTGGCCTTGCAGAACCTCAAACATTATTTGAAATACTTTTCCAGCTCTTAAATTATTTTTCTGGGGTCTTCGTCTTTTCAAGTTTGATTGGACAGGTAAAAAAGTAGATAAATGCTACTAGCAATGTAGCCAACATGTAAGTCCAGATGAATATATAATCTATGGAAATTAATTCATGTAAAAAATAATTAGCTTGAAGCAGTGCTTCCCAATCCTGTACTCGAGGAAGCCTTGGAACCTCTGGAGATGAATCATTGATCCAGAGAGTTCTTTTCATTGCCAAATTTGGAGCCAGGAAGGAATTTTTTTTCCCTAAGATGAGGATTTGGCTTGGGGTTTTTTGCCTTTCTCTGGATCAACTTTGCAAAAATTCAACTTTGTAAAAATTCAGTCCTGTAATCCTGAGATTATCATGAGAAATTATTCTTCTTATTTTTATGCAAATTTCGGTGCACCATTGCTTCTTCAGTAATGCCACACAACACAGCCACATCCTTCCTGTTTGCCTGAAAGTCCCTCAGATTTCAAAGCCAGAAGTGACAACAAGGGAAAGCCAAGTGCCCTGAAAGGAGTGACTCTGCCCATGATGCACTTAAAATTTATTGCATAAAAATAAAATGAAGCATTTCTTATGATTAGAGGACTAGATTTTTACAAGAAAGGTATGGGTAGGTTTTAAGGCACTTACCTAACATGGCGATATGCTCACTTGAAAACTGATTTTGGAGGTGACAAATTCCCTTTAATGGAGAGCCCCCTCTATTAATTCAGATTAACAAAATAGAATGCAAGTAAATTGATTTTCTGAAACAGACAACCTCATTAAAGCAAGTGTTTTTTTATGTTCTTTTTGACATTATTTCTTTTTTGTTATTGGTATCTACAAGGGAAATATCTAATTCTGATTAACCTGATTTCCTTTCCTTTTAGAAGGAAAGCTAATTAGCATGCATCTGTGGGTTTCTCAGAGAGATACAAAAATTAGCTTTCTTTCCAAACAGAAAAGAAAGCTAAGCCTCACTGATGCAAGCAGATGGACTTCTATGGGAAGAGGCCGGACCAGAGTCCTCCAGCCACCACTTTGCAGGGCTCCGTTCCCGATATAAATGCGGGTCCCAGCGGTGGGACCCACACCTATAGGACAATAGGTCTTCTGAGATGAGACAACCCCTTTAAATTTAACTTGCCCCACAAAGGGTGGCTTTTCACCCAACAGAATAGAAAACAAGCCATTGAATGGTCTTCCTTTCTTTCCTCTTCTCATAAAGTTTATTGGAAAACAGACTGTACAGTTCACACAAATAAAATAAAGGAAACTATAGTCTTTCAAGTCATCATATGGTGCCTGGTCATTTTAGAAGTATATATGAAAAATGTATTTTCATTGTACCTGGTAATTTTAAAAGCATATATGAAAATGTCTGACCTTTTATCATCAACCGTACAATAAGGTCAGACATTTTATTACAGTATATTATAAAAGACTTGTGACACAGCCTCCATAGCTTAAAAAAATTATGCTGTTTATAACAGAGCTGCAAGACATTTCCTGAAAGGCTGAACATATTAATGCTGATATAATTATTTATGTCCATCCTTGGAGAAATTGCTTAATTAAAAAAAAAATCACCCATAAACAAATGAGCCTTTGCCAGTTTGTTAAATTAGCTGAATGTATGTAGACACTTGTGTTCCCATTTAAAAAATCAATATAAGACATCCAGTTCAGACCTGAAGATTGAGTCCTGTAATAAACAACAAAGTATAATGCACTTATTATTAAAGGTTCAGATTAAAACATCAGCACAAAAAATGTATTGTGCCAAAAAGTTGACCAGGGGCCTGCAATGAGCCTGGTATTTTTTACATATAAACAAATTATACAAGAGAGTTGAAAATGGAATGTAATATGAGGGTTAGTATGACGTACAGTATCAGATTTATTTCTCTTTATTAATTAACGTTTGTGTATTTACAGGCAATTTGGGCCAATTTTTTTATTATTGCAATGTACTCATTTTGAGCTAAGAATCATTTTTTAAATTGGTCTTTATTACAAATATGGAACCCTTTTTTCTGTACACAGCTGAGATGCTCTAGAAGCAACCTTTGGATTGTCTCTCTTTTTGGTCAGTTGGGGAGCTGACATTATAAACACTCATTATGGCTCAGTTCTTATCTTACTGATAAGAATATGGCTTAAATAAGCATTTATAACCTCTTAGTAAATTAGAGATAAAGGTTATTAGATGACCAACATAAAGTGAAAGTAAAAAGTATGATTCATATAGCTAGACAAACAGTTAACGGATTGTGACAGAACGGCTTAATATTTTTAATAAAGGCCAATTGAAAAAATGATTTTTAGCCCAAAATGAGTAAAATGCAATCTTAAAAAATATTTGCCTCCGAAGGTGTACATAGACTGTAAGACACAACATTTAAAGGGAGTCGTCACCTGATTTTCACCTATATAACTAATAGCAGTCCCCCACAGAAGATTGCATACACATCCCAGACATACCTGTGTGCACTGTGTGTCTGTATTACATGTCACATCCCAGACATACCTGTGTGCACTGTGTGTCTGTATTACATGTCACATCCCAGACATACCTGTGTGCACTGTGTGTCTGTATTACATGTCACATCCCAGACATACCTGTGTGCACTTTGTGTCTGTATTACATGTCCAGGAAAAGCACTTTTATTCTGCAGTAAAACAGCTCCCAGGTACCCTGCTGAAAGTGAAACTAAAAACAGCTTTCTCTCCTGACTTGATTTCTAACAGCTATATCTTCTGATATACTGGATATAAAGCTGTGATTTTGGTATCATTTTAAAGCTTTCAAAGAAGGTCAGAACCATTTTTCTATCTGCTACTGATCCCAAGATATGAGCAGCTTAAGCAGCCGTCCCCTCTTTAGTCTGGTTTGCTTTGAGCACTTGCAGCAGCAGAGCCGGGCACTTGGGAGCTGTTTTCCTGCAGAATAAAAGTGCTTCTCCTGGACATGTAATACAGACACACAGTGCACACAGGTATGTCTGGGATGTGACATGTAATACAGACACACAGTGCACACAGTGTCTGGGATGACATGTAATACAGACACACAGTGCACACAGGTATGTCTGGGATGTGACATGTAATACAGACACACAGTGCACACAGGTATGTCTGGGATGTGACATGTAATACAGACACACAGTGCACACAGGTATGTCTGGGATGTGACATGTAATACAGGACACACAGTACACAGACACACACATATAATACAGACACACAGTGCACACAGGTATGTCTGGAATGTGTGTGCAATCTTCTGTGGGGCAGTGCTCTTAGTTATATAGGTGAAAATGAGGTGACAGACTCCCTTTAAAGGAAATTAAAGAATTTTGTCAAACTTTTTTTTCTTTTTTTTGTCTGTATCAATATTTAAAAAAAATCCTGAATTCTTGCTGTTTTAACTCTTGCCTCTGATCCACATAATAGGTTCATATTTCATGTTCTGTAGAGATCAAATTTCAGCAGTCATCACATTACCATTACAGGCAGGATTACAATGAATAACAAAGCATCCACTATTCACAATTGATGATGGTCACAGCTCACCTCCTCCTTCTCCCTACACAATCACATGGATCATAGAACATGCCCACAACATTCTCCCATATAAGTCAAAGAGTCTTCTCCAGTCTACAGGTTCCTACGATCCATGTGTCCATTGTAAAGTATATCTTTTAAACACTACAGCACATGTACTGCACTGGCCTGGTCTTCAAAGAGCAGACAGCAGATACCTGGGACTAATGCCTCCATGGGTGATAACGCCGATCACAGACATTTCACACCTTGGATGTAGTGCTTGTAAAAACTCAATGACAGTATTGCTGTTTTTCCTATCCCCCCAAAAAAGTTAATAAAAGTTCATCAGTAAGTTATTTGTACCCCAAAAGGGCTCGCAAACAACAAGCCCTCATACTGCTATATTGATAGAAATATAAAAAAAAGTCATAGCTCTTGGAATGCAACAATGAAAAAGTAAAAAAAATCATTTGGTCATTAAAGCCCAAAATAGGCTGGTGACTAAAGGGTAAGGATGAGGGAATCGAATCTACCGGTTCAGAAATCCACAAAAAGTAATTAATCTAACAAATTTTGAGAGAGAGAGGAAGTGGGAGAGACTTATATAGACTACTCTGGATTTCTTGGAAATATATATGGGTTGCTTGGTTATGTATCTTTCTCATTATGGAGAGCACCAACTAGTTATAGTATGTGTGCGGAGCATTGTAGGTCAGGCAATACCCATCTGGGATTTGGAGAAATATATTGAAATTAGCTTTCCTAAGCCCATCTGATGCCAGCAGAAGTAAGATATGCAAATTTTCATATATTTTTTCCAGAAATCAAGAGGAACGTTGACTGGCTTACAATACTTCTCATGCTTATTTAGTGCCCTCGATAAGAAGAACCCCCCTTCCCCCCCAATATGTTAAAAAAAATCATACCCCCTCACAGTAGTATTGCCCTCATTGTACAAACTTCACAGTAATTTTGTACAGATGTGTGCCCCCTCACAGTAGTTATACCCACATTGTGCCCTCTCACAGTAGTTATTCCCACATTGTGCCCCCTCACACTTGTAATGCCCTCTTTGTGCCCCTTCACAGTAATAATCCCCATTGTGCCTCCTTCATAGTAATAATCCCCACTGTGCCTCCTTTATAGTAATAATGCCCACTGTGCCCCTTCACAGTAATAATGCCCACTGTGCCCCCTTCACAGTAATTATCCCCATTGTGCCCCCTTTATAGTAACATAGTAACATAGTTTATAAGGCCGAAAAAAAGACATCTGTCCATCCAGTTCGGCCTGTTTTCCTACAAGTTGATCCAGAGGAAGGCAAAAAAACCCTGTGAGATAGAAGCTAGTTTTCCCCACTTTAGGGGAAAAAATTCCTTCCCGACTCCAATCAGGCAATCAGAATTACTCCCTGGATCAACAACCCCTCTCTAGTAACTATAACCTGTAATATTATTACCCTCCAAAAATACATCCAGGCCCCTCTTGAACTCTTTTAGTGAACTTACCATCACCACCTCCTGAGGCAGAGAGTTCCATAGTCTCACTGCTCTTACCGTAAAGAATCCTCTTCTATGTTTGTGTACAAACCTTCTTTCCTCCAGACGCAGAGGATGTCCCCTCGTCACAGTCACAGTCCTGGGGATAAATAGATCGTGGGAGAGATCTCTGTACTGACCTCTGATATATTTATACATAGTTATTAGATCTCCCCTCAGTCGTCTTTTTTTCTAAAGTGAATAAGCCTAATTTGATAATCTTTCTGGGTACTGTAGTCCACCCATTCCAGTTATTACTTTAGTTGCCCTCCTCTGAACCCTCTCCAGCTCTGCTATGTCTGCCTTGTTCACAGGAGCCCAGAACTGTACACAGTAACTCCATGTGTGGTCTGACTAGTGATTTGTAAAAGTGGCAGGACTATGTTCTCATCACGGGCATCTATGCCTCTTTTGATGCAGCCCATTATCTTATTGGCCTTGGCAGCAGCTGTCTGACACTGGTTTCTGGAGCTTAGATTTCTGTTCACTAAAATTCCTAGGTCCTTTTCTATGTCAGAGTTACCCAATATTTTACCATTTAGTATGTACTGGTGACTTGCATTATTCCTTCCCATATGCATAACCTTACATTTGTCAGTGTTAAACCTCATCTGCCACTTCTCTGCCCAAGCCTCCAGTCTATCCAGATCCATCTGTAGCAGTGTACTGTCCTCTTCTGTGTTAATTACTTTACACAGTTTAGTGTCATCTGCAAAAATTGATATTTTACTGTGCAAGCCTTCTACAAGATCATTAATAAATATATTGAAGAGAATAGGGCCCAATACTGACCCCTGTGGTACCCACTAGTGACAGTGACCCAATCTGAGTATGTACCGTTAATAACCACCCTCTGTTTTCTATCACTGAGCCAGTTACTTACCCACATACAGACATTTTCTCCCAGGCCAAGCATTCTCATCTTATATACTAACCTTTTATGTGGTACAGTGTCAAATGCTTTGGAGAACTCCAGATATACGACATCCATTGATTCGCTGCGGTCTAGTCTAGAACTTACTTCCTCATAGAAACTGATTAAATTGGTTTGACATGACCGATCCCTCATGAAGCCATGCTGATATGGAGTAATTTGCTTATTTTCATTGAGGTACTCCAAGATAGCATCTCTTAGAAAACCCTCAAACAGTTTACCCACGACAGATGTTAAACTTACCGGCCTATAGTTCCCGGGCTCTGTTTTTGGACCCTTTTTGAATATTGGAACCACATTTGCTATGCGCCAATCCTGTGGAACACTCCCTGTCAGTATAGAGTCCTTAAATATCAGAAATAAGGGTCTGGCGATGACATTACTTAATTCTCTTAGGATACGGGGGTGTATGCCATCCGGTCCTGCCGATTTGTCTATTTTAATCTTTTTAAGACGCAGCTCTACTTTTTCCTGGGTCAGACAGGGCACTTTTAATGGGGAATTTACTTTTATATTCTGCATTTCATCTGACAGTTTATTTTCCTCAGTGAATACAGTGGAGAAAAAGATATTTAGTAGCTTTGCTTTCTCCTCATCGCTCTCTGCAACTCCCCCCTCATTACTCTGTAAGGGGCCGACACCTTCAGGTTTATACTTTTTACCATTTATATAATTAAAGAACATTTTAGGGTTAGTTTTTACTTTCTTTGGCGATTAATCTCTCGGTCTCTAGTTTGGCTGTTTTTATTTGTCTTTTACATATTCTATTTTTTTCCTTATAGTTTTTCAATGCTTCCTCGCTCCCCTCCTGTTTTTAGTGATTTAAATGCTTTCTGTTTGTCATTTATTGCTTTCTTTACAGTTCTATTTATCCACATTGTTTTTTTCTTGTTTCTTATTATTTTATTCCTATATGGTATGTACCTCTCACAATTAGATATTAGGATGTTTTTAAAATATCCCATTTTGTGGCTGTATTTTTATTTTTGAAGACTTTGTCCCAGTTAGTTAGGCCTATGGCCTCTCTTAGTTGGCTAAATTTAGCTTTTTTGAAGTTAGGTATTTTTGTTCCTCCCTGAAGAAACGCTCTTTTGAATGACAATTGGAAGGTTATTATGTTATGGTCACTATTTCCCAGGAGTCCCCCGACCTGCACATCTGTTGTTCTGTCAGGTCTATTGGTTAATACTAAGTCCAGTATGGCCGTCCCTCTAGTCGGGTCCTGAACCAGTTGGGAAAGGTAATTGTCTTTGGTTATTTCCAAGAACCTGTTTCCTTTATGAGATGTACAGGTTTCAGTTTCCCAGTCTATATCTGGGTAGTTGAAATCCCCCATAATAACGTGTGCTCCTTCACAGTAATAATGCCCACTGTGCCCCCTTCACAGTAATTATCCCCATTGTGCCCCCTTTATAGTAATAATGCCCATTGTGCCCCCTTCGCAGTAATAATGCCCACTGTGCCCCCTTCACAGTAATAATGTCGTCTGTGCCCCCTTCATTGTAGTAATGCCCCCTCCATAGTAAAAATGCCCACTGTGCACCCTTCACATTAGTAATGCCCTCTGTGCCCCCTCCAGAGTAGTAATGCCCTCTCTGCCCCCCTCCATAGTAAAAATACCCACTGTGCACCCTTCACATTAGTAATGCCCTCTGTTTCCCCCCTCCGGAGTAGTGATGCCCTCTGTGCCCCCTCCAGAGTAGTAATACCCTCTGTGCCCTCCAGAGTAGTAATGCCCTCTGTGCCCCCTCCAGAGTAGTAATGCCCTCTGTGCCCCCTCCAGATAGTAATGCCTCTGTGCCCCCTCCAGAGTAGTAATGCCCTCTGTGCCCCTTTCCAGAGTAGTAATGCCCTCTGTGCCCCTCCAGAGTAGTAATGCCCTCTGTGCCCCTTCCAGAGTAGTAATGCCCTCTGTCCCCTCCAGAGTAGTAATGCCCTCTGTGCCCCCTTCCAGAGTAGTAATGGCCCTCTGTGCCCCCTCCAGAGTAGTAATGCCCTCTGTGCCCCTTCCAGAGTAGTAATGCCCACTGTGCTCCTTCCATAGTAATGCCCTCTGTGCCCTTCCAGAGTAGTAATGCCCTCTGTGCCCCTTCCAGAGTAGTAATGCCCTCTGTGCCCCTCCAGAGTAGTAATGCCCTCTGTGCCCCCTCCAGAGCAGTAATGCCCCTGCAACCCTTCCACAGTAGGAATGTTCCCCTGTGCCCCCTCCAGAGCAGTAATGCCCTCTGTTCCCTCTCCAGAATAGTAATGCCCCCTGTGCCCCCTCCACAGTAGTAATGCCCCCTCTGTATTAAAAAAAAACAAAAAAAAAACACAGCAGCTACTCACCTTGTCCCGTTCCTGAAATCCTCTCTTCTCTGCAGGCACAGATCACTCTGCAGCAATGTATGGGCGGAGCTTATGCAGATTTCTGGGCTACAGGCTCCGCCCACACATTCCAGCAGCGCGATCCATGCCTGCAGCCTGAATAGTGGAGCAGGGAGAAGTCTCTCTGCTTCACCATTCAAAGCACTGCGGGCCTGAGGGAGAGGAGGAGCGCAGGGAGGTGAGTGACAGGACCCAGCTTCCTGCGCTCCAGCAATGAGCACTTCCATCTGTATTGATGGAAGCGCTCATTGCTTCTGGCACCCCCTGATAGCTGGCATCCGGGGCAGTCACCTTAGTACGCCACTGGTTATATGTACTATATAAAAAATAGCCATAAAAATGTTATCTATCCATGTGTTTTATAGATGCGTGATGTGATTGGAGCCGCAACTGCAGGACAAAGCCATTACCGTGCCAGTCTGGATAAAACTGTAGGCTATATGAACACGAATAAAATCCCCAGACATGTTCAGAAGCGTGTTCGGACCTGGTATGAGTACACATGGGATTCACAGGGAATGTTGGGTATGAGCTCATCCTTCACTTCTTTTAAAAGAAAAATTTCAGTTGGCACTAAAATCTGATTGATTTTTGAGGTGTCCCTGGAAACCTCACACTGACTGATTCTAAAGCTGATACCAGTGGTCAATTGGCATGGTTAGGCTGGATTCAAAGAACTTTCAAAGCAAGTACCACACAAAAAATTTAAGCCGTGCATGGGAATGGTAAGCCTTCATAAGGATAGTGTCAACAATATCAAATCAGTGACTTTCCCACTCCCAGCACTGTTCAGCTGTTTGATTAGGCTGCAGCTAGGGGGTGCAGAGGTAGCAGTCGCTACCGGGCCCAGGAGCCTGAGAGGGCCCAAAGACCCTTCTGCTGCATAAGAAGACACATAGAGCACTGAGGGAAGAGGGGCCCAAGCTGAACTCTTGCACCAGGGCCCATGAGCCGTTAGCTACACCCCTGGCTGCAGCACTCCAACAGGTGTTGCAGCCTCTTCCTAAGCCAGTGATGTTACAATATATGGCCTATATGCATGGGCTTGAGCTGCAATACTAAGCACAACCACTATACACTGTATGGTGCTGCGACCCTTACAAACAGCTGATCAACAGGAGAGTCAGGAGTCAAACCCTCACCAATTTGATATTGATGACCTATCCTGAGGACTCCTCATCAATATCATGAAACTGGACAACCCCTTTAGTGCATACGTTTCAGCATTCTATTTACAAAGATTCAGAGATCGCAGAGAATACGCTGAAGCTGCGTGTTTCATTCAAGCCTTTCAGTAGCAAAGTTTCTAAAACTCACAATCCAATTTCACTTTGCTGTAAACTCTATAGCATTCCTCAGCTATCTGCCACCACAATTCATTTATGACATGTCTATTATCATAAAAATGTTTTGCAACAGATATACAGTATATCCCCAATTGTAACTTATGCATTAATGTACTTTGATCCTGTGATTGATCGATACATACAGACATTGGTTTGTGAGCTCTAAAATGCCTTAGAGGGTGCATGTCATCACAAAGAGGAAGCATGAATGTCATCATGAAATGCTGTGTTTGTATCAACCATCTACTTGCCAAAACAAATGAAATACCGTAAATGGAAAAATTCTGATGAAAAAAACTACAAACAGTGGGTATCTTGTGCTTTTGTCCCGCGCCTGCACTCCCCCCTCCTCCTTTTGTGCATAGGCACCATGTCTTCCCGCTCCCCTGCTAGCCAGTGATGTCTTCGGCCACCGACATGCATAGTGTCTTCTGCAGGCTCCCGTCTGCGTGCTTTGCCTTATGGAAAGGTTTCCTGGCCTACTATAGGGAGCATGAGCACTCACTCTCAGACTTTTAAAAAGCCAGTACTCACGTCCAAATTCTTCTCCATCCTACGGCTGGCTGCCCTATGGTATATAAGGCACCTTCCCCAAGGAAAGGGTGTCTCAGCTTTAGGTTCCTAGTTACCAGTGAAGGTGAGATTATCTGTCTGACTCTACCAACTCTGACTCT
Source organism: Rhinella marina (assembly GCA_900303285.1). Taxonomy (NCBI): domain Eukaryota; kingdom Metazoa; phylum Chordata; class Amphibia; order Anura; family Bufonidae; genus Rhinella; species Rhinella marina. The sequence continues at coordinate 174,375 of ONZH01011247.1, forward strand.
CTGCTAGCTGCCCTGATCTTTGCCTGTTCATCGTATTGGTCCATTGCCACCTGCCCTGACCTTGCACTTTTCTCTCAGATACGCTAGTAGAATGCCTGCCCTGACCTTGGACCCATCTGCAGACTATGCATATTGCCTGATCCTACTGTGCTTTTCATCAGTGTCTCTGACCTCTGTGGCTCCTCCACAGCGAAGTCTAGATCCATGTATAGGGGGTTAAAGGGTGAATACAGAAGGACTGCCCGTATACAGCCTTTAGAATTAGCTTTCAGACAAACTGGTTGGTTGGCACAGTGGGTCCACACCCACTGCCCATAACAGGCCAGTTTGCCATTGACTTGAAGTCATCAAGTTAAACCTGCCCTTTATTTGTATTATGAGATTTGTTCAAATCTGATCCACTTTACTGCTACTGTATTCTGCTGTGAAATCTACAGATAAGTCATATCAACACTGTCTTGTGGGAAAATACCCTTGTACTTAAAGGCCACCACTGTGCAGCAAGCCACAGGGGAGGCACAGGGCGGAGACTATGTCATTGGTTACTGTGGTGAAGTGGTGCTCACGGGACATCCTCACCCTGGCACTCCCTGGGCCATGCAGTGATAGGAGGGAGTACCCTTGCCTCTCTCAGGGCACACCCTGGTCTTTCTGGAAGCTTCTTCCTGATCATGAGTGGGGTGCCCTTGATGTTAGTTAGATGTTAGGTAGGTGCAAGGAAGTAGGGCACAATTAAAGCATGGCAGATGGTGGAGTCAATGACCAGGCCCATTTGATTACAATAAATAAAGTCTCTCTTTACTGACTAGATGATGGGAGTTGTAGTACATATAGCAGCAATAGATACAGTTCAGAGGTATATAACAAAGTAAACTTCTCCCAATAGTTGTGTATAGGCAGTAGCAATGATGGTACTAACCCTTCCTAAGTCTCTCTAGGTACACTATGCATTCTTCCCAAATAACCACAGGCGTGATAGGAGATAACTATCAAATCGGGAAAGGGAGGGGAGCCAACTGTCATATGCAATGGCTCCCCAGATAATCAAACCAGCAGTTGGAGCAGTGCGTTACTCCACCAGCAAAAGCAGAATTTAGGCACTCTCCACAAGATCTCCATACTCAAAACCAACTATTGTTGGATCTCTAACAGAACCTGGATTCATACGGTTCCAGTCCACTGTAGTCCTGGTTTCTTGTTCACTACCCCACTGCAAAAAAAAGGTGGTGGTGGCTAGCTGTCAATGGGAGGACACGGACACAGAGGTGTGTAATGAAGGAACCACCTGTGTCTGGATGGTGGACAACCAAACTGTGGGAACTGCTTGTGCTTGTTGGCAGATCAAACAATTCTCTCTACTGGTGCTCTGTCTGGGCCATCTGAGGTACAATACCCAAAAGTATCCTCTTTTTATAGGGCAGCAGGGAAAGCACCTTTACGCCCTCTTGTGGCAAGACCCAGTGTCTAATCGGACCAAACCTGTAATCATTTACAAGTCTTCCTGAGACATAACTGCATGCCAGGTTTTGCAGCAATCCAACATTTCTATCTTGGTGCGTTATGTTTTTTGTCAATGAGTGTATGTATGTATGTGTGTGTATATGTGTGTGTGTGTGTGTGTGTGTGTATATATATACACAGAGAGAGTATATAATGAAAATGACTTATGTACATACCCTCTAGTTTACGAAGAGCGTGGTTACCTTTGTAGTTGTACAGTTAAAGAGCTCATGGTTTCTATTCTACATAACCACATAACCTCATGTACTTTTGGTGATTGTATGTGACTGTATATATATTTATATCTTTATAGATGAATCTGAGCTCCTCGAGGAAATGCCAACCAAAATGCAACTGGCTATAGCAATAGATGTAAATTTGGCGATTGTCAGCAATGTGGAATTGTTCAAAGTAAGTAGTGTGGCTTAATATGGGATATTAAGTGCAGAATGATGGGGCAAAACTTTATATTATTACTATTACTATTATTATTATTTTAACACAAGGTCGCAACATAACAAAATGTGCGAAAATTTTTCTGTATGCATTGTAGTTGTTATAGCCTCTTGCAAACAGGTATCAGCAGCCTCTGGCACTCCAGCGGTTGTAAAACTATAACCCCCAGCATGCTCCATTCACTTCTATAGGAGTTCTGAAAACAGTAAAGCAAGTGTGCATGCTGGGAGTCGTAGTTTCACCACAGCTGGAGTGCCGGAGGTTGCTGATCCCTGGACTATAACAAAGAGGAACCAACAAGTGTATTGTGCCTTTGTGTGTGCATCCTCAGAGCCAACTGAGTTGAGTTGCAAGAACTGAGGTGAGCTTCTGTCTTTCTTCCTGCACCGTCCCTCCTGTGAAGGCTTAAAATACTGCAATCTAAAATTGATATGTATTTGGATAAACCACCAAACTGTAACAATATCTGTTGTTTGCAAGACTGCAGAACTTGATTTCCAATACAGTGTAATAAATTCACTGATAGATGATAGAAAACTGGATGAGGATGGCAGTGTTTAGCTTGGTTCATCTTGCAGGTAATGAAGACAAGAACACCCCTGTGATACATGTGCAGGGTATTATCTATAGTAGCTCCTGGAAGTGGTGGAAACCAACCGTATATATCTGGCATCTAATGGAACCTGTTTATTCTGAACTGATACAATTTTACTGTGCTTCCTTTTTCACTATTACCTATATTTGTTGTACTTTTTTAAAGAGAAAAAGCTTTGCCAGATAGTAAAAGAAGCAGAAGGGAGTAGTTACATGAGGATGAAAAAAGAAGACTTTTTATGACATGACATTTACATAATTTAATATTTTTTATTTAACTCAGGGCTGTGATAACCAGATGATTCAAGACTTACTGTTAAAACTGAAATCCATTGTCTATTTACCAGGAGATTTTGTTTGCAAAAAGGTAAATTAATTTGCCACTTATTATGTTAAGCTGTAATTACAAGTGCGTTAAAAGGATTATCTGGTTTAAAAAAAAAGAGACCCTAATGTTTTAAAAAAAACAAACAAAAAACAGATACAGCTGAACTCTTCCCACCGCTGCTGATCCTGAGCACAGGCTCAGGTGCTGCCCTGACTATCCTTGTTACTTCCTGTCAGCAGTGACATCCTGTACCAGCACGTGTCTACTACAGCCAATCACTGGTATCAGCAATCACTTGCTAAGCTTACTGGCATCATGGTTTGTTGTTGCTGCTGAGTGTTGATGCTAGTAGTACGGCATGTGACCATGAGGCCAATGATTGAGTGCAGCATCATATTGATGGCAGCTTGTAGACAAAGACAGGCAGAGACCTTCAGGTTGTTTATGATAATTTGGTAGGGGACTGGAGAAGTAAGTAGTGTTTTTTTGTTTGTTTTTTAATTCAGGAACCATATAATGCCACCTAACTGTTCTGCCCGAGTCCAGCTTGAAATCTCCTCAATGGTAGCAGCTAGAAACATGCAGCTGGTCTTGTCTGAAAGCTGACAGTTCAGGCTTTAATACAAGATCATGACAGCTAAAGTCCAAGAAACAGAGGAGAAATCACTGTGAGAAATCAAGTCGGGAATAATTGCAAGTGAAACACGTTTTTACTTTCATTTTCAGCTGCATTCACAGCATCCGCCTTCTATCAGTGATATCTTTCTTTGTCCTGAACATATTGCTGTCATTTTGGTATTGTCTGAAAGCTTTGCACGTCTGCTTTCAAACAAGACCAATTGCATGTTTCCATTCAGGAGGTAGCAGCATCTAAAGCAGCCCTCCCCCTTCAGGTAGCTACTTTTCCCACTGCTGGAGCTGGACTCTGGCAAAACAGGGTGTTAAAGAGGACCTGTCACCACTCCTGACATGTCTGTTTTAATAACTTCATGCATTTCCCATGTAATTATAGTTCTGGAGCATCTATTCTTATGTCTCTATGCTGTGCAATTTCTTTATTATTTCTACTAGAAGTTACGAATGAATTGCCAGCAATTGTCTGCAGTAAGGGTACAGAGGGTTGGTAACCAGCTGGGGTGTGTACCTGCACAGACTCACTCTATCCAATCAGTGCTGCCATTTTCAGACCGTGCAGGGACAGCCCCAACTGGTTACCTCCCCTCTGTACCCTTACTGCAGACTGCTAGCAATTCATTCATAACTTCTAGTAGAAATAATAAAGGAATGTCACAACATAGAGCCATGAGATTAGATGTTCCAGATTTGTTATTACATGGGGAATGCATGAAGCTATTAAAACAATCATGAGTGGTGAAAGGTTCTCTTTAACTTTTGGTACTATGCCAAGAATTGATCCCTTCAAAGCAGATGAAGCCAATGCCACGGTGAGATATTTCATGGCATGGTGCTTCTATATATGTTGCCTCCTATGCCCAAGGAGAGGGCAGTTCTTCAGCCAAGGTTCCCTAGAGGTTTCTTACACTGTCATCAACAATACTGTCAGCAACTTGTTGGTCTCTGACCTCAGTGGAACTGACACCAACCATGAGTGGTACAGAGGGACCCTACAGTCATGGCCAAAAGTTTTGAGAATGACACAATTATATTTTCACATGATCTTCTGCCCTCTGGTTTTTATGTGTGTTTGTCAGATGTTTTTATCACATACAGAAATATAATTGCAATCATATTATGAGTAACAAAAGCTTATATTGACAGTTAGAATGAGTTAATGCAGCAAGTCAATATTTGCAGTGTTGACACTTCTTCTTCAGGACCTCTGCAATTCTCCCTGGCATGCTCTCAATCAACTTCTGGACCAAATCCTGACTGATAGCAGTCCATTCTTGCACAATCAATGCTTGCATTTTGTCAGAATTTGTAGGTTTTTGTTTGTCCACCCGTCTCTTGATGATTGACCACAAGTTCTCAATGGGATTAAGATCTGGGGAGTTTCCAGGCCATGGACCCAAAATCTCAATGTTTTGTTCCCTGAGCCATTTAGTTATCACCTTTGCTTTATGGCAAGGTACTCCATCATGCTGGAAAAGGCATTGTTGATCGCCGAACTGCTCTTGGACGGTTGGGAGAAGTTGCTCACGGAGGACATTCTGGTACCATTCTTTATTCATGGCTGTGTTTTTAGGCAAGACTGTGAGAAAGCCGATTCCCTTGGCTGAGAAGCAACCCCACACATGAATGGTTTCAGGATGCTTTACAGTTGGCATGAGACAAGACTGGTGGTAGCGCTCACCTCGTCTTCTCCGAATAAGCTGTTTTCCAAATGTCCCAAACAATCAAAAAGGGGATTCATCAGAGAAAATGACTTTACCCCAGTCCTCAGCAGTCCACTCCCTGTACCTTTTGCAGAATATCAGTCTGTCCCTGATGTTTTTTCTGGAGAGAAGTGGCTTCTTTGCTGCCCTCCTTGAGACCAGGCCTTGCTCCTAGAGTCTCCGCCTCACAGTGTGTGCAGATGCACTCACACCTGCCTGCTGCCACTCCTGAGCAAGCTCTGCACTGCTGGTAGCCCGATCCCGCAGCTGAAACACCTTTAAGAGACGGTCCTGGCGCTTGCTGGTCTTTCTTGGGCGCCCTGGAGCCTTTTTGGCAACAATGGAACCTCTCTCCTTGAAGTTCTTGATGATGCGATAGATTGTTGACTGAGGTGCAATCTTTCTAGCTGCAATACTCTTCCCTGTTAGGCCATTTTTGTGCAGTGCAATGATGACTGCACGTGTTTCTTTAGAGATAACCATGGTTAACAGAAGAGAAACAATGATGCCAAGCACCAGCCTCCTTTTAAAGTGTCCAGTGGTGTCATTCTTACTTAATCATGACAGATTGATCTCCAGCCCTGTCCTCATCAACACCCACACCTGTGTTAATGGAGCAATCACTGAAACGATGTTAGCTGGTCCTTTTAAGGCAGGGCTCAGGGGCGGACTGGGAACATAAAGTGGCCCTGGAAAAAGTACTGAAAGTGGCCCCGTTTTGTAGTTTAGTCCAAATTGATGGAAGGCAGGACCAGCAATACCATATTGTGGCACATTATACCACCCCAACAGAGCCAAATACCACAGTCCATCACAGAATACTGCCAGCAGCACAAAATACAACCCCAAAAACTTCCACTGGCCGGCCATGAGGAGGGCTCAGGTGGCCCCTGGGGCATCAGCCCACCGGGAAATTTCCCTGTAAAGTCTATGGCCAATCCGCCCCTGGCAGGGCTGCAATGATGTTGAAATGTGTTTTGGGGGATAAAGTTCATTTTCTAGGCAAATATTGACTTTGCAAGTAATTGCTGTTAAGCTGATCACTCTTTATAACATTCTGGAGTATATGCAAATTGCCATTATAAAAACTGAAGCAGTAGACTTTGTAAAAATTAATATTTGTATCATTCTCAAAACTTTTGGCCATGACTGTACAGTAGGAGCCTACTATGGCCATAGCTCATTTATGCAAAATTTAATATATAAGCATTTTACCTTTGCTTCAGTGAAGGATTGGACTGACTTATAATTCATGATGTCCACCTGGATACTGGATCTCACTTTACAAAGAAGGGAAAATCTATAGACCATATGGCTAGTGTATAAAGACCATATAGCTAGTTTAGCACTCCTTACTGTACTTATTATACAGAGCCCTTCACTAGAAAAGCCTATATTACATGCTTATGCAAATCAGGTTGTCAGTGCACTAAGGGGCGGTGCCTAGCCCCTCGGTGCACCTCAGGTCCTCAGCCACCCAGTGTTGGCCATGACCCTCATTTACTGAAGAGCTTATTTACATAGAGAACACTTAACTGATTTTCAAGAGACAGGTATCACTTTAATTAGCAGGATCATTCCTACCAGGCAGTATGTCTAATTTAATAGTGTCAATGCTGCTGTCAGGTGCTTTTGTAAGGTTTGTACCTGTTTCAGCTTCTATCTGTAAACAGAAATTTGTTTGCATTCACTAACCAGCAGCAGAGATCTTGGATACAGTGAGAAAACAAAACATGAAGTATATTAACCCCTTAAGGACCTCCACCATACATGTACGGTGGAAGTCCGCTCCCTAAAGATGGTGCCCGCTCGCACTTGCAGCGGGCGCCTTAGCCGCCGGGTTTCTGCTATTTTAAATAGCAGGCACCCGGGGCACATGTATGTGATCAGCCATAAGGCTGATCACATACGTTTTCCCCTTCAGATGCCGTGATCAAATGTGATCACGGCATCTGCACAACCCGGAACCGGAAGTCGTACGGTTCCGGTCCCGTAACACCGTTGCCCGGGAACAAATCTTCGTTCAAATGGTACACTAAAATAGTCCGAAGCCTCAAGAAGGCATCAGCATCGTATATACAAAAAAAAGGCCACTAGGTGGCAGCATTTGATCAGTAATGAGCAAATGAAGTGTTCTTTGATGACTATATAGCCATCAAAGAACACTAATGATTGCCAGTTATTGTCACCCAAGGTGACTTAAAAAAAGTAAAAAAAAGTTTAAAAAGTTTTTTAAATATAAAAAAATATATAAAAGTTCAAATCACCCTCCTTTCCTTAAAATATAAATAAAAATACTTTACCAATAAAACCAATTAAAAAAAAACATGGGCATTGTCACGTGCGAAAATGCCCATAGAATTAAAATTAATGGTACACGACAAATCACATAAAAAAAATAAAAACACCCAATTCACCATTTTTTGTCACTTCCGCTCCCTAATAATTTTCTTATAAAAAGTGATCAAAAAGTCACACACACTTCAAATTGGTATCACCGAAAAGTACAGATCATCCCGCAAAAAATAAGCCCTCACACAGTCCTGTACACAAAACTACAAAAAAGTTATAGGGGTCAGAATATGGTGATAAAATATTTTTTTTTCTCAAAGGTTTTAATTTTTTTTAGTATTAAAACGCAAAAAAATATATATAAGTGTGGTATTGTTGTAACCATACTGACCTGGATGATGAAGATAACAGGTCAATTTTACCACATAGTGCACGGCGTAAAAAAAAATACAAATTAAAAACCTTTGTCAGAATTGCGTTTTGTCCCAATTCTACCCCATTTGGAATTTTTTTTCCGCTTCCCACTACATGGCATGTAAATGTAAATAGTGCCATTAGAAAGTACAACATGTCCCACAAAAAAATAAGCCCCCATAAGGCTATGTGAACGGAAAAATAAAAAAGTTAGGACCATGGGAAGATGGGGAGTGAAAAACGAAAACGCAAAAATGGAAAATTCCAGTGTCCTGAAGGGGTTAAAAAAAAAAGTTTTATAAAAGGGTTATCCGAGCCTGGAAATGCCCCCCCCCCATATGTTCGGGCCTGTTACACTGATTCTACTTACTTGGCTCCTCGCTCGCCGCCCGGCTTCTGGTCCCCACAGCTCCTGCATCTTCTCCCCGTGCACGGATGAAAACATCTGGTGTCAGGAGGGAGGGGGCAGCCAATGGCAGATGGTGAGGGGGATGAGCCTCCCTAGCATTGCAGGTGACGTGGGTGAAGCAGTGGCTGTGTGGGGACCAGGAGTGGTGCAGGGAGCCAGGTAAGTAGAATGAGTGTGAGGGCCCTGAGCATGTGGGGGGGGGGCATCTCCAGGCTCAGAAATACCCTTTAATAACGCTAAACAACTCAGTTGGAAGGATTTTGCACAGTAAAAGCTGCTCTAAAACTTTGTAAAACTCAATAACTTGGCCTAGGAAGTGCAATGTGTTTTGCAGAGTAGCTTGTGACACTCGCAGTGCACTCATTATACATCACACTGGTATCAGTGCTGTCGTAATGGGTGATCTTGCCCATTGCAGCTCTCTTTTGTACATCTAAATGATTTAAAAATGTTGATTTTAGTAAAATATTCAGCGCGCTCGCAGGCTGCAGCAGAGCTGATGTTTTATGCTACATCATTAAAGATTCATTTCATCTGTTAAGCCTTTTGTCTGCTGTGAGCCAGAACCTGTACTCCTTCTGAAAAATCACTTGGGCGCTAGGAATTTCCTGTGGCCATTTTTCTGCAGCGGTAAGCTGATAAACTTCTAAAACATTGTAAAATGAGGGACATTTTTTGCCGTTTACCTGCAGCCATCATCTTCATTCTTGAACTGGGAATTCCTGTGCGCTGTGAACTTTGTATCTCATATATCATTTGTCACGAGGATATGCCAGCTCCTTTAGTCCTGATCCTCCATTATAATAAACATTATGGGGCATGTTTATTAAGACCAGCGTTTTAGACACCTGTCTTATTAAAGCCCTATAGCTGGTGGTGGATCTGCCGGGGTTATGAAGAGGCGCCAGGCTCTTCATACCTTTGGTGTATCCACCGCCGGTCTAAATGTAAGACGGCTTCCTCGCTGTCTTACATTTAAACCATTTTCTACATCTAAAACAGGCATAGAAAATGATGAATTAGATGGACCTACTGGCCCGTCCCCTTCCCTGCCCACAATTTTAGACCTGGCGTAAGCAGGGAGAAATTGCAGACGTACGACTAACCGTTGCGCCACCATCTGAACCTGAAATAAGCCTAATTTAGGCATATTTCAGATTAGTAAATGAATATATATATGTATATAACGCCATTGTGAGTGGTAGATGGTGATATACACTCACCGGCCACTTTATTAGGTACACCTGTCCAACTGCTCGTTAACACTTAATTTCTAATCAGCCAATCACATGGCGGCAACTCAGTGCATTTAGGCATGTAGACATGGTCAAGACAATCTCCTGCAGTTCAAACCGAGCATCAGTATGGGGAAGAAAGGTGATTTGAGTGCCTTTGAACATGGCATGGTTGTTGGTGCCAGAAGGGCTGGTCTGAGTATTTCAGAAACTGCTGATCTACTGGGATTTTCACGCACAACCATCTCTAGGGTTTACAGAGAATGGTCCGAAAAAGAAAAAACATCCAGTGAGCGGCAGTTCTGTGGGCGGAAATGCCTTGTTGATGCAGAGGTCAGAGGAGAATGGGCAGACTGGTTCGAGCTGATAGAAAGGCAACAGTGACTCAAATTGCCACCCGTTACAACCAAGGTAGGCAGAAGAGCATCTCTGAACGCACAGTACGTCGAACTTTGAGGCAGATGGGCTACAGCAGCAGAAGACGACACCGGGTGCCACTCCTTTCAGCTAAGAACAGGAAACTGAGGCTACAATTTGCACAAGCTCATCGAAATTGGACAGTAGAAGATTGGAAAAACGTTGCCCTGGTCTGATGAGTCTCGATTTCTGCTGCGACATTCGGATGGTAGTGTCAGAATTTGGCGTCAACAACATGAAAGCATGGATCCATCCTGCCTTGTATCAACGGTTCAAGCTGGTGGTGGTGGTGTCATGGTGTGGGGAATATTTTCTTAGCACTCTTTGGGCCCCTTGGTACCAATTGAGCATCGTTGCAACGCCACAGCCTACCTGAGTATTGTTGCTGACCATGTCCATCCCTTTATGACCACAATGTACCCAACATCTGATGGCTACTTTCAGCAGGATAATGCGCCATGTCATAAAGCTGGAATCATCTCAGACTGGTTTCTTGAACATGACAATGAGTTCACTGTACTCAAATGGCCTCCACAGTCACCAGATCTCAATCCAATAGAGCATCTTTGGGATGTGGTGGAACAGAAGATTCGCATCATGGATGTGCAGCCGACAAATCTGCGGCAACTGTGTGATGCCATCATGTCAATATGGACCAAAATCTCTGAGGAATGCTTCCAGCACCTTGCTGAATCTATGCCACGAAGAATTGAGGCAGTTCTGAAGGCAAAAGGGGGTCCAACCCGTTACTAGCATGGTGTACCTAATAAAGTGGCCGGTGAGTGTATATGCTTATGCTTGCTTAAAGCAGTTTTCAGAGATTCTGAAATATCCTCAGAAAAGGTCATCCACATCAGATTGGCAGGGATTCCGACACCTGGGACCTCCACCGATCTGCCATTTCAGGAGGCAGATCAGAGCACCGAAGCCTCCTTGCAAGAAGAGTGCCGTCCACTGGATAGCAATTGTGCTTGGTATTGCAGCTCATCCTCAAACCTGATGTGTGTAGTCTTTTTCCTCATAAGTGATATACATTAAAGTTGGGTGCCTGCAGGATTTCTGTAAACATTCAGATACCATATCACTGTACCAAAACATCCATCTAGTGTAAAACAATAAATATGTTTTTCTATGTAGATTGTCACATCCGCACATTTGTCTACCCTGTGTAGGATGTCTTTGTGGTACATGTGGTCCGCTGCAGGCATCCTCCATTGTATGCATTGTTTGCTGGGGATTACGTTCGGCAGCGGGCCACATGTGCGGGATTTGCTCCCCCGGTTATAAATGCGCTACAGCATTGGGGTTTTTGAGCATGTTCTGCCATTTGAGACCACTTTTTTTCCCGTGAGTTTGTTTGTACGTTTATTCCTGGAGGTGTGGTAACTCCAGGTTGAATGTGTCTTGATTATGCTAATGGGCAACATTCAGATGCACCTGTGCAGCCTGGGTCACATGACGTCAGGGCAATGTGGGAAATACAGCCTCCGCCCCCCCTCCCATCGTATGTGTGATTTCACGCTGGAGGTAACTGGGAGCTGGTCACTGTGTTTCGGACCTCATGCACCTATCTGTCATTACCTATACCATAGTAGGGATAGCGTTAGGTCCTGTGCCACTTGAGATACCTTGACGCGGTGCTCAGGCTCGGGTATGTCTTTGATATAAGGATATATTGGCGAAAGTCTCATTTTAACATCAGAGTGAGGGTTTAGCCATATATTGTCAACTGCATTTTCCGCTGTAGTGCACCATTTTCTGTGAATTGTTTGTAAAACAATAAATATAAGACAGGGAGGAGGGAAGTGTAACTGCAGGATCTCTCCCTCTGTCTGTGAGACTGTAGGACATCTGATTGGTTCAGAGCACAGCTCCACTATTGGAATCTGATCACCTGATATTTATTCTATACTAGCTGAAGGACCCGGCTTCGCCCGGGTATATTTAATTTATTTCATTTAATATTTGTGTTTGTGTGTCGTTAAAAGATATAGAGAGTGACCTCTACAGTAACCGCCCCTTTAACAGTGACCGCCACAGCAGCCCGCCCCTTAATAGTAACATCCACAGCGCCCTCCCCTTTAACTGTGACCTCCACAGCAGCTAGGGTGGCCACTGTATTCACCCAAGAAAACCAGACCTCACCGGCCATGCCCCCAAACGTGAAGCAGCACCCCCAGGCCCCATGAAGCCACACCACTAAACATGAGGCCACACCCCCCGGCTCCGTGAAGACACGGAGGAGAAGCTGTCTTAGTGTGAGCTAATAAAAAGGTGGACATCCCTGTGTCCGTCCAGGCACTGCGTCGGACGGAGAACAGGTAGCCAGAAAACTGGACTGTCCAGCCTAAAGCCGGACATCTGGCCACCCTAACATCAGCCTGCCCCTAGGGTAGCCAGAGGTCCAGTTTTAGGCTGGACAGTCTGGATTTCAGACTCCCTGTCCACCGTCCAGCGCTGGCCAGGACAGACACAGGGATGTCCGCCCTTTCAGTAGCTCACATTCAGACAGCTTCTCCTCCGTGTTTTCATGGAAACGGGGCGTGGCCTCGTGTTTAGGGGTGTGGCATCATGGGGACCGATGGCACTGCTTCACACTGGGGGGAGGCTGGACAGTCTGGCTTTCAGACTCCCTGTCCTCTTTCATGGGCAGGGCCTGGATGGACACAGGGATGTCCTTTTGAACAGCTCACTCTCAGCAGCAGCACTGTGCAGTCTGAGCATGAGCTGCAGGGAGAAATTCACCATCCTTCCTCCCCTGTAGCTGACAGAAGGTGATTTTTACCTTCATTTTTTCAATCCCGGTCAAATGCGGCGTGGAAGGGGCGTGGCCTGACTGAGTCGGGGGTGTGACTTAGTGGGACCTGGGAGTGGGGCTTTTAAGTCCTTCTTTTGAAGATGGCCTCAATTACAGGTTGATGCCATAGTAATTTAGGAGGAAAGTGGGTAGCAGTGGAAGAAAATATCTTTTATTACTACTGAACGGTAAATATGTGAAATTTACATTATATGAGGTAATAATTGATAATGAGTTAGTCCAAAACATAAGTTATATTTATGGTAACCAGAATACCCCTTTAACAGTGTCATCCACAGCGCTCTGCCCCTTTAAAGCAGACCTACAGCAGTGAACTGGCCAGGTTGTTACGGAAACCTGATGTGTGTGGAGACTAACTGCCTGTGAGCTTCTATTGGCTGATAAGGGCCATGTGACCAGGCTTCTATTGGCTAATATATTTTTGGGAATATCTCAGGAACGGTACGTCCTGGAGAGCTGAGACCCGTTCTAAAACCTTCCCAGACACCTGATGTACCTGTGTGCCAAATTTCGTGATTGCAGCTGTGACGGTGCGGATTCCTTTAGCGGGCATACACACACACACACACACATTCACTCAGCTTTATATATTAGATTATTAGTAGGTTATTGTTTTGGGGTGAGCTCAAGGGGTAAGGCTATGGACAATCTTAGTGCATTATTTTAAGTTTTCACATATGCTGTTTAACTCCATCTTTCCATTAAGATTACAATAGACTTCACAAGTATGTTTTCCTATATTAATGCTACAGTTATAGCTGGTGATGACTCCAATTACAGGTAAAGCTGCCCTGTCGAGTTGATAAGCCCAGTAGCTGTACTATCGGTATGCTAGGGTCCTAGAAATCGCATGATGGCATAATTTCTAATAACCTGATTCATAGAGATCCACCAAATATGTTGTGTCTGTCTAAGTTTAATTAGTGTAATGATTTTAGCTCTGAATTCACCCACTATACTGAGCCTTTGGACAAGGGCAGTCACAGAGAGTAGAGGACCTTTGTGCAAGCTAACTATATGTGCCCATTGTTTTTAAATAGCTCAACACAGAGCACCTCTCCCCTCCATTATGTTTCTAACAATCCACCAATAATTGTGAGCCATGGCATTCATGAGCTTATTACCAGGGAAAGTCCCCTGGGTCATCAATATCAGTTCTTTGGGGTCTGACATCAGGAACTCCCACTAATTTTCTGCAACTGCCGGCACCAAAAACAGCTGAGTGGATGGAGCCAGAAGCAGAACGCTCCATCCACTGTCATGCCAGTCTTTTTCAGCTCAGCCCTGGTTCACTCGAAACAGAGCTGCACTATGCCGGCATGGCCACTACACAGTGAACAGAAAGTTTGGCTTCTGGCTCTGTCCACTATGCTGTTTTCCGTGCTACTGGCTTCCAAAATCAGCTGGTCAGGATGGAGGGTGTCAGACCATAAGAAACTTTATAATATGTCGTATCAGAGGGAAATGTCCATTTCTCATGTTTAGCCCCCCCCCCATGCTAATTGCTTTTCTGTTTGAAATATGCTTTGGATCTGGGCAGCTCACAGAAGGATCATATTACACATGTTAACACATGTCTACGGACAGCAGAGGTGGGAAGAATGAGCAGGAGGCTGCACAACTATGTATTTTAGCCCAACTGTTTTATTCACAACCATATAGCTCAGGACTGTAATGTCCTCTATGATCCTGGGGATGCTTCTGAGTAGGTAAGAGAAGGTTAGGATGCAGATTCTCCTCTACTTTCTGTGTGCAGTGGATGGGAGCTAGCCTTCACCTACCATCTCTTGGAGAACTGAAAACTAGACATTCAGCATGCACAGGGAAAAAATAAAAAGCCAGATAAGTCATATAGTGCCCAGAAATAGTGTAATTTCTCATCTACACACACTGTACTATAAGGTTAGGTATGTTTTACATCAGATTGGCTATGGTCAGCAGAAGCTGCCATGATGGCAGACAATCTATTAGCGACATTCTTACAAATATTAGTTCCATCCTCGGAATTGTTGCTTCCACTGCTTGAAATGGACAGGTACACTTTATAAGAGTTATTAAACATGACTCCTGTACAAATCCAGTAAACTCGGTATAATGAAAGCTTTTATGCGGACATCTTTTTTTTTTGCTTTGACAGCTTTGCAAAGTGTATATAATAAATGAAAGATGTAACCTTCAAAACGTTGTGAATACCAACCGCAAATGTCTTCATTTAAGACGCGAGATATAATCATTAGGGAGGCAGAACAGCTATGATTTAGTCGTACAGAGCGAAACCACTCTGGAATTCTAACAGTATATATTATCTAACAATGAGTAAACACAATTTACCAACTGAAGGCCAAGGCAGCAATTCGATTATTATTTGAGCAATGAAAGAGTATGAAATGATTATCTGACATCTAGAGGGCTCGCACAGAAGGGGCTATGACGTTCTTGCCCTAACTGATTACTTGCCTTTCACATAGCTCCCTTGTTAAATCATCATTCTTTCCTGCTTTTTCTACAGTATTTGTACGGTTGTCTTTTTCATGTAAGCTTGATTTGTCATGCAATTCCCAATACTCTCAGTAATCTAGCAGGCACAAATTGATAAAATGGACATCGGCTAGCATATAGGAAACAACTATCCAGGGGTGGACTGGCCATAGACCTTACAGGGAAATTTCCCGGCAGGCCGATGTCCAGGGGGCTGTCTGGGCCCTCCTCATGATCGGCCATTGGAAGTTTTTGGGGATGTATTTTGTGATGCACTGTGGTATTTTACTCTTTTGGGTGGTATAATGTGCCACAATATGGTATTCCTGGTCCTGCCTTCCATTAATTTGGACCCTACTACAAAACGGGCCACTTTTAGTATTTTTTCCGGGGTCACTTTAAGGTTCCAGTCCATCCATGCAAGTATCCTAAACATTGTCGGACTCCCTTCAGACCAGAGACAGTGATTGGGATAGCCACCCTAGCACATTCATTTATAATTGTATCATAAACTGTGTTGGTATTATCACTCATACAGAACATATCATCCAAGAAGTCTAGTAGGCTATTTTATCAACTCATAAAAAATAGACCCTAGTGGCAAGTGATTGGCTCCAAAGTTAGTTCCACATGGAGTGGTCTTTTCCTGGAAGGTCCATTGTTGTTTCACAGCCTGGGATCTCAACAGGATCCTCTAGTGGGCCAGTCCTACTCTGTGGCTGCAGCCACATACTGACTTACATGCCACATACCATACAAAAGCTTCATTTCAAAAACATGAATCAACTATTCCTGATGTACATACGGGGGCTCCGCAGAAATCTTGAAAACCAACCAGAGGGTATAATGGAAAATGGTATAACTTTTTATTATGCAAAGAACATTTTTTGAATGAAACCATAAGAGTATATATTCTGTACTGCAATTTGCAAGTAAGCACAGCAATAACACTTATCTATCTCCAACATAATACAGGGGGAGATTGGAAGAGAGATGTACATCATCAAGCAAGGAGCTGTACAGGTTCTCGGTGGACCAGATGATCAGAAGGTCCTGGTTACACTGAAGGTTGGAGCTGTATTTGGAGAAATCAGGTTAATTTTATTTTACATTAAAAATGTTACAGTGACAGCATTGCTCTGCAACAGACCAATGTGGGATCATGTCTGACTGGGCAGTGAAATCCTTTAATCTTAGGCTGGAGGAGGATTTCCACCCAGCCTTAAAGGGGTTGTCCCACCTCAGCCTTTCATGGCCAAGGTAAGAATAACTGTAACTCCCATAGCAGTGAATCGGAGCTGCACAAACGTAGCTTTCTGTAAAAAGGCTAAAATGAGACAAACCACTTTAACGTTTATTTACTTGTTGCCATTTTGTAACAGTTTTTACTGCAATTTTGCAAGAATAGTGCCACCATCTTTCCAGCCAAAATACAAGGTTGCTTGGTGGTTCACCAGCCTGAAAGCAACCTTAACACTGAAGTAGTCATCAGGGGCGGACACAGACAGCAGAGGGCCCCTGTGCAAGGAATGAGTTTGCCCCCCCCCCCCTTTCCCAAACCAAATTCTCAACCTAACCTATGGTGTCCTAACATTACATACAGCAATACAAAACACACAGGGTAAGGCTACTTTCACACATGCAGCACTACACTCCAGCCACCTAATCTGGCAGAGAATGCAAGAAATTGGCCGGACACAAACTCAGGCATGCAGCAGTTTGTGTCCCACTGATTTTCTGCATTTTTGCCAGATTGTGGCCAGATCTCTGCCGTACCCCATTATAGTTAATGGGGCCGGCGGGCATTCTGCATCTAGTAGTGCCGGATCCAGTGAATTCCAGAAGGCTGTTCTCTGCTGGACCAGCCTGCCAGAATCAATAACTCAAATGTGAAAGTAGTCTAAAACAGGTCCACATACCCCTTACATCCAGTGACGTCTTCTTAGATGTAGATGTTCTCTTTCCTCATCTTCTCCTTTCAGACCAGACCGCCATGATGATTTCTTTCAGCCATCTCTTCTCTCTGTGGAGTTTGACAAATAAACATCTTAGTTTCCTACTTTTCTATCATTCTCCCACCTTCTTGAACTCCCCATCCTGCCACTCCCCAATACTGTGCCCACTGTGCTCCCCAAAACTATACTGCAGAAACAGTCCCCCTGCAAATACTACCGCTTTCAGTGCCCTAAAAAATAACTGCACCCAGGAAATAGTGTCCCTGACACTAAATTATAACCAAAATGTTCCCCAAAAATAACTGTGCTAAGCTGAAACTGTGCCCCCCACCGTAATAGTGCTCCCCAAAGTCCCAACTATAGAAATAATTAGTGCCCCGACCATCCAATGTCCCCATAATACCCTCATAATGTGTGCCAATGCCCCCTACTGTGTGCTCAAAAAACCCTCATAGTGCCCTATGTGTGCGCCAGTATAATGCCCCTATACAATGACCCCAATAGTGCTCCTCTCCTCCTCTTCTCCATAGTGCCCCCCATGTCTGCCAGTATATAAGATAGGGCCCCCATAGTGCTCCTCCCCCTCCATAGTGCCCTCATGTGTGCCAGTGTATAAGATAGGACTCCCAGTAGATGCCCTCATAGTGCTCCTCTCCCCTCCTTCTCCATAGTACCCCCTATGTGTGTCAGTATACAAGATAGGGCCCCCATAGTGCTCACCCCCATCCACAGTGCCTCCCATGTATGCCAGTATATATGATAGGGCCCCCATAGTGCTCCTCCTCCTCCATAGTGCCCCCATGTGAGCCAGTATATATATAGGGCCCCCCATAGTGGTCCTCCTCCTCCAGAGTGCCCCTCATTGTGCTTCTCCTCCTCCTCCATAGTGCCCCCTATGTGAGCCAGTATATATGATAGGGCCCCCATAGTGCCAGCATATATATATATATATATATATATATATATATATGGCCCCCCATAGTGCTCCTCCTAGATAGTGCCCCCTTAGTGCTCCTCCTTCATAGTGCCCCCATTGTGCTCCTCCTACATAGTGCCCCCATAGTGCTCCTCCTCCATAGTGGCCCCCATAGTGCTCCTCCTCCATAGTGCTCCTCCTCCATAGTGGCCCCATAGTGCTCCTCCTCCATAGTGCCCATAGTGCCCCGCATAGTGCTCCTCCCCCATAGTGCCCCCACTGTGTGCCAGATAGTTCACTTAGCAAAGCTTAAATGAAAAAAATAAACACTTATACTTACCTCCTTGCCTCTTTCAGCGACGCGATGTAGGCCTCTTCCGGCCTGTGTCCCGCGCTGTACGGCTCTGATAGGCTACAGGCCTAGTGCCTGCAACCTATCAGATGAACGGGGAAGGGAGACGCCTTTCCCTCCCTTGCCCCTAAGGACAGCGATACAGATGAATATAGACCTACCCTGCCGCCGGTAAGGAGGGGGCCCCCTCCGGCCCTGGGCCCCTGTGCAGCCAAACCGGCTGCACAGACGGTATGTCCGCCCCTGGTAGTCATGTTCTATGGGCACCATATGGAGGAGAGGGGGGTAGGCTTGCAAATGTTTTCTTCTAAAAATATTATCCAGCTTTAAATAGGTAAAAAATAGTGTATTGTCTCAAGTACATGACTAAGTACAGAATGTGATTTGTCACTTAAGTGTAGGAATTATTATTAGGGAGAGGACATAAGTTCAGCTCAACATCAGGGCTCCAAATCTTTTGGCAGAAAATGCAGCCATGTGTGAACCAGGCTGTTAATGCATGGAGAAAGTGGATGCTTTTATTTCCTTTAGAAAATAATACACCTTATTCACTATCGGCCGAGAAATATAAAGCGTAATGAATGATATTTCCCATGAGACAAATGATCATATCATTGGGATATCTCCTTGACTGTGGCCATTTCCCAACAAATGTTTGCGGGATCAGGTTGCATCATCTTTGAGCACATATGGCATGTAAACAGGATATGCCCTATATACTTGATAAGTGTGTGTCAGATATCTAGTAACTCTTTTCCGAAAAATATTATAATCATATGAATTATATTGATTGTACTTGTAACAAAAAAGTTTGGGGCATAAAGTTGAGGTATACAGGTGTGTCCTTCATTACCATTCCTCTTGGCTGAACATATTCTTGCAGCTTTTCTAAACAACATGATTTCCTGATATTGTGTCATTAGATGTCTATTCTTTACATGTCTGTGTGTGGACACCCAGTGGTCATGTTGTGAACTGCAGCCTTTTGCATGTCGTAATATTGTGTTGAATTGGTTTCATGACAAATTGGAATTCTTTACCAAATTAGAGCATGAGGGTGGACACACTTGTAGACTTTAAGGGTGGACACATCTGTAGGTAAAGAATTTCCAATCCTACAGATTTTCTTTTTTTCTTTTTATTAAAACAGTCAACTGAAAATGTGTAAAAATCTGAGTCTCACTTACATAGTTACATAGTTAATACGGTTGAAAAAAGACACATGTCCATCAAGTTCAACCAAGGGAAGGGGTAGGAGTGATGAAGGGGAGGGGGACGGGTAACCGTAAGACATGACTCTACATTTCTTAATATGTGGTGACCTTCTTTTTCTCTAAGAACTTATCTAAGCCTGTTTTGAAGCCCTCAGCTGTCTTTGCTGTGACCAGCTCCTGCGGTAGACTGTTCCACAGATTCACAGTTCTTATAGTAAAGAAGGCTTGTCGCCCCTGGAGTCTGAACCTTTGCTTCTCCAGGCGGAGGCAGTGCCCCCTTGTCTTTTGAGGGGATTTTACCTGGAACAGTTTTTCACCACTTCCTTCTGGGATTCGCGTCCCTACCTATCCCTTGGTTGAACTTGATGGATTTATGTCTTTTTTCAACCGTATTAACTATGTAACTATGTAATATATACAACCCCTGCATATCGAAACTCACATTCATTGTAAGGAAATGTCATAGTACACATTCGGATATCTCTTTCTAACATAATTTGGGGATGGAAGGGGCCTGCAAGCGCCAGTGCTTTACATCCACCTGTTATTCTTCTTTACATCAAGTTCTGAAATTTCTTTCAGTCTCCTATCTGCTGGAGGAGGAAACCGCAGAACTGCTAATGTGGTGGCCCATGGATTTGCAAACCTTTTCATTCTGGATAAGAAGAGTCTTAGTGAAATTTTGGTTCACTATCCAGATTCCAAGAAGCTGCTTACAAAGAAGGCCAAGTATGTTATAGTGTAATATAAAAATAATAACGCTATATAGTGTATATTGTCATCAGAAATGTAATAGTATGTTTGAAGTCAGTTCCTTTTGTTGAAGCTGTCTAGTGAGAGTGTATCATTGCTTGCTGATGTGATTAAACACAGCTGCAGTGTAAAGTATGGGAGACAATCATCCGTCTTTAGCTCTGGCTTCATTAAGAATGATCCAGGAAATACAATTCTGACTCACAGTGTAGGTGACCTACAGTTAGACCTGATTCACACGTCAGTGATTTTGTCATCAGTGATTGTCGACGTAGAGATGAGGTATAATGGAAAGATTTGCACCTGTTATGTGTTTTTGAGCTCACAATCACTGATGGAAATCATTGACCAAACACTGAAGTGTGAACTAGGTCTTCCTCTCCAAAATTCCACCATGGTTTTATGGGTTTTGTTTTTGCATTTTCCAGGTCAGTACAATTACAGCATTTATGTAGTTACCACATTTATATAGCTTTTCTTGTGTTTTAATACCCCAAAAAAACATTTGGGGAATTTTTTTTCTTTGCATCACCATATTCCAACCCCCTTTACCTTTTTATAGTTACATCTACGGTGGTGGTTAACAGGAGGATTCCTGAAGCTCCCTGCAGTGACGTCCTTTCAAATATAGCAATACCCAGCAAAGGGGTGCATCACAAATCCAGTAAATAGTCTGCAGTCTCTTCACTAGTTTTCTCTCAAGATATGAACAGGGGCTGTGACCTTTACGATATACCGTACCTGGCCAGGTTCTGCAATTCTGTGTATGACCAAGGGCCAAGGGCTGTAAAGTCTAAAGCCTTGTGCTATAAACTTTACAGTGTAGGCAGGGGTGCACCATCAATGAGGCCAGGTGAGGCGATTGTCTCAGGCAGCACCAGGTAGGGGCAAGAGGGGAGCAGTTGAAAGGGCCATGGGCAATGATCACTTTCATTGTGGCAAAGGGGTTAAGTTAAGAAATCGGCATGGGGGGGCTTAGGCACCAAAGGACAGGACAACACTGCACCACTGGATGTCTAGCCCTGTCAATCAAAGAGGAGGAGGGGAATGTACAGAGAACAGTGGCATAGCAGTAGTGGTGCTCCGAGTGCTACAGCCAGCCTCCAGTGGCTGCAGGTCCCGCACTAGTAAAAGCCATTCCAGCTATTGTACAGAGTGGAGCGATGCTGTATTGCGAGTGATGAAATGATTAATCCTGTACTGTGCTAGCGTATAATTTCACAACAGGCCATGTAATGGTTTCATTAGAACATGTCACATCATTAATTACTCAGCCATTCAATTATTTCAATTCACCAGTTCATGATTAAGGAAATTCCCTGTCGTGGCCTATTGGGGGTCTTCAAGCAGTTAATTATGAATCATTGTAAAATGAGCACAACATCCTGCACAAACTCTGTGTATCGTCATGAAAAGAAAGGCCTCATTCACATCTCCGTTTTCAGATCCAGCAAACTGCCGGCACTGACCTCACAGGATCCGCCGTTGCCAGATCCTCTACCTCCATTGCCAGATCCCCATTGGCTGTAATGGGGTCCGGCGGTGATTCAGACAAATTCCAGCATAAATGTCGGGTTTCGGACGGATAAAAAACTGTTAAATACAAGAGTTTTTTTGTCCGGCTAAAAGCTGGCATTTATGCAGGGTCTGGCAAATGGATCTCCAAAATGAACGAGGCCTAGGAGAGATTTTTCAGGTAAAACTATTAAAAGGTCATTTTCATAGCGCTTCTCATTCCTCTCATGAAATGATACTGTCATTGTCTTAGGGCTCATGCACACCAAAGTATTTTTTGTCCATGTCAGTTCAATGGGGTGGAAAAAAACTTAAATTACTGTATGTACGTTCTGTATCCATATGTCCACAAGTCTGTTTCACAAAAAATAGAACATGCCCTATTCTTCTCAGTTTTGTAGACAAGGACAGGCATTGTTACAACGGATCCGGCAAAAAAAAAAAAAGTATGTAACATGGACGTTACACAGATATCATCTGTTTGCTTTTTTGGTTTTTTTTTGGATCCATGTTTTACAGACTGCAAAATACTTATGGTTGTGTGCATGAGCCCTTATAAGAATCCCTGGGGTCCCCTCAGTAAAATAATCCATATAAGGCCTTTGGGTTTCTATAATAAAAATCTTATATGTAATAAAGGAACTTCTTCTTTTAACTATATAATAAATAAAGCAGCAGTTTGTTCTCCAGAGCTATTCTTCTATGTACAGCCCCTTAAAGGAATCAGTCACCAGTTTTCTACTGCTCTGCTAGTTTCTGCCGTTGCCATCCTGTATACAATTAAAGGGGTTGTCCCAGAGGTGCACCTAGCCTTTCTGCTGCCTGAGGCAGAAACTGAAATGGCACCCCTCCCCAATTTCTTAATCTAACCCCTTTGCCTCAATGAAAGTGCTCATTGCCAATGGCCCGTCGGCTGCCCCCCTCTTGCCCCTACCTGATGCTGCCTAAGGAGATCGCTGGCCGCATTGGTCGTGCACACCTGGGTTGTCCCATCTAGGACATTTTTGGCATATCAAAAGGATAGTTTTCTAGGTATTTTTTTGTACATCATTTCTATAGTTTTGGAGCACAAGAATTAAACTGTAAAGTAAAAGTTCATCTGAGCTCTAAAACTCAGTTTTTTTTCCCTGGCTTATCTCCTGTCATCCAGCGCCAAGATCAATAGTTCTCATATTTTCTCCGATGATATAAGGAACTGACTTAAGTATTGATCTGGTACAGTGCAACAAATGCACTAAAGTATACCTAAACCCACAAAATGAAAATACTTACCTTAAAACCCGCATTAAACTTGGCCCAACAATAGAGCAGTCCCTTAATATCCCCTTCCTCTGACCTCCTCACCCCAGAAATGAGGCCTGACTTCTTAATTTTGATGGGCAACGTATCATGATGCTCAGAGCGTCAA
Source organism: Rhinella marina (assembly GCA_900303285.1). NCBI lineage: Eukaryota > Metazoa > Chordata > Amphibia > Anura > Bufonidae > Rhinella > Rhinella marina. The sequence goes on from ONZH01011247.1 coordinate 197,765, forward strand.
GCACTTTTCACGTCTCAATCGTACATTAATGTATACATACTCTATAATGTTTGTGCAATTTACAGAATGCCATTTATATGTACTGTGACTGTAAGAAGATATAGGTGTTATGTTTAGAAGAAAACACGTGCAATCATCTTGCACAAATTGCTCGCTCCGGAACAAAGAGAATGGATTGAGTCTTTCGCAAAGCAGCTCTTCTAGTAAGCTCAGATCAATACTTGTAATCTCACCTTCAATCTCGCTGCACCTTGGAAGCCAATTCTGTGACTTTAGGAATCATAGCACAAAAATATAACATACAGCAAACGTTTTAAAAACAAGTCCTATTGTATACAGTCTATAAATGTGAAATATATCCACTATAAAAAGAATTAAAGGGATTGTCCTATTTGGACAACCTTTTATTCTTTTGTTTTGTTGCCCTCTTGACAATGACTAGATAGATAGACTGGAAATCATCTGAAGTCAAAGGAGCACACAACACTACTGGGTAAAAATGTGGTATTACATGCAGTGACGGACATAGAGAATTAGGGGCCCCATAGCAAGGATCAAACCAGGCCCCCACACAGGACAGAAGGGTTTCCGCCTAAACCCCTTTTCAACGACCCTTGGGACATTTTTCCACTGCTTCATTTGCTAAAAGTTGTTCCTTTAGAGGGTAGAGTCCTGACCAAGTTTTCATCCACAGTAGAGGAGGGGATGATCCCAACTGGGCCCCCTCTCGTCCTGGGCCCCATAGCAGTCGCATGGTCTACCGCTATGATAGTTATGCCCCTGATTACATGGTACCCATTACCATGCACTATATCACTTGGAGTCCTCCATAGTGAAAGCTGCACTGGACTCCTTATGAAGAAGACATCTTATTTATGTCTATAACCCTAATTTGACATACTAACAATGGTTGTCCTCTTGGACTGTCGCCTTCAAAAGTGTCCTCAACAAAGCACTTTTATTTAGACATTTAAACTCTTCTGAACTTGGTAATGACCTAGTGATGAAAGCCAAATCCTGCATTGATCTGGCTGTAGAGGTTAATTAAAATAGGCAAATGCCCCCTGGATCCAAGTAATGCTTCATTTACCCTACAGCATGCACAGAGCATTATGGCCTTCAGGAGATAAGTGTTGATTGCAGGCGTCTCCAGCAGCAGAACTCACTCATAATCCTTGAGGTGGCCCTATTTGTGAAGGAGTTGAATCACAAGATCACACAATCAAAGTAGTTCTTTTAACTTGAAAGCAGAGACAAAATCTGTGGATGGCAATATTGTGGCTAGAGTGGTCTGCACATGGATTGGTGAAGTAGTGACCTGTCACACAGGACAAAGAGTGGTTTGCCACACGTTAGGCCTGAGACATGTATGACATCCACCAGTCTATAGAGTAAATTCCATGGGAGCCTAGAGGTGGAAGCAAGATGCTTATAGATGGAGTAGTGTGTTCACCAGCTACCTAGTCAAGGAATGTTCCAGTTGCACACTCCACTCCAGCAAGTGCAGGTAAAATAACCAATACAGAAAGCAATCCAGCTCCACTAGAATGAAAATTAAAATCTCCTTCTTCATTTAGAACAGTAAAAAGTCAACGGTAGTCAAGGTAGTCAAAAGTCAAGGTAGTGAGTACAAATGATGCTTTTCAGGTGACTAAGCGATCTCAGTCAATGTCACAATGCGTCATTTGTACTCACTACTCACTGTGACTTTTCAACTCTCCTAAATAAAGAAGGAGATTTTAATTTTCATTCTGGTGGAGCTAGATTGCTTTCTGTTTTGGTTCCTCATACATCATGAGCCATGACAGTTTTTCAGTTTGGTCTTACCATTGTACAGTATATCACTTCTAGTGTTGAGCGAATCGAAGTTAACAAAGTGGAATTCGATCCAAATTTCAGGAAAAATTTGATTCGCAATGAATCTGAATTTCCTGGCACTTAGTGGTAACAAATCAATTTTTCCTGAAATGGCGGTAAAATTTAAAAAAAAACCATACTCACCTCATCCATTTGATCATGAAGAGGACGTCACAGCCATCTTGATTGAAGAAAACGTGCCAATTCTTGCACATGCTGATGTGTGACGTCACCACGTCATCAGGACCTCACCATGCCCGCCCAGCGTGATGACACCACACGCCAGCATGCGCGGGAACTGGCGCGTTTTCTTCAATCAAGATGGCTGTGAAATCCTCTCTATGATCAAATGGATGAGGTGAGTATGTTTTTTTTTTTTAAATTTTACCGCCATTTCAGGAAAAATTGATTTGTTACCACTATGGCCTCTCTGCGATCAAATGCAGTATGTATTTTTTTTTAACCCCTGATTAACCCGTGATAGGCTGAATGTGATTCTCAGATGTCACGATCAGCATTGAACGTGGCATCTGAGGTGTTAAATGATGGGGTGGAGTGGCACGATTGCCGTTCTCCATCATTGCGCCTGCTCCATACAACCGAATTGAATTTTTGAAAACTTTGCACATCAATAATCACTGCCAATAGTCTTACTATGTGTGAGTGAATTCATCAACCAGTTCAGTGGTGTCAGGTATATACTTTAGGGTCGGCTATTAATGGGTGATCTGGGGTGTAAGCCTTCTCTGTAGTATCTGACATAGCACTACTTTTTATTACTACTGCCGCAGTCACCAGTTGAGAGTGTCCTGTGTTCTGTACTATAGAGATAGTGCTGTGTCAGTCCTGCCAGCAATGCGGTCCCTGTTTTCTGTCGATTGTGGAGGTACCAGGGATAAGACAGACAATGAATGTCCTGCGTACATGTACAAATATGTGAATATGTGAACATATATTAAATAAACGCTGCCTTTTAACATTACAGGAAATTGCTGAAGGATAAAGGAAAGCCCGCAGCACCCGCCGTTATTAGGAAAGGCTTTGCCCACCTGATACCCAATAAACAGGAAACTCCTCGTCTTCTTAAAACCTTAATGGCAGCTGCCGCTAACAAGCCCGGATTCCGCTTATTACACAAGGCGAAGCAGCAGCAGGACGAAAGGGTAAGAACATACAGGCATCTGAGTGGTTAAATGACAGGAGCGGCGGCAGAATCAAGACGTACCAAATGTATATGCTCATATATTACTAAGTCTACATTTATTAACGAGCCATCAGCTAGAGGACGACCACTGAATATACAATTAGAGTTTGTCCTTCAAAAGATATTCTATATTTTTAAAACCAGCACCTGGATCTTAATACTTTTGCAACTGCATATAATTAAACATTTTAGTATAGCCCCTGAGTTATTCAATAAAATGTATTTGTATAACGCCAGGTGTAGGTGTTTCCTTAATTCTCTGTCCACCTTGCTAACGTGGTCACACATGCTCAGTTCCATCCTTCAGCTGCCACTAGCCTTATCTGTGACAGGAACAGAGAGTGAGAGAGAGAGAAACAGCAGGAAGGACTCACCCCTGAGCTGTGATAGGGGGAGATCTGCTAAAGAAATGACACACCCACTGACCTGTGATAGGCAGAGAACTGCAGCAGAAATGAGCCAGCCCCAGAGCTTTGGGAGGGAGTGAGCTGCAGCAGAAAAGACACACCACCTTAGCTATGATGGGGGGAGAGCTGCAGCAGAAAGGACTGAAAGCAGAAAGGAGTAACTGGAGCAATGAATATGGAGATCTCTGGATCCATGTGAGGTACAGGGCTGGTTCTAGCTTTGTTAGATAGTAAGTGTCATCTCCTATATGATGTCTGATTTTCATTTTTTACAATAATCATGGCATAACTCCTTACCTTATTCTCTTCTGTAAAATTTTTTAAAAGTCTCTTTCTCAACATTAACTATTTTTCGGAAACTTCTCTGACCACCAATCTGGCCAACATTTCAGGAACAGTTGCCACTCGGATGGAAACAGGAATAGCTATATGGGGTGTAAAGGTGTCAGGTTTATCCATACCCTGGTGACCGGGGGGTCCTTACCTACCTCTGCCATATAAGAAAACAATTCAGTATTATAAATGACTCATGGTAATTGGGGGCCCCGTTACAGATTTTGAATTGGGGCCCCGGAGCTTCATGTCTCACCTATTCAGAGAAATTACTGAAAATAATGTTAAATATGGCTAGTTATACTAGTTATCTTTGGTTACTAACCTGTTTTCCCTAAAAGAGATATAACTAAAAAAAAAACAAAAAACTGCTGAATGGAGAGAAATGAGCACGTGCGGCACGCCATAAACCTCAAGACGTGTATACCATTTTAGCACCTTATTTTACAACACTGTATTTTTCAGCACAGGTCTTTCATGCTGGAGCAGTTGTTCTTCTGTCTAACGGCAGCCATCCTTCCAACCAAATGGCAGAAAGAGGATCTTCTCATTCAGGCTGTTTAAGTCCTTGATTTCTGTGTTCAAAACTGACCACAGCATGATCAAAAGAGGCTCTCTCCCTAGAACAGGGTCAATGGGTTCATGATGACACTGTAGGAAACCAGGTCATCACTTTCAGGTTAGCCCTGGACTCCAAGGCTGTCTGTACTTAACCCCAGAAGTGTCTCCGAACAGCAGCATGGGTCATAGAGACATAGAATATAATGTATACTCATTGACAAAAGAATCCTTCAGCATCAAGGAGTTGTTGGAATCAAACAAAACAGTCTATGTGTGAATGTAATGATGATGTCTGCCTGTGATTACAATATTACAGCGAAAGGATAAGTATATTGGGGGAAACTGATAATTGAAAGGAGGCTTTAGTCCCTGTTGGGCCACCTCTAGTCTGGATACAAGATGAGATACAGTTGGGCATGGAGGTATATAGGTTCCTTATAGTATCCTGCAGCACATTTGTCCACATATGTTGCAGCTGGGCCTGTAGATCCTATACACTTGTAGGTTGCCTAAGCTGCTGACCCAGCTAGTCCCATAAATGCTCGATTGGTAATAATTCAGAAGACCTGCCAGGCCAAGAAAGTGTTGCAACCTGGAGAAGACATTCCTGGGAAGCCCTTGCAGTGTGTGGGCGAGCATTTAGTCTTCTGAAAAATGCCACCTGGAAGCTCTACCATGAGAGGAACACATGTTGCCACAGGATGTCCTGTATATATCGCTGAGCTGTTAGTGTCCCTCATATCATCGTGACCGACTGTTGTATACAATGGCTCCCCAGATCATCACACCAGCAGTTGGGACAGTGTGCTTCTCCACAGCATTTTCTCCGACTCCAAAAATATATAATAAATTGGTACAGTTAGTTCAATGCAGTATGTGCTGAATATATTTTCATAAGAATTTGGGAAAATGATTAAATGTCCTATGAATGTCTGTTCTATTCCTAATCTAAGGCTTTTAGTTAAGATGAATGTGCAATGTGACGCCTCCCCCCAGGGCCCGCTAAACAGGAATCACATCCCAGGTGTAGGAATGCTGAGTGGTGTAATTGTGCGGCCTAAAATGTCTCTAGTTGTGTCACGGTGCTCCTACCTGGATACGGCTGGACCCCAGGCTTTGGCTCCGAAGCAATAAATAGGGGGAATAATTGAGGGATTTTCAGAATAAACGAGTCCAGACCTTGAGATGAAGTTCAATGGCAGCTTTACTTGGTTAGACGTGCATCCAACAATTTTGAGGCTTTGTCTTGGTTCCAGCAGTCTTGAGCATATAACTAGCAGGCAAACACAACTCTGCTCTATCACTGTTGCTCTCTGCTGTGCTGACAATCTGACTATATAACTGGATTTCTTCTTCTATACTGCCCTTCTCTCTGTAGTCTGACTTATATTCTGCCAGGGAGCAAGTTAGAGTCTTGTCAGCTCTAACATGGAGTCAGAACTGGAATAAACTAGAACTGCCAGTAGGACTGCCCCACTTCTGCCCAAAGGGGGGAGAATGGAATGGTGAGTTTTATACTCTCTAACTATAGTTCTGTCATATTGCTGCCACCTGCTGGTGAACCAGGCACATAACATATAAAACAGTTGCATAGTAATACTGATGCACATTATTGAAGGATGTGGAAAAACATACATAAGATGATATTATTTTAGCCCATTAGAGATAGTAGCAAGGTGTAGGAGTGGTAACACCCCTCTGGGGTGTTACAAATGTGTGCTGCCCTTTATGTAGATGCTCAGTAGTGAAGCTCCTCCGCTACAGATCAGAGGAAAAAGGCACTGGGAAGGAATGGCTGCACTCATCTCAGATCTGCTAGAGAAAACAGGATTAAAGAGGTTTTCTCACTAGTTACAAAGATTAGCTTTTAACCAGCAGCGTAGCTAGAAGTGACTGAGCCCCACAGCAAATTTTTGTATGCGCCCCCCATGGGGCCCCCGCCAACACCCCCCGCACTTTGCAGCCCCCTCCTCCTGTGCAAACCCCACTCTTATGGCTAGTAAAGATCACTCTCTCAGACCAGGGCAGTCTACCACACCATCCTTTTTCTACATATGTATATATATACAGTTGGAAGCCTCCCCTCTCTGCTCGCTGTTCCGCCATCTACTAGAACTTATTATGGCAGTATGGCACACATAAGAGCGCATCCGATGCCAGCCCAGGGCCATCCTGGCATCACGTGTGAATATGTAAGAGTGCCATAATAAGCAGTAGTAGATAGCAGAACAGCGAGCAAAGAGGGGAGGCTGCAATGTACCACATGCTATAGTACAGAGGACTGGCACAGCAAGGAGTGGTCAGAGGTTGGGATCTGGCTACCTGGTAGCTGCATGCTGAAGGCTTTAGCATACAACTGTCAGGTAGCCATCTCATTCGCAGCCTCACTCCTTCCTGTGTCAGCCTTCTGTACTATAGTAGAGGCATGCTATAATACAAGAGGCTGGGATGGCTGTGGCAGCACACTCACAACTCCTGCCTGCTGTACCTGGCCTTTCCTCTCCTCTCTGGCTCTCCCACTACCAGTATTATGTCTCTCTCTTCCACTCTGCCCTGCCCCGAGTGCCCTCCCTCCTTCTTCTGCCCAGAACATGCACGCAAGGCCGCAAGGGAGGCCTAGGCAGCTGACACACATACCTGAAATATAGAGTGATGTGCCGCTGCCATGCTGCTTCTCCCGCCTGCTGCTGCCTCCTTCTTCCGGTGAGGAGGACTATCACTTGCTAGGCGGGCTGTAGTTACTTATTTTCCATAGTGCGCTGCCACTGTCGGCTAGCGCGCTATGCAGGCTACTACAGAGAATGTATGGGGGCGGAGCAGGGAAGGTCCTTAGATAGCGGGGCGGAGTCGGCCCTCTTTTAATGAATTGGAAGGATGATGGACGGGGCGAATGCGGGACCCTAATGTGACCGCACTGCATGTGAAGGGGGGCCCCAGACAGAGCCTGACCTGAAAGACTTTATAATGTAGGTGAGAGTGAGACACTGCTACCAGGCCCCTTGTCAGCCCGTGCCCCGAAGCAGCCGCTTCCCCTACTTCCCTGGTAGTTATGCCACTCCTTTCAACATAAAAGGACAGTTAAAAGAAGACATTTTCTAAATACATTGGTCAGTAGATTTTATTTTAGTCGTGAACTATAGACAGTTCAGCAGGTCTCTCACTACACACAGGTTTCTATGGTAACCTGCAGACCAGAAACACTGTTATCTGATTAGCTGAGAGCAGGAGTGACCTCACCCCCACAAAATGATGGGACTGAGCTCTGAGTGAACTTATAAGGTTTAGCAAGATTACCTGCAGTAAGCAAAAGGTACAAGTTTTGTATGCACTGAGAAGGATGGCTTTACCTGTCATTGTGTTAGAGATCACAATCTCCTGCTCTGTCAGAGTAAGTTAATATACAATTTACAATTTATTAAAGTTTTTTGTGTTCTAAAGTTGTATCCAAGAAATATATTTTATGTTCAACCTAAATAGCTTAATTATTGTATCATAAGGGTGATAAAAAGCTTAAATTATTGCTCAACCATGCGCCATGTATGAGGCAGCGGGAGTCGGAGTGGTAATCGGGAGTCAGAGTTAGGGGAAATTGAGGAATCGGAGTCAGGGCAGGATACGTAATTGGTGCCATGACACCAAATTTCCTTCTGCTAAGTGCCTAGAACTGGTTTGGGCAGAAATAGGGTTGTGTAATGAAGGTGCTACCTATGTCTAGGAGGTGGACAATGAACTTGAGGGTGCTGCTCGTGCTTGTTGGTAGATCAAACAAACTTCTCTACTGGTGGTCTCTCTGGGCCATCCGGAACCTGTTCACCATATATGCATGCCCTCTTGTAACCACTGCTCCTGGCAGTTTCTAACAGCTAGATCAGAATGGCCTATTTAGCAGGCAATTCATCGAAACAACCAATGATGCAACCCCTCTCAACTGGGCAAGTGTCTTTGTGTGCATAACAGAGGTATGTCTAGCAGTCAACAATCTCTCACTAAGAGGTACGCTACCCAAAAGTAGCCCTGAGAGCCTTTTTATAGGATAGCGGGGGGAGAGATTTTATGCCATCTTGTGGCAAGACCCATTGTGTAATCAGACCACAACTGTTATCATTTACATATCTGCCTGAGTTGTAAACTGCATGCCGAATTTTGCAGCAATCCGACATTTCTATCTGGGTGTACAATATTTTTTGTCAATGAGTGTATATATTTATAACATAGTAACTTATATATACCCCCATAAAGCATGGGAAAACATACAATTTTTTCCACATAAGGCCTCATACAGCCATATCAATAAAAATATATAAAGCTCATAGCTACTGAAATAAAAAAAACTAAAAAATGTCACTTGTCATTTAAGAGAACCTAACCACTTATCAAAAATACACATCACAAAAGAATAAAAAAAAATATATTAATTTTATTGTAGCCAATTAAAATCAAGACAATAACTAGATAATAAAAGGTGGCAGTCACTTACAGGAAAGGAGAACCACAAACAGCCTGCTAATTACATAATACTGCATATGCAGATTGAACTGTTCAAGCAATACACATCAAGCGATATAAACACAGATAGATGAACTATCTAAAAGTATACAAGTGTGACAAGCAGTACCAATCTGCCAAAATGTAGATACATCAATATAAGACCACTGGCCACTCCAACCCCAACACGTATTTCGCCAATAGCTTCCTCCAGGGGACTATTCTGGGTTTGACTGCCTGACTCTTCCTGGATAGTGGCCACACCCAGATGACTCCTGACTGGTAATTTACATACTGCACGCGACTTCTTAAAGAGATGATTTTCTAGGTTGTGCTGCAAATATATACAAGGGCATCTTTATAAACATAGGGACGTCATGTATTACAACATCATGGCAGTTTAGGGGCTGAAAAGAGGCCCAAACATGACTGCTCTTAAAGGGTGTAAGAAGTTCCACACTTTGGAAATCTCTACCTATTAGAAGATCCCTAACTGATACCCCCAGGATATTGCCAGACCCTTTCCTTCATTCAACTTAAGTCGGAACAATGCTGCGGTAACCAGGTACGGCCGGTGCACAGTGCACAGAGCTGTGCTGTTCCGCTGGCTGGTACCTCTACACAGCTATGTACCTTTAAACAGACAATCGGCAGGGTTTCTGGGTGTCTGACCTTCACCAATATGAATCCTATGAATAGCTTATCAATACCAAATTCTAGGAAACCCCTTTAAGTAAAAAATATATCAAGATGAGTCATATCTTAATTTTCCCATTTTAGAGCTTGTTTCCAAGGTCAGAGAACTCACGCACAAGGTCGTATAGGCACAGTTTACACGGAGAGGAAATTATAATTCTGCTGTTGGTGATACATTTTTACACAAAGGTCGATAGATGCATCACACTGAAAAGATGATGGATAGCCATTCACAAATACAGCAGGAGAAAAGACTGATTGCATAAGCAGAGGCATTATAATATGGAACCAAGAGCCGGAGTGTTCAATGGAACCTGGCACATAAATTAGATTATGGCCACAGACTGTATCACCTGCATTTTGACAGCATTGCTAATTAAAGTCACTTTGACACCATAATCTTTTTATATTTTTTGGGTGTTTTTTTCCTTTTAAGCTGGATCCAATTTTGTTTCTGAAAGTATTTTATAATGTTTTATATAAGTAAAGTTTGTGGATGAGGAGTTCCAATTAGAGGAGTACACAGATCTCATAAGGCCCCATTACAAGACTTATTATGTTCTGCACCCAGTTTCCCGATGTGTGTCTATCACTCCCAGGCAACACAGAACAGAAAGTGTGACACCCCAAATTCCTGACAAATTTAAGATTTTTTTTTAAATTAAACGGAAGAAGTTTTAATTCCAAAAAATATAATAAAATGTCACCCTCCTCTCACCTAATTTTTCTGACTTCTAACTCAGAAAAAGTGGAACAAGTGTTTCAAAGATATGGTGCTCATTCTGAACACCATTTTTCACAATGTAGAACAGACAACTGGCATAAAAACATTGATAAATCTCTGCCATACAGTTCTAAATCATGCTTCCCTTCAGATAACATATTAATAAACTGGTTACCTGCAGCCACCACTAGGGGGAGCTTGGTGCATAGAAATGTATGCAGTTAAAGGGCATCTGTCACCTGTTGTTCACCAATATAACTAAGAGCACTGCCCCACAGAAGATTGCAGACACATCCCAGACATACCTGTGTGCATTTTGTGCCTTTATTCCATATCCAGAAAGAGCACTTTTATTCTACCGGAAAACAGCTCTCAAGTGCCTAGCTCTGCTGCTGCAAGTGCCCAAAGCAAACCAGACTGAAGAGGGGAGGGCTGCTTTAGCTGTTCATATCTTAGGATTGGTACCAGCTAGAAATATGACCTTGGCATTCCAACCTTTCAAACGATACCAGAATCATAGAATTATATCCACTATATCAGAAGATATAGCTGTTAGAAATCGAGTCAGGAGTTAAAGCTGTTTTTACTTTCACTTTCAACTGGGCACTTGGGAGCTGTTTTCCAGCAGAATAAAGGTGCTTTTCCTGGAGATGTAATACAGACACACAGTGCACACAGGTATGTCTGGAAAGTGTTTGCAATCTTCTGTGGGGCAGTGTTGTTAGTTATATTGGGGAAAATGAGGTGACAGACTGAAACAATGACAGCAATGGAAGTTGTAAATATTTCTTTTGCACTGAGCTCCCCCTAATGGTGGCTGCATAAAAATGCATAAAAATGTTTTAATGTAGGAAACTAGGATTTCAGCACAGGCCATTCTCTCCAGGGCTTTTTAGCAGTTGTATCTGTCTTAATTTAAGGTACGCCACTGGCCATGATGCTAAAGCCACAAGACTTATGTCAGAAACTTTCACTAATCCTATGGAGGCTGCGAGACACTGCGCTGTATCAATGTTTAGAAGGCAGCACTAGTGTGTGTTTAGGGCTAGACAAGCGGTGTAGAGTCTGTATAATCTAGTCTTAAAATATCTGATTATCTAGTAAACCGGGATTAGGTCACTGCACAAAAAGGTGGAGAGCTCCACAAAAAGGATGGAACTATGTAGAAAGGAGGAGGGCAGTGCTAAAAAAATATGGCATATGCACCATGTGTTTTTGCCACATTATGATCCAGAATTTGTCATTGGCCTTAGTAAACCTGTCCCTATAGCGTTTTCCTCCAGCTACTACTAGCTCATTGCGCAGACAGTTCCTATCGTGCTCACCCACCCACCATATAAATCTATATGTAGTGAGCAACTCTTGTTGGTGGTTGTAGACAGACTGAGCTTTATCATTTAAAGGGTTTGTCCACTTTCTGGCTACTATTGTGTATGTAAGATGACTATGTGATCTTTGTTTATGTGCTGTTTGCTGCATTTTAGAAGCCATGCCCTCTCATTGGGCAGATATTCAGTACTGTTTGCCGAGAGGTCCTGTCCAGAAGATGATCACTGATGGACGGTGATGTGACCAGACACATTACTCAGCCTCCTCCATTCTAATGCACTGCGCTAAGCTCCCAACAGTGAAAGTTAAGATGGAAGGTGCTGTATATTTCAAAGGAGGAGGCTGAGTAATTTGCCTGGTCACATGACCTTCCATCAGTGGCTGTTTTATGGACACAACCCATAGATTCCAACTGTCCTGAATTGTATGGGACTGTCCTGGATTTTAAGAGACAGTTCTGGATTTGAGGAGACAGTCCTGGCAAATTCGGAATATCACAGGCTAAAAATGGGCGTGACTAACATTAACCTCATGCATAAGTGCGCATTGTTGGGTGGAGTCATGGTGTTCTTGGGGATGGGTTTTAGATGCCTCGGCTTTACCAACTTAAACATTGGTAAGTATGCAGCACCTCCGTGTGGACAGCACAAAGGACTTGTCCAACAAGGGGCTTACCTAATGAAATAAATAATAAATAAAATATAGAAAATGAAGCAGAATATCAACAAAGACTATATTAGTAAATACCATATAATCATCTTACATACACATTGGTCAACAATAGCCAGAAAGTGTGGACAACTCCTTTAAGTATATGAAGCTCTAAAGGGAAGCAGAAAATTTGTGGAGTTCCAACCCTGTGAAGATATAAATTAATACACTTGTTTGGCCCTCTTGTGGGACATAGGGTGAGTTTAGTATTTAGTATACGCCTGACCCTGCCCCCTTCCTGAGTCCATCATTATGCTTTCTGCATGATCAGTATTTTAGTTTTTTCCTTCATTAATAACACTCCAAACACCAAAAAAATCTCTATTTTGTGAAACTAAATGTTAGCGTTGAGAATCTCGATCTTACTGAGAAAACCGTTCCCATATTTCTTTGTATCACAACGTCGTCTTACCTTTCATTCTCAGGACATATTTCATCATGATGGCACTGATATATCTGAGGTAGGAGTCAGAATCTGACTTTGATGTGGCAGAAGGAGGAGACGGGTATCACTCTCACAGTGACTACTACAGTTTGCCCTCTGCCCTGATGTACTGACTGCGTACAACCAGTAAAAACGTAACCATGCAGGATAATGGGTGGCAGCCACAGCATACATAGCTTCTAGTGTGGCACTACTTTATTATTTACTGCAGATTTCAATACTAACAATGTCGCTTCTTCGTTCTTTTAAAGGAAAAACTAGCAGATAATATGACAAACGTGGCTACCGACAAGAGTGCCGTGCCCCCAAATCAAGGGGAAACGGAGAAAAATGAGAACTTGAAAGCACAAGAACCCGGCAAGCAAGCGCAACGTGAGGAGAAGATGGATAATGTCATCTCATCCAAAACAGATGTACCAGCGGAAGCAAAGAACAAATCCTACATTATAAGGATGTCTCCGTCAGCTAAGGTGGGAGAAGGAGAAGTTCTCACCGTGGAAGTGAGAGAATCAGAAGAGAAATCTTAGTGTCTGCGTGAAGGACTCTTCTCATCATCATAATATGGTAGTTTCATCCTTTTTCTGAGGATATTCTTTACATTTAAAGGGGTTGTCCAGGATTTAAATATGCTGAAATTTAAAAAATAGCCATTACACACTTCTTAAAGGGAATGTGTCAACTATATTTTTTTCTGCCAGTTAAAACCAGATACCAACAAATATTGGGTCATTTATCAAACTGGTGTAAAGTAGAACTGGCTTAGTTGCCCCTAGCTACCAATCAGATTCCACCTTTCATTTTCCAGAGGAGCTGTTCAAAATGTAAGGTGGAATCTGATTGGTTGCTATGAGCAACTAAGCCAGTTCTACTTTACACCAGTTTGATAAATGATCCCAAAAGCCTTTATTTCTAATCTATTTTTAGTTTCTGATAGCATTATTATTATGATAGATATTATTATTATTTTACTCTATTTCCTATAATTATGGGGGTAGCCATCTGCCTGAGCTGGTCTTAAAAAGGATTTCCAGGATTTTATAACTGATGACCTTTCCTCTGGATAGGTCATCAGTATCTGATCAGTGGGAGTCCGACACCCGTGACCCCTGCCGATCATCTGTTTGAGAAGGCACTGCCGCTCCCTTCTCTCAGCTGACCAAGCACAGCACCATACATTGTACATTGTACAGCGGCTGTGCTTGCTATCATGAGCTGCGCCTAGGCCATGTGACCGACGAACATGTCCTCACTGGTCTAGGAAAAGCAGCGAGAAGGCTGCAGCACTACTGCGAGCGCTGCTGCCTTTTCATGGTTCCTGGGTGTCGGACCACCACAGATGAGATACTGATGACCTATTCAGAGGATAGGTCATCAGTTATAAAGTCTCAGAAAAACCTTTTAAGCAGTATTTAGAGACATAACTAGGGCAGGGCATAACTAGAAAAGGCTGGGCCCCATAGCAAACTTTTGAATGGGTCCCCTTTCCTTGTGCATGAATATTACACACTGATGTGTGTATGAGGCCTAAATCTGTAAAAGTAGCAGAACTATGGGAAATATGTAGAAATCTGTTATCTCCCCTGCCACCACTAATGCAATGTCCATTGTGTCTATGGCCCATGGTGGCTGTTGTTCTATGTTCATGAGCTGTCTTGCAGGTAGTCTCCTTATTTGGCAGATCGTGTTAGACATCTCCCTCGGATATCGGGGCAGGCAGTCATGGAGGAGGTCAGGAGCACAAACAAGAATGTAGCTGAGAACCAGCTGAAGAAATCAGATAGAGGAGGGAGAGGCACATCACAGATGGGACACGGCAGGCAGCTTCAGGGTCTTAGTAGATGGTTTGTAATTGAGCTCTTAGCAAGCTCTGCCTCCAATGCCACCAGATGTAGCTATCCTGTAAGGCAATGTCTGACCTTTTAAACAGGCCTTGAGACATGACTTGGAGTGGCATGCTCTGAGTCCTCCCCTTCCTCTCTGACCTGACAGTTCCAGTCAACTTAGGCAGAAGAGGACTGTGGAGGATGCATTGCATACACCATAAGTAATGCTGTTTATCCTCCACTCCTTTGACAGATTGTGCGCTAGTCTGAGATCCCCTGATATGCCACTATGTCTGTTATAGTGGTAGTTACACCCCTATTTAGAAATATGCTTTACAACAGCCACCATGGGCCATAGACACAATGGACAGTAGGAGACCTCATTGACTTCCATGGGAAAGTTTTCTAGCTGTGATATCACCTATTGTGAATGGTGGATCCTGTGTTGTTTACACTCCTTAATATTGAAATTGTAACACCTAGAAGGTGAAGCCGTAAGGTTATGCAAATCGGGAAGGTGGCAGGTGTCCCTGTGATCTGCAGGTGATCAAATTTTAAAGCACCTAGCTCCAATTTGTGGCATGTGAAAGGGGCATAAAAGCCTTGAACTGAGGGACCTTGGTTTATCATTCCAGCAGATCACTATGCGCCTAGGCCAAGATGTCAGCACTGTTCAACGTTGTGTGTCCCAGTGGTTGGGAGAGCAATAATGAACTGGAATGACATCAAGAGGTGCACAGTGGTGACTGTCGGTATGGACAAAGAAGAATGGCGCATAGTGATCCATTCTGTACTGCAAGTGAAATTGTACGTCATATCCAAGCCTAGGGTGGGAAACAGTGTCTACACAAACCATCAGAAGGCATCTACACGACATTAGTATATGAGCTAGACGTCCAGTTACAAGTGTTCCATTGACCTTAACGTCACCACTCTCAAGGGCTATCATGGTGCACAGCAAAACGACAATAGTGTCTGGAATGGAGGTCTATCCTCATCAGTGATGAGTCCCGTTTTTGTCTTGGATACAATGATAGCTGGAGATTGGTCTGTAGACCATGTGGGCAATGCCATAAAGAGACCTTAACAAGGAAACATCACAATCAATATACAGTGGTCCCTCAAGTTACAATATTAATTGGTTCTAGGACAACGACAACCATTGTATGTTGAAACCATTGTAAGTTGAGTAATTGGTTCCAAAGCCCCAAAGTGTCATCCAACATAAGAGAAAATGAAGATTTAAGAAAAATAAGCAGATAACTAAGACAGATAAAACAAGTCCTTACATATAACTGTCAGGAATAGCTGCCATCCAGCTATTTTACCAGAGAATTAGCCTTGATTGGTTGGATCTGAGTCTGAAGCATTGTATGTTGAGTTTAGTTTCAACTTATGATGGGTCAGAAAAGACCATTATATGTTGAAAATATTGTATCCTGAGGTCATTGTATCTAGGGATCATTGTAGTTCACTCGGCCGTATCCTTTGTTTAGCAATCTTTGGTAAGGAATAAATAATATTCACTCTTTAGAAGCGCTGGTTGCACTTTCAATCTCTTTATTCTTTGTTATATCTCTTGGCTTTCATGCCTTCTTTTTCATGAGAACGCTGAGCTGAATTCAATCCCATGCTGCGCAACGTTTCGGGGGTCACGCCCCCTTACTAATGCACATCAGTAAGGGGGCGTTATTCCAGAAACGTTGCGCAGCATGGGATCCAACAAATACTTACCCTGTGAGTTTGGCAGTTTGGCAGGGTGACAGCTATACAGGGGGTGCCGTGCCGCCAGCATCAGGCAGCGAACTGTAAGTGAGAGCGCATCTCGGTCAGCCATTGCCATTTAGTGAATCATTTACTGAATGGATTAGATGGGATGAGTGCAGCCAGCAGTGACAGAGGATGGGAGGTAATGTGGGCAGAGCCACAGCAGGGGGATCAGCCTATGAAGTAGAGCGCACGCTCTGATGAGTCAGGGAGTTTACGCGCACCTATCTCACTCACTTGTATGCTCACCGCTGGCCACCACTCATCCTCCTCCAGGCGGCAAAAAAAATCTTCCATCTTTGGAACTGCTCGCTCGCTCGCTCAATCCAGTCAATCCAGTGTTCCTCTCTAGTCCTCCTCAGCAAGAAAATGGCTGTGTGCCTTGTAGTGAATTGAAGTGGCCACCAGTGTTGTGTGTGTCACAGACAGTGTGTGTGCATAATACACTGCAGCCGAGCTGAGCCTGCTGCTGCTTCAGTAAAAAAAAAGGCACCCACTGTGTGTCAGGGCATTACTACTACAAAGAGGGTAAAGAGGGCATTATTACTATTAAGGGGGCACAGTGGGCATTATTACTTTGGAGGGGGCACAGATGGTATTACTACTACAAAGGGGGCAAAGAGGGCATTATTACTATTAAGGGGGTACAATTGGCATTATTATTGTGAAGGGGGCACAGAGGGCATTACTACTATAAAGGGGGCACAGAGGGCATTACTACTATAAAGGGGACACAGAGGGCATTACTACTATAAAGGGGACACAGAGGGCATTACTACTATGGAGGGGTCACAATGGGCATTACTACTGTAAAAGGGGAAGAGAGAGAGCATTACAACTGTGAAAGTCACAGATTGAGCATTACTACTGTGAAAGGGGCACAGAGAGGGCATAACTACTGTGAGGAGGACATAAATACTGTGAAGGGTGCACAATGAAGGGATAAGTACTCTAAGGGGGAACAATGCGGGCATAACTACTGTGAAAGTTGTCAAGTGAGTGTATAAATACTGTGAGGGGGCACAGTGTGGGCACAACTACCGTGAGGGGGCACATATCTGGACAAAACTACTGTGAAGGTTGTAAAATGAGGGCAATACTACTGTGAGGGGGTACAATTTTTTTTAAGTATTGGGGGGGGGGGTGCCAGAGAAAGGATCCGCCCCGGGTGCCAAACACCCTAGGCATGCCACTGCCTGGGGGTACTACTGTGGTAAATGGTTTGCAGTGTAATGTAATTTAATGTCCTCCAATACACCTTGTACACCAGCATATTTAGCACGCCTGGCAGTTTTTGGTAACAGGAATGGGACTTACCAGCCCTGTCCTCCCCTTTTGGTAGGCGTGGACTTGTCTGTGTTCCTGCCAAGGGAGGGGGAGAGCTAGTTAGGGAATTGAAAAGTAGAGAGTGAGGGAGCCTGTGATCCAGCTCCTTCTCCTGTGGGCCATGAGGACCGTAGAGTCAGCTTATCTGTGAGGACCACTACTCCAGAGAGTCTGAAGGGTCCCAGGCTACAGAAGATTAAGCTCTACAGGGAAAACACATTAAGACACTACCACAGTTCAGGACAGGCATAGCTAGAAGAGACATTGTCCGCTAGCAAACTTCTGAGTGTCATCTTCTGCTACATTGCAAGCAACCATACCCCATTATCTGGGAGGATAAAATTGCACTTTGTACAAACTGCTGCTGGATTTGCTGCTGAGTTTTTTGCACTCAGTAAAGAAAGACATTCTTTGTTCTATAATCTATACCTGGTTCTTTCACATAATTTATTAATTGCACCAAACCCAAGGCAGTGACGGCCTGAGGTAGCACACTGTGACTAAACATCTCATCAGAACTACTACCACTCCCATCCTCTCCATTGACTCCTCAGGGGCTCGCTGCACATCCACCTCAAAAAAGATAGCCACGTTTCATCCGAACAATGACAAAGGCATTTTTTCCACCGCTATCTTTTTTTGTGTTGGATGTACCTACTGTAAGAAATGGTTTTGGAACCTGCAATGTTGTTGTCTGTTCATACATTTTGGTTTATCTGGTGGTCACGGCCATGGCGGGTGGAAGTCCTGGTTTGCTGATCCCTTCTTTGTCTACTAGTGGCTTGTTAATTTATATAGTTTTTTTTACGAATGTTCCATGTTGTAGAAGAACCGGTCTACCAAATACATAAAAAAAATAATTGGAGTATATGTTTACCTGTGTGGAGGTGACCCACAGTGCCACCTACATACACAGATGTCCCACCAAAGCAGATAAACAGGTTATATACATCTTCAGTATATATTACTATTTTTTGTATATTTCAGTCCTATATGTCATTTGTCTTAATTAGTGAGATGAGACTTTTAACATCCATATTAAACTTGACTGATTACTTATATAAATAGCTACATTCTAACAATGCGAATTCATGTAAATATTGCAACAAGATGGATGGAAATTTAATAGACTTATATTTTCTACAGTCTACAACTGTCCCTGAGACGTATTCAGCAGCTTAAGTGTCTTTGTATAAAATACAATTAGGTTTCTGTCCCACAGCAATGCATTTGCTTATACAAGGTCATTTTTTCCTCGCAGAAGTAGATAAAAGATTACGCGTGATTGATCTTTGTTATGCTTTGTTCATGGATTTGAAACTGTGTCATGATTTTTCAATATATACCATAGGATACATTATAATGAGCGTTCAGTGTGCCGAACAAGTCAAGAAGTAAAAGATGTGACAGCGGCACCTTCCTGAAATCAGCAAAGAAGGAAAAGTGCCACGGAGTTATATTCTGGTATAGGGAGCACTTAAAGGGTATATACACCTTTCGGGGTATTTTCTTTGTATTATGGCATTGCACCTACTAAGGGTTAGAAATCATTTTCCTAATAGTTGTTCATTAAAAATTGTGCCCGGTTTGTCTTCTATAGCTGCTTGTTTATACACACATACTGCAGGCTTGTCTGTCCCCTGTTCAGAGAACTTTATCAGACAATGCTTGCTCAATTGATCTCATCTATGTTATAAACACTCATTTAAGCTGCATTATGGTCAGTTTGAGCAGATTTCAGCTTAAATGAGTATTTCTAACTACTTTGAAGAACAGAGATAAGACCTACAGATACCTTCTCTGAAGGATTTCTCTGCACAGGGGACAGACCAGCCTGCAGTGTGGGTGTGAAAACAAGCAGCTTTAGAAGACAAAGAGAGCAAAAATTTTAATAAAAACCTATTAGGGAAAACAATTTTTAACCCATTACAGATGCAATAATTTGAACAAATGTCCCCAAAGGTGTACATATCCTTTAAAGGAGTTTTTCGGGATTTTACTACTGATTATCTATCCGCAGGATAGGCCATTAGTATCTGATCGATGGGGGTCTGACACCCGGGAACCCCGCCGATCAGCTGTTTGAGAAGGCACTGGTGCTCCCGTGAGCGCCACGGCCTTCTCTTAGCTTTTCCTAGGACAGTGATGTCATGTTCATCGGTCATGTGGCAAGTGAATGGGGCTGAGCACGATACCGAGCACAGCCACTGTACAATGTACGGCGCTGTTCTTGGTGAGCTGCGAGAAGGTAGCAGCGCTAACAGGAGCGCCGGTACCTTCTCAAATAGCTGATCGGCGGGGGTCCCGGGTGTCGGACCCCCACCGATCAGATACTGATGACCTATCCTGAGGATAGGTCATCAGTAGTAAAATCCCAGAAAACCCTGTTAAGGAAACTTTGTTTTAAAGCCTATACATCTAGGGCTAAGATGAGCATTAGGTTAGGTTACGTATGACGTTCATCATATGACGGGTCAGTTACTTACAGTCACCTTTGACACCTACCATATGGTCTATGATGAGCACTAGGTTAGGTTACCTCAAACCACTATACTGTATCATAAATAAATATTCAATGCCTCTGAACTGTATTCTGTGGTAGAAAGTTATTCTGTGCCACAATAACCATTCTATAAGGGGAATGAGAGCTCTGAAGCCCTATGAGGTGATCATCCAAAGGGATGAAATATGAGGGGGAGAACAGGTAAAGCATTGCCCCTGTGTAACTCCAATAATCTGGAATGGAGAATATAACAGACATGCCTGATCTTCAGGACCCAGATTGTCAGACATTTATGATATATCCCAAGAATATACTATTTCCATGGTCAGAATATTCTTACATTCATGGTTAGGAACATTTATTTCCAACTATCAATTTCATTAGTGCTTTAAATCAAATTAAGTTTGTAAAATTTGGATTAGATTAGGGGTTAGTGCTAGCTTCTTCTCCTGGCTCCACCTGTGATGGAGGAAGACGATTGGAAGACGATTCTGCCTCCCACTCCTTCACTCAGCACACGTTATATCTCTGTGAAGAGGAGACTGTCTCTGTGGCCTTGGGGCCTATATAAAACACTCCGGCAAAAGGAATGGCCCTGCAACGTAATATGAGTCCTATTGCAGACTCTCTGTGACCTGGTCGTACTGCTTTGATGGAAAGAACACCACCAATCCTGGACCTGTATGGTGGCCGGAAGCTGCTGCAGGCTGTTACACTAATCCTTCTGCATCCAGGCTTTCCACCTCTATGTAGACTTACTTTGCTTCTTTTTATCTTAAACCAGTATTGGACACCTTGGTATGAAATATACTTCTTCTTGGCAATCTGAAGGATGGAATAGCTTTTTAGAACAATAGACTGATTTCTACAGGAAGCTGTTTTGGCCTGACCACCTTTGAACCCACTGTTATTTTGTAAAATAAAAAAAAAATGGTGAGCAACTAGAAATTCTGTATGTAACATTTCTGTAAATGTGCGTTTTCTTCCTGCATGCCTGCTGAGCGTGTGGGCTTTTGCTGCTGTAAGATATGTGCTGTGTCACCTACCTGTTGCTCCTTTTACCTTCATAGGAAACTGCCGCTGCATCCTCCTCCTTCAGTGGCCTACCATGCATGGAGACAGACCACACAACTGTTACAGCCTGTGGCGGAAGGGGGACCGGCCCTGAACTGCTTTCACATCCTCTCACCTTAGTCAAGTGAATTTCCAGTAGCCTCACAGAAGCTTTATAAATCCATATGTTCTGAGCTCCCCCTGGTGGTGGTTGCAAGCAGAGATTAAAGTGGATGTTGAGGATAAACTTTCTTACTAAAGGAGCACCACACCTGTCCATAGGTTGTACACGGTATTACATTTGAGCTCAGTTGAAGTGAATGGAGCTTTGCAACACTATGCACAACCTGTGTGTGGTTCTGTTTTTGGGGGAAAATGCAGTCAAGTTTTTGTTACACTTATTAAAGTAATTGTCCAGGGTATTTAGTTTTATGGCATAAGCACATTGAAATGTATAACATATAAGGGGAGATATATCAAAACCAGTGTAAAGGAAAACTGGTTTAGTTTCTTATAGCAACCAATCAGATTCCAGCTTTCATTTTTCAAAACTCTTTTGGAAAATGAAAGGTGGAATCTGATTGGTTGCTATGAAAAACTAAGCCTGTGTCTCTCTGTAGTGTTTTTCTTCACTTTTGGTATATTTTTTGGTTAGTGGATTTTTTTTTTGCCCAAAATTCCGCATGGTCTAGGTGCGACCCAAGTAAAAAGCTAAAAAAAAAAAATATATAAAGAAAGTCTGGGAAAAGTAACAGAAAACAGTTCCTGGTCCTGATTTCTGTGTACATTCCTGCCTTCCTCCCTGTTTTCTTTTTACTGCCTTAGGGCTCATGAACACGGCAGTAGCCGTATTGCGGCCCGCATACTTCGGGTCCGCAATACACGGGCACCGGCGGTGTGCACCCCGCATCACGGACCCATTCACTTGAATAGGTCCGCAATCCCAGAGATGCGGAACAGAGGCACGGATCGGAACCCAGAGTGCTTCTGTGGTGTTTCTGCCCGTGCCTCCACACCACAAAAAAGTAGTACATGCACTACTTTTTTGCAGTGCATGCAGTGGGATGCAGATTGTGGACCCCATTCAAGTGAATGGGTCTGCGATCCAAATGCGGCAGCCCCACAGTCAGTGCCCATGCATTGTGGTCCGCAAATTGCGGTCCACAGCACGGGCACTGCCGACACACGTTCGTGTGCATGAGCCCTTACACTGAGTGGTTTTGGTTTCTGAACAATTACATACAGGGCACTATATTAAGATATATTACACTATTTAATGTAGTCACACACTACTGACTCGTAAAACTAACAGTTCTAACAATACAGTAGGTACAATAAGTCTAAACTTGTGAATAATTAGGTAAACGCTTTTTTTTTAGTTTTGTGATTTTTGCAGAAATTAAATATCAGTGGGATCCATGTAATGGGGCGATTTCCACAAGGTCATTTCTGACAGCAAGACCAGATAAAAGCTTATGTGTAACAGAGCTTCCTAATGACCTGTCCATGGATTTCCATCTGTCATTAGTCTTCATTATACTCCATAGGACACGTTATGAGCTACATTCATATTTTAATCAAAATGCAACATGTAGAAAAGTGAAGCTGTAA
Source organism: Rhinella marina (assembly GCA_900303285.1). NCBI lineage: Eukaryota > Metazoa > Chordata > Amphibia > Anura > Bufonidae > Rhinella > Rhinella marina. Next base: position 220,600 of record ONZH01011247.1, read on the forward strand.
CCGGGAACTGACAGGCGTGCCTGCCGACAGCGGGCAATATGAATCAGGTCAATAAAGAATAATAGACGGTGGAGAACAAGACTGCAAATCTGAGGGAACAATCATGGAGGGAAATGTAGAATAAATAATAGCATCTGCGTTTACTTCAATGGTTGATAAAAGGAGAAAATAATACAATAATTAAAGCAGATGTCCGGCCGTGGTCCTACACGTTATATTAGAAGTTCTACTGAAAGAAGACCGAGGGCTGGGCCTACAGGTATAGAGGGTACACAATGCCACGCAGACACAGACAACGGTTCTTTCCCAGCAGTTGAGTTTACTGAACTATATAGTGAACAAGAAGCTGAGACTATATGTAAGACAGATTGATATACAAAGAATAAACCAACAATAAATGCAAGACTGGCTGACAATAAACCAATAAATGTGATGCTTATCCCAGAGTCCATTAAGCTGCCTAGCTGCACTTGTATGTTCCTTGGTGAGATCCTCGTTGGGGTGCACCCTAAGTATTGCGCAATACTATTTGTAATCCACAGGGAAATGATGTCTGTCTCTTGTAACTTTAATCTGTGCTCCAGCCCTCAACAAATATCACTTTACAAGCAGCCAGAGAAATAGGAAGGTGTCAGCATGTGAGTCACTTCGGGTTATGCATGAGATGTCAGCCCATCCACAGCAATGCGACTGTACTTGGAGCATCAGTGTATGTCCAAATGCCACTTGAACAGTGTGGTACAAGGTAACGTGGCAAAACCGCACTTACACACTTGCGTTTGCATGATCCGTTTGTGGGATCTGTCACAGGCTCTCACAAATGGTCCTGAACTGATCAGTTTTGTCCTCATGCATTCTGAATGGAAAAGGATCCATTCAGAATGCATCAGTTCAGTCAGTATTCCGTTTTGGAGGCTGACACTAAAACGCTGCTTGCTGAGTTTTGGTGTCTGCATGAAGAAACTGATGCAATAGAAAACGGATCCGTCCTCCATTGACTTTCAATGGAGTTTAAGACAGTCCATATTTGCTATGTAAAAGATAATACAAACGGATCCGTTCAGAACGGATGCAGACGGTTGTATTATCTTGACGGTGACGGATCCGTTTGTGAGAGCCCGGACGGATCTCTCAAACGGATCCTGCAAACGCAAGTGTGCAAGTAGCCTTACAGTTCCTTGAGCAGGTGCTTGGTGCTTTTCTTCCTATTTTCTGGTCCACCCCAGAACTGGATCCTACCGACACGGCACTTCTGAGGTCGTACCTGCAAATCTCTCCTTTGCACTGTTGCCAGACTCCACCATAGGCCGATCTGTTCACTTCCAGGCTCTGCAGAGAGAATTCCTTCTCTCCAGCACAGTCTCTCACTCTCACTTCCTTCTTCTCCAGGAAACTCCTCCCCTTCCACAGGGAGAGTGTAATGCAGTGAGAGTCATTTTCTGAGTACAGTGTCAAATCTGTCTATTTGGCTTGCTATAACACATCAATACAAAAAATGAGAGGCAACCAAAAAAAGTGCTAAAAACTAGTCAAGTCGGTGTAGCAAAAAGCCTCATCTAATCAATACCAAAAAAGTACACCTTTTATAGATAATATTCACTTTATTATTACATTAAGATAATATACACAAGATTTAAGACAATGGTGGTAACTACATATACAGAAACAAGAGGAGTACACCAAGGTAGTAATGATTGCAGCTAAGTACTCAACATTAGTACAAACAAAATGTTATAATCACAATAAGTAATAAAGTGCTTTGTGCAAACTATAGTACTAAAGTGCAACACGTATAACAGAGTACAATGGCATTAAACAGATAGTAAGATCTAATACAGACCAGTGTAAACCTCCAACCCCGACGTACGTTTCGCTGATGCTTCCTCAAGGGGATATAGCATGCTGTTTCTGGCATTTATTTATAGTCCACCAGTAATTAAAAAATCCAAGACATGTGGTCCATATCGACGGAAGGCCAGTGGTATAATCCGGCGTGCGTTCCACCCTGGAACGCAAATCACGTCACTTCCGGTCTAAAGGAACCCTCCCAACGAGGAGGAGCAATTGTATCACATAATTCAACCGCAGGACCCAAGTGCTGCCTGAGTAATACACTAATTATTGCCCATGGTCAGAAGAAGTGGAAAATGAATAAATGATAAAGAACAAATTTTTCAATGGTTGCCATAACCCCCGCGTCCGACGGGGGAACACGGCCGGTACCGGAAGTCCGGCCTGCGTTCCACCGTGGAACGCACGCGCATGCGCGTGCGCTACCGTACAACAATAACAAAAAGGTTGCACCCATACTAAGCAGTGCTGAGTGAATAAAAGTGACAGTGCAGCAAACTCATTAGTGATGGGACGTAGAACGTGAATAAAACATGATGTGAAATGAAAAAAGACAACCAAAAATTGTCCTAAATTATAAAGATATGAAAAAAACCTATAAGATAACATGAAGAAAAAACCTGACACGAAAGTGTGTGAAAATCAAAAAGGTGAAAATGTGTGTATAAATGTGAACTGTGACAAATATGTATCTAAATGGCAATGTATAAGAAGAACATAATTGAGTGGTAAATAAATTGAAAAAGTGTGTGATGATAATAATGATTATATTACAAACAGTGAGAAAAATGTGTAAAAAGAACATAACTAAGTGTTGATGAATGAAAAAGTGTATGATAATGATAGTGATTATATACAAACAAAAAATAAATAAAATATAAAAAAAATAAATAAATAAATAAATAAATCAATATGAAAATGAATGATGTTCAAAAGACACATAGTGAGCAGCACAGCAGCCGGGATCATGTAGGCAATCATTCCTCACTCCTTCGAACTACAAAAGAAATCACGGAATCAATGTAAGATAGGACCACATGAGCGTAAAATAAATTAAAATAAAATTAAAAACACAGAAACACCAAAATCATATAGACACCAACCAATACAATAACCATCGTATTGCATGCTCCGAGAGCGGCGAGTGTCAAAGAAATCTCGGGACATGCAAAATGAGGAAAGGAAAGAAAAAGAGAAGAGAAAGGGAAGCAAAAGTAAAAGTGAGAAACAAAACACATAAAATACCAATACAGTCATCGAATGTATTTATAAAAATGGAACAAAACTTATGCATTCATTAAGCCCTCGGGGTGAGATTGTATCCAAACGAAAAATCCATCTGGCCTCCCTCTGGGCCAGAATTCGTTTCCAATCGCCTCCCCGTTGTCCAATCAGGATGCGGTCTATCCCTCTTACCTTGAACAATGTGTCGTCACAATTGTGATGGATTTTAAAGTGTCGTGGGATTGTCTTTAAAATGGTGACATCTTCCTCCTCCCTTGCGGTCTTTATCCCCAATACGTGCTCTCTGGTTCTCCTTCTCAATTCCCGAGACGTCAATCCAACGTATAATAGCCCACAGGGACAACTTGCTACATAGACGGTACCAACTGTACTACATGTGATAGTATGAGTAATCTCATATGTTCTGTGGCCAGAGGAATCTGTAAAGGTATTGGTAGTTAATATATTGGGACATGCCACACAACCCCCACAGGGTTTACACCCCCACTTGGGGCCCTTGGAACCAAAAACCCTTTCCGTATTAGTGCTCCCATAATGGCTACGTACCAACTGATCACGCAAGTTTCTCTCCCTCCGGTACGTTATTTGGGGGCGTGAGGGTAAAATCTTCCTCAAAACCGGATCTATACGCAGTACGTTCCAATATTTCGCAAGAATAGAGTTCACTTCCTTGTGCCCCGAATTATAGGATGTAATGAATCTCATAACCTTCTGGTTCTCAGATTGTTCATGCCTGTGTGTTGGTTGAAGTAGGAGTGCTCGTGGGGACTGCTTGGCCCTCATATAACCTCTCTCCACAACTGATCGGTTCTCGGAGCATGCAATACGATGGTTATTGTATTGGTTGGTGTCTATATGATTTTGGTGTTTCTGTGTTTTTAATTTTATTTTAATTTATTTTACGCTCATGTGGTCCTATCTTACATTGATTCCGTGATTTCTTTTGTAGTTCGAAGGAGTGAGGAATGATTGCCTACATGATCCCGGCTGCTGTGCTGCTCACTATGTGTCTTTTGAACATCATTCATTTTCATATTGATTTATTTATTTATTTATTTATTTTTTTTATATTTTATTTATTTTTTGTTTGTATATAATCACTATCATTATCATACACTTTTTCATTCATCAACACTTAGTTATGTTCTTTTTACACATTTTTCTCACTGTTTGTATATAATCATTATTATCATCACACACTTTTTCATTTATTTACACTCAATTATGTTCTTCTTATACATTGCCATTTAGATACATATTTGTCACAGTTCACATTTATACACACATTTTCACCTTTTTGATTTTCACACACTTTCGTGTCAGGTTTTTTCTTCATGTATCTTATAGGTTTTTTCATATCTTTATAATTTAGGACAATTTTTGGTTGTCTTTTTTCATTTCACATTATGTTTTATTCACGTTCTACGTCCCATCACTAATGAGTTTGCTGCACTGTCACTTTTATTCACTCAGCACTGCTTAGTTGGTGCAACCTTTTTGTTATTGTTGGTACGGTAGCGCACGCGCATGCGCGTGCGTTCCACGGTGGAACGCAGGCCGGACTTCCGGTACCGGCCGTGTTCCCCCGTCGGACGCGGGGGTTATGGCACCATTGAAAAATTTGTTCTTTATCATTTATTCATTTTCCACTTCTTCTGACCATGGGCAATAGATTAGTGTATTACTCAGGCAGCACTTGGGTCCTGCGGTTGAATTATGTGATACAATTGCTCCTCCTCGTTGGGAGGTCCTTTAGACCGGAAGTGACGTGATTTGCGTTCCAGGGTGGAACGCACGCCGGATTATACACTGGCCTTCCGTCGATATGGACCACATGTCTTGGATTTTTTAATTACTGGTGGACTATAAATAAATGCCAGAAACAGCATGCTATATCCCCTTGAGGAAGCATCAGCGAAACGTACGTCGGGGTTGGAGGTTTACACTGGTCTGTATTAGATCTTACTATCTGTTTAATGCCATTGTACTCTGTTATACGTGTTGCACTTTAGTACTATAGTTTGCACAAAGCACTTTATTACTTATTGTGATTATAACATTTTGTTTGTACTAATGTTGAGTACTTAGCTGCAATCATTACTACCTTGGTGTACTCCTCTTGTTTCTGTATATGTAGTTACCACCATTGTCTTAAATCTTGTGTATATTATCTTAATGTAATAATAAAGTGAATATTATCTATAAAAGGTGTACTTTTTTGGTATTGATTTGCTATAACACATGTAAGGGTCTAAAACAGCACATAAATTAACTATTTTCCAACTTTGCAACCTAAACAATAAATCCTCCGATAAGCAGCTACAATATGGACTTTTCTTATACGTTGCTGCCATCTACTGATGAAAGTGAGATGTTGCAGCGAGTATACAATTTACAACCCAACAGAATAATACATTTAAAGGGAACCTGTCATCTCCGAAACACCCCCTGAACTAGAGTAAGCGTTGTATAGTGTAAGTGATGCTGAATCCGAATATGTAAGTTTTATCTTCATACTCACTTCCATTCCGACGCTGTGCTCCCACAAACCAGCAGTAAAATACATTGAGTGGACTCCAGTGCTCACTCATATAATGGAGAGGACTCAAAGAAGAGTCCACGGAGTGCATTTTACTTCAGGTTTGTGGGAGCACAGCGTCAGAATGGAAGTGAGTATGAAGATAAAACTTACATATTCGGATTCAGCACCACTTACACTATACACCACTTACTCTAGTTCAGGGATGTTTCGGTGCTGACAGGTTCCCTTTAAGGTCCCTTGCCCCACATCCTTACACTACCACAGCATGATGCTGGTCCACTCATTATGGCCTTCACTGCTGGCCGCTTTGTATTTCTGCTTCACTCCAGCTCAGTCATATTATATAAAGCAGGGACGCTCAACCTACGGCCCTCCAGCTGTTGCAAAACTACACCCTCCCAGCATGCCCTAATAGCTATAGGCTGTCCAGGCATGCTGAGAATTGTAGTTTTACAACAGCTGGAAGGCCGCAGGTTGGGCATCCCTGATATAAAGCATTAGAAGTAAACGGATATCCATTTCCTGCATCATCAAAAGGTTCATGTGCCCTGTTTTGTAACCTCATGCCTTTAAAACGGGAGCTCTGCTTTTTTCACATTCCCTGTGTTCTACGTACACAAGCCTCGAACTGAAATTCAAGTACAGAATGATTTGAAACCTGTAACAAACTTGTCTACCAGAATTATCAATTCTACCAAGGCAGATCAACCATAGAAGGATCCTTAAAGGAGTCTGTCACCTCATTTTCACCTATATAACTAAGAGCACTGCCCCACAGAAGATTGCAGACACATCCCAGACATACCTGTGTGCACTGTGTGTGTATTACATGTCACATCCCAGACATACCTGTGTGCACTGTGTGTGTATTACATGTCACATCCCAGACATACCTGTGTGCACTGTGTGTCTGTATTACATGTCACATCCCAGACATACCTGTGTGCACTGTGTGTCTGTATTACATGTCACATCCCAGACATACCTGTGTGCACTGTGTGTCTGTATTACATGTTCAGAAAAAGCACTTTTATTCTAAAGGAAAACAGCTCCCAAGTGCCCGCCTGAAAGTGAAACTAAAAACAGCTTTCTCTCCCGACTCGATTTCTAACAGCTATATCTTCTGATATACTGGATATAATGCTATGATGATATAGTTTGAAAGCTTGGAATGTCAGCTTTCATAGAAGGTCAGAACCATTTTTCTATCTGCTACCAATCCCAAGATATGAGCAGCTAAAGCAGCCCTCCCCTCTTCAGTCTGGTTTGCAGCAGCAGCAGAGCCGGGCACTTGGGAGCTGTTTTCCTGCAGAATAAAAGTGCTTTCCCTGGACATGTAATACACACACACACACACACACACCAGGTATTGGGATGGGACATGTAATACAGACACACAGTGCACACAGGTATGTCTGGATGTGACATGTAATACAGACACACCAGTGCACACTGTATGTCTGGGATGTGACATGTAATACAGACACACAGTGCACACTGGTATGTCTGGGATGTGACATGTAATACAGACACACAGTGCACACAGGTATGTCTGGGATGTGACATGTAATACACAACAGTGCACACAGGTATGTCTGGATGAGACATGTAATACAGACACACAGTGCACCACAGGTATGTCTGGGATGTGACATGTAATACACACACAATGCACACAGGTATGTCTGGGATGAGACATTATACAGACACACAGTGCACACATTGCGATTATGTAATGCAGACACAGTGCACACAGTATGTCTGATGTACATGTAATAACAGACACACAGTGCACCATAGGTATGTCTGGGATGTGTATACAATCTCTGTGTGGGGCAGTGTTAGTTAATTGTGAAAATGAGGTGACAGATTTTAAGATTTTGTAAAGATCATATAAAGCAGTCACACAGCAGATTTTCAAAGGCGTTTAATGCTGCAGAGCCGGTAGAGTTTAGCCCCCCTTGAATGGCTAAAACGTGAACGGACACCATGAACTTCCAGTTCACGCATCTGGACACCAGCAAGAAAATGGGCAGCTTTGAACAGCTTTGCTGCACAAATGGAAAACTGCATCAATTTGGCTAAAACATATGTGAACTTCCTAAAGTCTCACGTCGAATTCTGTAAAAGGAAAAACTTGAACAAGTTGTAAATGCACAACATTTTATAAAAATTATAACAAACAACCAGCCATAGACAAGAATGTGTGTATTACAGAAAGAGCAGACTTTTAGCTACCTGCAAAGGATATATGTGAAGTATTTGGTTCGGATGATATCAAAATAAGATTGCATTTATTATTAGATGTTATTAACCACTTACCAACGCCAGTGCGTGCTATAGGTCGCAGTTGACCAGCCCTAAGGGGGGAGACAGAGCCTGTATTCTACTGCGGGGAGGAGAGGGTCCCTGCCCGTTCTCTGATAGGCTGCGACTAGGTGAGCCGTACAGCGGGACACAGGCCGGAAGGCTGCATCGCTGCAGCTGAGGAGAAGTATAAGTGTTAATTTTTTTTTTTTT
>ONZH01011248.1:0-108564 GCA_900303285.1 Rhinella marina
GGGACAAAACTGAACTGAAGAAAACGGAGGCTCCTGAAAGCATTCGTTCCGTCTTCAGACCGGAGAACAAACCGCAGCAAGCTGCGGTTTGCTCTCCGGTCCAGGCATCCGCCAAGACGGATCCGGAATGACACCCAATGCAAGTCAATGGGGAGGATCCGTCTGGTGTGACCTAATGGTAACCGGATCCGCCCTCATTGACTTTCAATGGAGTTCATTACGGATCCGGCTACACATAGACACATCAGACACAGACATAGACATACACACACATTAGACATACAAACACACATACATACTTCATGCTCCCGGCAGGTCTTTGGAGCGTCAGAGGACAGGACGGCGCGCACAGATGATGATTCCACCAGGCGCCCAGCAGAGGGAGCTGTGGGGAATCGTCACCTGTGGAGCCGTCCTGTCCCTCCGACGCTCCGAGGCTGCGGAGCATGTAAGTATGTATGTGTGTTTGTATGTCTATATGTGTGTGTATGTTTATGTTTATGTTTATGTGTATGTATGTACTGTGTGATATCTGTGGGGCCACGAGCGCGGTTCCGGCTCCACACATGTCACTGCGGCAGGCCTGATCCGGCAGCACCCTTCACCTGCCGGATCAGGCCTGCCGCCAGTGTGAAAGTAGCCTAAGATGTAGCAGAGATGAGTTCATCATTGAACTGTTTCCTGTACAAATCATTACAGCTCCTCATTAGGCCCCAGTGCAAACAAAAGAACACTTAAGAATGCTTTACAGCTCCCAGGTGGCGGATGTACAAAGCTCTATATACACAATGGAGTCACATCATTCTATCAGTTAATATCCATGAATGCCTCATTCACAAAGTCAGTGTTTGGTCAGTGATTTCCGTCAGTGATTTTGAGCCAAAAACAGGTGCGGCTCTAAACACAAAAGAGGTGCAGATCTTTCCCTTATACCTTATGTCTGTGGAGGCTCCAATCCCGGTTTTGGCTCACAATCACTGACCGAAACACTGACGTGAGAATGGGAATTCAGAGTTAATATTGTGAGGGCATCTTCCGTTCAGGCTAGGGTGGCCATCCGTCCGGTTTTTGGCCGGACAGTCCGGTTTTTGGACTCCTGGTCCTCCGTCCGACTAAAGGCCAGGACGGACGGCCAGAAGTCCTCCTTTTTAGGGGCGCAGGAAGCAATGAGCGCTTCCATCATACAGATGGAAGCGCTCATTGCAGGAGCTGGGTCTGTACTCACCGCTCAGCTCCTCCTGCGCTCCGGTGTCTTCCTGTCTGCGCTGCACACGCCTGACTGGTACAGCGTCAGGACGTAGTGCGCGCACTCTGACCTGACGCTGCACGCAGTCAGGTGACAGTGCAGGCGGCGGGCAGTGAATAGACAAGAGCGCTGGAGTGGAGCTGCAGCCCAGGAAAGGTAAGATTTTTTTTTTTTTTTAATGGAGCACAGTGGGCTGATCTGAGGTCTGAATGGGGCACTACAGGCTGGTCTGAATGGGGCACTACAGGCTGGTCTGAATGGGGCACTACAGGCTGGTCTGAATGGGGCACTACAGGCTGGTGACCGCTGGTCTGAAGGGGGCACTACAGGCTGGTCTAAAGGGGGCACTACAGGCTGGTCTGAAGGGGGCACTACAGGCTGGTCTAAAGGGGGCACTACCAGGCTGGTCTAAAGGGGGCACTACAGGCTGGTCTAAAGGGGGCACTACAGGCTGGTCTAAAGGGGGCACTACAGGCTGGTCTAAAGGGGGCACTACAGGCTGATCTGAGGTCTGAAGGGGGCACTACAGGCTGAATCTGAGGTCTGAAGGGGGCATAGTGGGCTGATCTGAGGTCTGAAGGGGGCACAGTGGGCCTGATCTGAGGTCTGAAGGGGGCACAGTGGGCTGATCTGAGGTCTGAAGGGGGCACAGTGGGCTGATCTGAGGTCTGAAGGGGGCACAGTGGGCTGATCTGAGGTCTGAAGGGGGCACTACAGGCTGATCTGAGGTCTGAAGGGGGGGGGGGGCACTACAGGCTGATCTGAGGTCTGAAGGGGGCACTACAGACTGATCTGAGGTCTGAAGGGGGCACTACAGGCTGATCTGAGGTCTGAAGGGGGCACTACAGGCTGATCTGAGGTCTAAAGGGGGCACTACAGGCTGATCTGAGGTCTAAAGGGGGCACTACAGGCTGATCTGAGGTCTAAAGGGGGCACTACAGGCTGATCTGAGGTCTGAAGGGGGCACTACAGGCTGACCTGAGGTCTAAGGGGGCACTACAGGCTGATGAGGTCTAAGGGGCACAGGCTGATCTGAGTCTAAAGGGGGCACTACAGGCTGATCTGAGGTCTAAAGGGGGCACTACAGGCTGATCTGAGGTCTGAAGGAGGCACTACAGGCTGATCTGAGGTCTGAAGGGCACTACAGGCTGATCTGAGGTCTAAAGGGGGCACTACAGGCTGATCTGAGGTCTAAAGGGGGCACTACAGGCTGATCTGAGGTCTAAAGGGGGCACTACAGGCTGATCTGAGGTCTGAAGGAGGCACTACAGGCTGATCTGAGGTCTAAAGGGGCACTACAGGCTGATCTGAGGTCTGAAGGGGGCATAGTGGGCTGATCTGAGGTCTGAAGGGGGCACAGTGGGCTGATCTGAGGTCTGAAGGGGGCACAGTGGGCTGATCTGAGGTCTGAAGGGGGCACAGTGGGCTGATCTGAGGTCTGAAGGGGGCACTACAGGCTGATCTGAGGTCTGAAGGGGGCACAGTGGGCTGATCTGAGGTCTGAAGGGGGCACAGTGGGCTGATCTGAGGTCTGAAGGGGGCACTACAGGCTGATCTGAGGTCTAAAGGGGGCACTACAGGCTGATCTGAGGTCTAAAGGGGCACTACAGGCTGATCTGAGGTCTGAAGGGGCACAGTGGGCTGATCTGAGGTCTGAAGGGGGCACTACAGGCTGATCTGAGGTCTGAAGGGGGCACAGTGGGCTGATCTGAGGTCTGAAGGGGGCACAGTGGGCTGATCTGAGGTCTGAAGGGGGCACTACAGCTGATCTGAGGTCTAAAGGGGCACTACAGGCTGATCTGAGGTCTAAAGGGGGCACTACAGGCTGATCTGAGTCTGAAGGAGGCACTACAGGCTGATCTGAGGTCTGAAGGGGGCACTACAGGCTGATCTGAGGTCTAAAGGGGCACTACAGGCTGATCTGAGGTCTAAAGGGGGCACTACAGGCTGATCTGAGGTCTAAAGGGGGCACTACAGGCTGATCGGAGGTCTGAAGGGGGCACTACAGGCTGATCGGAGGTCTGAAGGGGGCACTACAGGCTGATCTGAGGTCTGATGGGGGCACTGTGGTCTGATCTGAGGTCTGATGGGGGCACTGTGGGCTGATGTGAGGTCTGATGGGGGCACTGTGGGCTGATGTGAGGTCTGATGGGGGCACTGTGGGCTGATGTGAGGTCTGAAGGGGGCACAGTGGGATGATTTGAGGTCTGATGGGGGCACAGTGGGATGATTTGAGGACCATTACAGCAGGTCCTTATTATTTCTGGGAGCACTACTGGAGGCACTATGGGAAAATGGTTTCTATTATGGGGAATTATTACTACTACCAGGGGTACTATTGGGGGTGTTACTATTATTAGAACAATATGGAGGGCACTACTGCTAAAAAGGGATACTGGTGGAGCATTATCACTATTGGGGCACTATTACTAATGGGACTATTTAAGGCAGCAGCAGGATAACAGTAAAAATGGGTAATCTATGATGTCTTTGTGGCAGAGAGAAGATGGAGCTGAAAGAAGTGTCATGGCGGTGTGGGCCAAATAGAGAAGATGAGAGAAAAGAAGATCTACATCAGGAAGACGTCACTGGATGTAAGAGGTAAGTGGTGCTGTATCATCTGGTATGTCTGGTGCTGGTGAATGTAATGTCCATCCAGATATGTGTCACCTGCCGGTATATGGTATGTTACTGCTGCAGCCAATCAGTGCTCTAATGCTGAGAACTGGCTGCAGTGGTCACATGCCATACACCTGCCCATCAGTGTGCACATCACCAGCACTATGACAGATGTGCACACTCGCCCATTACATGCCTGTCAGTCTTTGTTTACGTGGCAGCAGCAATGATGCCAGAAAGTCCAGCGTGTCACAGGCGTCACCACTGCAGCCATATAACCAAAGCATTCAATGGCAGGGAGGGAACAGCTGAGAATTGTGGATTTCTTTTCCATCTGCCATATTTTATTTTTAATTACTGAACAATCCTCTTTATTCTAACCATACTAGAGCGGGATTTTTATAGTTAGGCTTGCTGGCTTGAATTTTCACGTGGTGGGGGTGGGGGTGGGGGTGTATGTGTGGTAAAAGCCAGGGGAGGTGTGATGGGTGACGGTGTACGAGCGATCGGGGGGCGTGGTTTAGCAGATTGGGGGCGTGGTTTAGCACATTGGGGTGTGGTTTAACATATTGGGGGTGTGGCCGAAAATGTCCTCCTTTATGAGATGAAGCCGGTGGCCACCCTAGTTCAGGCCTAGAGTGAAGGCCTAGAGTGGAGGACCTGTCATGTCTAGAGGTGAGCGAAGCGAGCTTCGGATGCTTAATCCAACCCCCCATCACATTATACACTGCTCTTATTATAGCCCACCCTATAATCCAGCAATGGTGGCCGTGGCTGCACACTATAAGAGAAAGCCTATAGTGTGCAAGCACGGCCACTGCTATTGGATTGCAAGGTGGTCATAATCCCTGGAAACAAGCAGTGTATAATGCAATGAAAAAATGAATCCCGCCAGCAAAGGAAGCAATATGGAGAATCACAATACATTAGTAAGTGCCTTGTATTAACTTTCTCTACATGATAAAGGCTATTTGCTGAATTGAGACAACCCCTTTGAACTGAGCTGCAGGGAATCCCTAGGTAGCGTGAGTAGTCTCCTGAGGGCACACTGTATCTTGGTATTGTTGCTCCCGCCCCGATTCTTACTCCATTACATTTTTCATTGCTTCCTTTTTCTCCTTTATGGAAATATAATGACTGTTTGTAATGCATAAAGTGATTAAATAGAAGGTAATGGATTGTTAGGTAGGTGGGTATACGGAATGACATTAGGTGGCATGATAATGGCTCAGTGCTTAGTATTGAACCTCTGCCACCTGCTCTGTACTGCTGCGGTTCTGCTCTGCACACGATGAGACTTTTGCGCTGAGCTTCTGCGTGCACGCGGCTAATTCACTTTGATGTAAGATGGTGGTTGGTGTTTAATGGAGTGCAGAAGACTTGGACGGCTACCTTCACTTTCTCTCCAGTAACACTCCCTCCCTTGTGACTTTCTCTGTGTGAGATGGACTTGAAGAAAATGGATTTTTAATGTATGAAAGAAAAGCCATCCGTAATTTATGAGATGAGGAAATGAACGCGCTGCTCGTGTGGAGCGCGATTGTTTCGCTAGCTGTGGCTTTGAAAAGAATCTGAGCTAATAGGGACTGTGATTGCCAGCCCATACAAATGGACGGGACGCATCATTTCCACGGCCTTATCCATTTAATTTCTGCACCATATTATGTATTAGTTATTTAACAACTGAAATTTGCCTAATATTGTGCAAGTTCCCCTTGTGCTACCAAATTAGCAGCGACCCATCGAGTCATGGACTTCACAAGACTTCTGAAGAGGTCCTCTGGTTTCTGGCCCCAAGATGTTAGCAGCATGGAGGTGCGGCCTCCATGGAGCGGAAAGTTGTCCAGCACATCCCACAGACAGGGCTGCACCTAGACTTTCTGCTCTGCTGCCTGAAGCGAAAATTAGAATGCTGTCCCCCAACCCCTGTGCCAAATTCTCAATCAAACCCCTCTCCCCAGACATATTTGGATGGACATTACATACAGCACTACCAAACATACAGGAGAATACAGTACTACATACCTATTACATTCAGTGATGTCATCTCTTTTCTCATTATATTAGGTTCCTCACTTTTCCATCATCTGCCCCAACATTTTTAGAATGCTGCTACCCCCAATACTGTCCCCTCTATGCTCCCGAATGCCCCATAATACTATACTGAAGAAATAGCACTGCCATACAGATCATCCACCCCATAGTAAGAGTGCTTCCAGACTGCCCTCAATAGTAATAGTGCCCCCTACAGTACCCAAATAGCAATAATGCTCCCCAATAGTGTCCCCAATAGTAATAGCGCCCTCCATATTGTGCCCAATAAATAAAATAATGTCCCCACAGTACTCCAGTACTAATAATGCCCCCATAGAGCCCCTAACAGAAGTAAGGCCCAACTATAGTGCCCCTGGCAGTAACAAGGAACTTGTATAAGACACCCCTATAAAGTCCACAGTAGTAATAAGGTTTCCTATAGTGTTCCTTGTAATTATGCCTCCTGTAGTAGTTCCAAGCATTTATAATGTCCCCTGTTGTAGTCTCAGTGTTCATAAAGCCCATACATTGAGTCATCTGTGTAATGCTAGTATGTATAATGCTCTCACCCCTTGTAGTATAATGCAATAATGCCCCACTGTAGTATAATGAGCTCATGTAGTTCCCTGTAGTACCCCTATAGTGTACTGCACCCCTGTAATCCCCCTGTTGTATAATGCTCCCCTGTAGTTCCCCCATAGTATAAAATGGCCCTGTACTCCCCTTATAGTATAATGCCCCCTTGTAGTTCCCTCATAGTATAATTCGCCCCTGTAGTCTCCCTATGGTTTATTGCGCCCCTTGTAGTCCCCCTGTTGTATAATTCCCCCCATAGTTCCCCTATAGTATAATGCACCCCTGTAGTCCCCCTGTTATATAATCCCCCCTGTTGTTTCTCCATAGTATAATGCATCCCTGTAGTCCTTCTGTAGTATAATGCCATAATGCCCCACTGTAGTATAATGAGCTCCTGTAGTACCCCTGTAGTATACTGCACTCCTGTAATCCCCTGTTGTATAATGCCCCCTGTAGTTTCCCCATAGTATAATGTGTCCCTGTACTCCCCTTGTAGTATAATGCCCCCTTGCAGTTCCCTCATAGTATAATTCGCCCCTGTAGTCTCCCTATAGTATATTGCACCCCTGTTGTATAATGCCCCTTGTAGTTCCTTCATAGTTTAATTTGCCCCTGTAGTCTCCCCATAGTATAATGCACCCCTTGTAGTCCCCCGCTAGTATAATGTGCCCCTGTAGTCCACCATAGTATATTGCCCCCCCACAATGGTTTCATATATAATGCTCCCCCCCAGTAGTGCCAACATAAATATACTAAAAATTCTCTCTGGTGTCCAGCTCCATACTGTCTGCGATGCAGGCCTGTGGCCTAAGTAGCCACACCCTGGCACAGGCAGTCACAGTGACATCACCGCAACCTCCTGCACTGTTCTACTGCTTCATAGGCTTCAGGCCTAGTGGCACTGTGGTCTGTGAGGCTGAAAGGCGGGGACGGGAGCCATTGGCTCCCATGCCTAGCCGTAAACTACAGCCCCTTCAAAGGCAGGTCGGCTGCCACCAGAAATAAAATGCTCATCTCTCCTCATGGCTGATGCGGCTCTGCCTACAGATGACAATTAGAAAATTGAAAACTGGGAAATGTAACTTATTGTAGCTGTGGAAACTATTGGGTATATTTGTTAGAAGCTTAGCAGCATGTCTGGGCTTTGTCACAACAGGATGTTCTGATCTCCGTTACAAAATTGTCTGCCCGTGTGACCCATCATTTCTTCCCTGTTTAAAGTTCATAAGACACTTTTCAGCAGATTTATGTATGTCTATGGGACAGCAGCAGCGGACAGGAAGAGAGAAGGGAGATGGCACGCATACACTGCGTGCGCCGTCTCCTCAAACAGCTGATGGGCTGGGGTGCCGGGTCTTGGACCCACCGCCGATCTGATATTGATGACCTATCCTGAGGATACGTCATCAATAGAAAAATCCCAGAAAGCCCCTTTAAATCCAGACTAAATCACACAAAATGCAAAAATAAAAAAAATACTAAAGTTATGATATGCTTTATTTAAACGATCTCTGACATCCATGAAATCCTAAGACTGGTCTTTATACTGAGACTTTTTCCATGACTTTTATACTATACTGACGACCTGATCAGTGAGGGTCCAATACCCAGGACCTCCTACCGATCAGCTGTTTGAGAAGGCACCATCGCTTGCAGTAGAGCTGCGGCCTTCTGACAGCTTAGCCTAGGCCATATGACGTCACGTTCATCGGTCACATGGCTTAGGGGCAGCTCAGCCCCATTGATGTGAATAAGGCTGAGCTGCAATGCCAAGCACAGCCGCTGTACAATGTATGGTGCTGTGCTTGGTGAACTGAGTGAAGTTTGCGGTGCAACTGCGAACACCGATTGCAACGACCAGGCCGCAGGGGCGTTACGTAAGTGTAGGTGGTGGTGATGGTGAGCCGATGGGTGTGTAGTGTCCCACTAAAGTGTGTACAAGGGGACACTCCAAAATGTTTAAATAGCCATGTCATATCTTATACAGTGGCATAACTACAACTAACTGGGCCCCACAGCAAATTTTTGAATGGGGCCCCCCCAGAAACGTCCTCGCAACCCCGAACTCACATGCAACCCTCACTCTTGTGGCTAGTCAAGATTGAGCTCTCCCAGACAAGGCCTGACAGCCGCTCCATCCGCTTTCTATAGTGTCACTGTATATAATGTCATTGTATAATACTGTTGAGGGGGGCCTGACAATAAAATCTTTTAGTCTCCCTCCTGAGGGGGCCCCTTGTGGGTCTGGGCCCCAAAGCAGCTGCTTCCCCTGCTTCCCCTATTGCTACGCCCCTGATCTTATATATGATACCATTTTATTGTTATATATTTGTGAATTAATGTGAATGTGCTGTTAAAACCTTTTTGGCTGAGTGCTATAATTATATTTTTACACCACTAGATGGTGCTGGTCTGCCTTCTAGATGAGGCCAAGCAATTAGCTGAGGAGAACAAGTCCCAGTTGAGTCAGAACAGAGAAGCAAGGAGGAAGAGAGGACAGTGTGGTAGTTAAGAGGAACCAAGGAATTGTACAGGAGAGTGGAAGAATCCCTTATTGAGGCTGTCGATACCCTTTGACATTGGCCACGTCAGGATATCTAGTTGAAAACTACAAATTAAGCCACTTGCACCCTGAGCATTAACTGGAAAGCAAGACTGACAGAGGTGATTAGCCTTCTCCAGGTTTTATGGACTCTGCCAGCACACATGTGGTCGAGAGAAACCTCCGGCATCTGACTACTGATTCAGCAACCCAGGTAATAAGTTGTTTTTGGCCTACACTTTGTGTCCCTCCGGGAGGTGTAGCCATCGCTTATATTCAGGAACCTGCTGGAGCAGATGTAGTGATTCCTGCCCTTCAGAGTATCCTATATACAAGAATAGTCTCATAAAAGTAACTTATTATTATCCAGAGCCAGGGCTAGCTACAGAGCCATAGAGCCTAACTAACCACCACTGTGCCTTTACAATACCATCCAAAAAGGTTGACTTACAGCAACTTAATATAACAGCACTTTATGAACTTGTACCATCAATTCAAGGCAATAAGTAAAAGTCACCTTTGTTCAGTTTTACAACTGCCTCCTCATCATTTACCAACCAAGTGTGTGTCTACCTTTAAAAAGACACTGGCGTCACAAAATAACCAGGACCCAGCTGTCCGACATGGTCAAAATCAACACCAAGGGCACCTCAACTGACCATCCTGGAGGCCGTTTCAGTTTTCGCGTCAGGCAGCAGAAACGCTTGGTGCATCCCTGCATATAATAGAGCTCAGGTGCTCACCCCCTGATAGGCTTAGTCCATCTCACCCATGCCAAGAAATCCACAAAGTACAAGGGTTAAGCAAGGTTTCTACTTAGCAAATCAAAAGTGATGAAATTTATTCAGACACATCTGGTATAAATTGCATCACTTTTGATTTCGAAGCCATGTCTTCTTCTTGTGGTTAGTCAACATCCTGACAATGTGACTCACCTGTGTTCTCCTACAACATGGTGGCTTGTACCGCTTTGAACAACATCTGTCAGAATGATCAACCTTAGTAAACCAGGTAGGGTTGATCATGATGAGTACGATTACAGTCTTGTAGCTAGATTTGCCATTTTAGAGAAAATATTATTTTTATACAGATGAGCTGCTTAGAGCACCGAGGGGCGAGCCTAGCCCCTTGGAGCACCACTTCACCTCTGTCTTTCAGCCTTAGTCATTCCTTCTGTCCCGTTGATGACAAGGCCAGCTCAAATTTCATGCATGAGCCAGCAAATTCAGCTGAGACGGGTTTCCTGCCCGATGAAAAATGTTAAATCCCACCAATTCCCCCACCACTTCTGTTCCAGTTCTTCCCTAGTCCCCAACCGGTCTCTACTTTCTGGTTCTTCTCGTCACACAGGAAATAATTGTTCATCCAATCACTAACTATGGAAAGTAACCACTGCAGTAACTGAATTACTGAATTTCAGTAAAACAAAATGGCAGGCCTATTGTTTTCCTAGCGTCCCTGGTGTATTAGACCCAGACCTATTATGCAAATAGTCTGGGTATCTGCACACCTGTGCGCACACTGGAGCAGTATTCTGTGCCCACTTCCTGTTTGAGCTGAATTTCCTCTGGCTGGATGTCATAGGTGGGGTCCTCCACTTGGGATCCCTTCTGTGAGGCAGATTAAAGAAATGCTGACCAGCACAAACAGCGAGCTCTGTCACACTCGAGTCAGCTATGTGTTAGCTTTGATAAGGAACCCCCCTTAAAGGGGTTCTCCGGGAATTAAGAAAATGAAAATACTTAAATATTACTTCATTATAAATATGTTCCCAAATACCTTTCATTAGTTATAATGGCTCGTTTTGTCTGGGGAGCAATCATTAGGAGAAACAAAATGGCTGCCGTCCTATTAGTTCACACAAACCTGTCCTAATCACACAGGAGAACAAGTTACTTCACAACACTGAGGTAAAGAGCTGCTTCATCCTCCTCTCTGCTCTGCTTGTCAGGGATTATGATCCTGAATACAGATGATAAGATCTTCAGCTGAATCTCTATAGAAATGGAGTTCATGAGGAGACATGAAGTACAGAGAGGACGGACAGGACAGACTGTGGTAATGGAGACTGCATACAAGAGCTGCTGCTTATTAACACCACACCATCCTCCTCTCATGTCTCCTCATGAGCTCCATTCCCCAGAGATTCACCTGTATTCAGGATTATAATCCTTGACAAGCAGAGAGGAGGATGAGGCAGCTCTTTACCTCAGTGTTGTGAAGTAACTTGTCCTCCTGTGTGATTAGAACAGGTTTTGAGTGTACTAATAGGACGGCAGCTGCTTTATTTCCCCTGATAATTGCTCCCCAGACAAAACGAGACATTATAACTAATGAAAAGTAATTGGAAATATATTTATAATATAGTAATATTTAAGTATTTTCATTTTCTTTAAGTCCCAGAGAAACCCTTTAAACGGTTGTGTTCTTGGAATGGCTTTAATGCTATTAGTAAATGGAAATACAATGCCTATCCAAAATTTCTCATCGAAATAGGCCTTGACAGCACACAAAAGAAGAATATACTGCAGAAGTCTGTTACACAAAAAAAGGATGTAACACGAACATCACATGAATGTCATCTGTTTTTTTTTTTTTTTTTTGCAGATCTGTGTTTTTGAGGTCGTGTGCATGAGCCCTTAATATTTCGGCCAATGTCTCCAATTGTGGAAAAAGTGCATGAATGTAATGGTATGACCACACGGTTAGGTTTTCGGATGGTGCTTAGGAAGCTAAAACCAGAAGTTAAGCTTAAGGGTTGAGCGAACCTGAACTTTGCGAGTTTGGGTACCCGGACGTTTTCACTGAAGTTCGGGTTCGGCGTCGGGTGATTCTATTATTTTCCGTTATAACATGGTTATAATGGAAAATAATAGCTTTCTTAAGACAGAATGCTAAATAAAATGGCCTTTGAGGGGTTAAAAATAATTTAAAAAACCTCATCTCATCCACTTAATTTCGCAGCCGGTATCCTCTTCTTTCTTCTTGCTGCAGGACCTGCAAAAGGACCTGCGATGATGTCACCGCGCTCATCACGTGGCGAGCGCGGTGACGTCATCGCAGGTCCTGCTGAATGAAGACAGAAGGACCTGCGGTGACGTCACCGCGCTCACCCTGCAGCAAGAAGAACCGGCTGTGCGATCAAGTGGATGAGGTGATTTTTTTATTTTAACCCCTCAATGGCCATTTTACTTAGCATTCTGTTGAAGAATGGTATTATTTACCGTTATACCCATGTTATAATTAAAATAATAAAGTGAAGTTCGGGTCCCCTTTCTCACGGGTTTGCTCATCCTTATCCTTTATACTTCTCTACTTTAATGATCCACTTCTGAGTTTGGCTTAAAAAACTTTATCAGAAAACCTGACAGTGTGACCGTACCCCTATACATATTAATAATTCGATTTCCATGTAAACAAGGAGCCTGTATGCGGATGTAGCTGTCATTCTCTGCCCGCTATTTCCAGCTCTCCAGCATCTGAAAGTACTTCTGCCTAAATATAGATGTCATCCCTAGGACTGTGCACAAAGCCTTCCCACAAATGCCCCTTTCTTCCCTCTCTTCTGGCAGGGTGTGGCTCGGCATCTATATATGGATTTTTGGCAATGATACAAGGAGTCTGTTTGAGAAGATTGTGAATTCCTGACATATTCACTGTGTTATTGAGGACGCTGGAGACAGACCAGGAAAAAAATCCTGCACTAAAATACACTCGGCCTTTATGCTTTGCATTTTCAACCTTTCTAGTTTCTTCCCGGTTTTCTGAGTACTCACCAAATTGTCGACATTCAACATGCAAACAAAATATAGTATATCTGTGTAATGGGGGCTGTCCGAGATCATTAAAGTGTAACCGTCATTCTTTTTTTTTTGTGTAATATATAGGGGCAGTGATACTGACCATTTTTGTTTTATACTTTAATTACTGAAATCGTACATTTCTATTAGAAAAATAGCTCTAAAATTGC
This sequence comes from Rhinella marina, assembly GCA_900303285.1. Taxonomy (NCBI): domain Eukaryota; kingdom Metazoa; phylum Chordata; class Amphibia; order Anura; family Bufonidae; genus Rhinella; species Rhinella marina. Next base: position 12,988 of record ONZH01011248.1, read on the forward strand.
CCATTTTGAGCCTTAGCAACGCTCCTCTGTCTTCTGTTTACATAACACAGTCAGTGTTAGCAAGTCTCCACTGTTATGTAAACAGAAGACAGAGGAGCGTTGCTAAGGCTTATAATGGGCCACTTTAGAGCTATTTTCTGATAGAAATGTACAATTTCAGTAATTAAAGTATATTACAAAAATGGTCAGTATCACTGCCCCTATACATTACACAAATAAAAAAAAAGAATGACAGTTACACTTTAAAATTCTCGGGCGGTTGCCTAAAATAAAAAAAAAAAAACAAATGTTGAAAATGTTATACTCACCCCTGGTCTGTTCCTCCTGCTGGTGCTTGACGTGCCAATATTTGGTGCACGTCATTGTGACATGTAGGTGTACCACGTGTGATCACTGCAGCCAATCCCTGTCCTCATCGGTAGACCATGGAACACAGTGATTGGCCATTGCTACAGCAAAAGGACCGGAGCAGAGTCACAGAGAATGGCGCTAGAGAAAGGGGTGAATATATTATGATTTTTTTTTTTTACTTTTTCCAGACAACCCCTCTAAGTCCCCATCTCCACAGCAATAATATGTATCCTGAATATCCTATTGTGCAATCACAGTAGATTGTATATTTTCTATAGTCCTCCACACTTTTCTGCTAGGCAGGTGCTGCTTCCAATTCCATATATATTGAGACAAGAGGGCCCCCATCAGCCATACAATCACCGTACCTGTCATGTCTGAGCTCCTGGCTGAGCAGCCACTTTAAGAGCAGTTATACTAAAATCTAAATAAAATGAGGCATTTTGGGACCAACATGTTGTTCTAAATGTTTAATTGTGAACTTTTGGGTGTAATTTCTCCTTCCTTGAATCGATCTCCAAGGTGCACTTCCAGGCAGCCGCTTTATGCTGCAGTTTCTTTATAGCACTCCATTGTTGCAGTATTTTAAAGCACAAATTATGTGTCAATTATTGTTCTGTGCTGAATCCTCATAAACAACAACATTTAAAATACTGAATTATTACATGATTTTCCTCCATGTATCTAGTTTACCTGTATGTAGGATGAGAACATGGCCAAAAGAGGCATTTCCTACCCACCACCCTGCCTCTACTGGTTGGCACCTCCATCATTCTGCCTCTACTGGTTGGCACCTCCACCACCCTGCCTCTACTGGTTGTTGCCTCCATTACCCTGCCTCTCCTGGTTGGCGCCTCCACCACTCTGCCTCTACTGGTTGGCGCCTCCACCACCCTGCCTCTACTGGTTGTTGCCTCCATTACCCTGTCTCTACTGGTTAATGCCTCCATCACCCTGCCACTCCTGGTTTGCACCTCCACCACCCTGCCTCTACTGGTTATTGCCTCCATCACCCTGCCTCTGCTGCTTGGTGCTTCCACCACCCTGCCTCTACTGGTTAGCTCCTCCACCAACCTTCCTCTACTGGTTGGCGTCTCCAACACCCTGCCTCTACTGGTTGCCACCTCCACCACCCTGTCTCTACTGGTTGCCACCTCCACCACCCTGCCTCTACTGGTTGCCACCTCCACCACCCTGCCTCTACTGGTTGCCACCTCCACCATCCTGCCTCTACTGGTTGCCACCTCCACCACCCTGCCTCTACTGGTTGCCACCTCCACCACCCTGCCTCTACTGGTTGGTGCCTCCACCACCCTACCTCTACTGGTTGACGCTTCCACCATCATGTGTCTACTGGTTGGACCACACTAAATTCCATCCCTGCTGGCTCATAGGACCCATTGTTGAAATGTTACTGTATAGCAGTAGTGTCACTATTGTAGGCTAATCATATATCGCTATTATACAAGCAGTGTGGCATTGTGACATGGACACTTTGTTGTAATGTTATATAGTAATCAACAGGTTCATTATTAGGGTACAGTATGTAGTGGCATTATTTACTGGATACTTAATGGTAGTTTTAAGGATTTAATAGTTAGGCCTCATTCATACTTTAGTATTAGATCCGTACTTTTCATCAGATGTTCACAATGTTCCACTATATATTTTGGTGTTATGTTTCACTCCTGGTTTTCCATCTGTTTTGGTAAGTAATTGTATTCCACATTAAATGACCATTATGGAGCATCTATCCTTATGACTCTGTTATGCGGTTCCTCTATGATTCCTACCAGAAGTTTATAAATGAATTGCCAGCTAGATGTTAACAGTTGGGGTTGTGTCCCTGCACTGTCGAATCAGTGCTTCCAGTCTGTCAACCTATGTAGGGACACCCCCCCAACTGGTAACATCCAGTTAGCAATGTATTTCATAAACATCTAGTAGGAATAATAGAGGAATGGCTCAATATAGAACCGAAAAGCTGCTCCAGAATTGTTATTGCATGGGGAAGAATACAAGTAGTTACTAAAACAGACATGTCAGGAGGAGTGACAGGCCCTCTATAAAAATATTGGATGGTAATAATGCCTTCTATCAAAATAAATTAATGCAGAGGAGCTTCAAATATTTTGTCCTGAGCACTGCCCCCTCTAAGCTGAGAAGCAGCTTGGCCACACAGCTGAGAAACTGTTTCTGCACAGGGAATGTCTGCTCCTAGGCCAACTCTGTAAGCTCTCCCATTATAGATCAGGCAGAGTACTTCTGAATTGCTTTGCCTGATCATAGAGAGAACTGTGCAGCTGTACAGCTGCTCCATCCTCTCTATCCTCTCCTTGCATGCATTTCTTTGATCAATGCAGGAAATAAAATTAAAGGGGTATTCCGTTTTTTATTTGTGTTTATATAATGGGAAATCATACAATTTTCTAATATGCATGTATTTAAAATTCTTCATACATAGCTCATGTATTAGTGCTGTGTAATGTATCCATGGCCTAACTGAAACATGGCATCAGTCACGTGACCGCCTTCTCATCATATAACCCTTGACACAGACCTCACAACTTTTTGGACGGTCATTGGTTCATTGTCTGAAAGATCCTGTATATTTATACATTTCAGTAGTTTTCTCTTACGGAATAGCGCAAAAATAATCTGAATATAGAAATTTCTAAAATCCTAACTGCATTAAATAATGAAATAATCTACAAGACGGGCTCAAACATACAGAGAGGAACCAGACAAACACTTCCTGGGTCAATATTGTTAATATAATAATGCAAATCTATACCTCAGATCAAAAAGAGGGACATTTAAGGAGCAAAGAGGGATAGAGGGAATTGGGTCAAAAAGAGGGGCTGTCCCTCCAAAAGAGGGACACTTGGGAGGTCTGCCTGACATTCAGTAAGCAGGGCTGTTACATGACATGCGACGGACGGCCTCCCCCCCAGGGCCCGCTAAGTATGTTGACACGCACATCCCTTGAGATGAAATCCAACACAGCTTTACTTGAGTAGACTTGCATTCAAACAACAATCTCATGGCTTTGTCTTGGTCCCAGCAGGTTTTAGCAAATAACTGGCAGGTAAACACTTCTGCTCTAAATCTGTTGCTCACTGCTGTACTGACAAGCTTTCTGTAAACTTGGATGACTTCAAAGGCTGCACTTTTCTCCTTGGTCAGACATATATATTGCATACCTCCCAACTTTTGAAAATTGCAAAGAGGGACAATGTGTGCGGCGTGCATCATGGCAGTTTTTTTTATACTAGGCCACGCCTCTAACTCTACCCAAAACATAATTACTGGAGCCCCTGCGGCAAATTTTTTCTTGTGCTTCAATGTCCATATAAATATTAGCACATAAATCATCAGATTATAGATATTTTAAAGTCAAAATTGCACCAAATAATGAAGTTTTAGTATAATATGCAGGTAGAAACCATGCAGACACTTTAGTAAGGAGCAAATTTAGTACATTTATTAATGCACATGTATGAATTAATTCCCCACGTCAAAAAGAGGGACATTTAAAGATCAAAGAGGGACAGAGGGACTTGGGTCAAAACGAGGGACTGTCCCTCCAAAAGAGGGACACTTGGGAGGTATGTATATTGTGCCAGGGAACAATTTAGAGTCTTGTCAGCTCCAACATGGAGTCTGAACTGGAATCCACACGGACCATCAAACCTTCCCCTAGCAGGGGGTAACTAGAACTAACTGGTTCTAACTGGACCCCCCCCCCTTCCTGCAGGAAGTGGGAACAGACCACTTCTCTCCAGAGGGGGGTCAGAATGGCATGGAAAGGTCCATTCTGAGAAACTACGGCTCTGCCTTGTTTGCTGCCACCTGCTGGTAAACCAGGCACTCTGGGATGTTACAGACATACGTGTGCTGGGTCAGCACACAGGACACATTAATGTGATTCACTAATTAGGATCACTGTTGAAATAATGAGTTTTATTGTGCTTATTACAGTAACTACATCACTGAGTGTATTTACATGGCTGCCTGTCTCTAGGTGATATTGTAAAATGGCTGCCTGTCTCTAGGTGATGTTGTTAAGGTTTAGTGTTAAAAAACAAATACAAGCACAGACAGACACACAGATCTGTTTCTACATAGACACTGACAGTCATGAGTTGCTGCTGCCATATATACTGTATATACCGTCTATACTGTATATGTTCTGCTCATGAATACACTTACATTCACTTGTTAGCTACCTGGGCAGTTAAAAGTGAGGTCACATGATACTTGTGAGGGTCACATGACCGACGCCATGTTTAGTCCTATCCAGCTCTCCTATGGATGCATTTTACAGGACTAAGGCCCCATTTACACGACCGTATGTTTCTTTCCGCATCTCTCCGCGGAAAGATGTGGAATGGTACGGCCCCTATTCATTTCCCCATAGGAGAAAAAATGCGAAATGCACACCGTGTGCATTCCGCAGCCATATCTCACGGAGGTTTGGCCGCAAAAAAAAAAAGAAACGTCCTATACTTTGCCACAAAAACACGTCTGTAGCCCCATTCAAGTCAATGGGTGGGCAAAAATGCGGAACGCTGCGGAAGACTTTCCGTATGTCTTCCGTATTTTTGCGGATCCATGTCCGTATATATGCATATATTCATATTTGGCTCTAAGGTGACAGTTTTAAAACACTTTTTTTTCTATTTTTTTCAATTCACTGTCAAAATCTTTATGTAAAATAATTTCAAAAACACCTTCCGATTTTTGATGCTTCCATATCCGTTTTTTGCGGAAGTACCTCCGTACTTCCGTGCCGTATTTCTACGGAGCTAGGAACACATACGGTCGTGTGAATGGGGCCTAAAATGGGCCATTTCTTTTGTTCTCATCTATCTATCTATCACGCTCTCTCTCTTTATCAATCTATCTTTATCAGTATTGGAAGTGCAGAGTTTGCAGTTGCAACTGAAAACACCCCTGTACCAAATGAGAGGCTAGTGATACTATAATGCCCCTTTCACAGGAGCGGGAGACTCGCATGTCTCCCGCAACGCATCTACAGGGCTGGACTCAGCACGGACAGGGATCTCAGAGCATTATATGCGATCCCAGTCAGTGCCAGAGTCCAGCCCTGTAGATGCGTTGCGGGAGACATGCGAGTCTCCCGCTCCTGTGAAAGGGGCATAACTTAGCAGGTGAAGAGGAAGAAATCATTGATACAGATTTTGCACTGGGAATTAGGAACTTCTACCATTTCCTATAACTATAATACCCACCTGCCGGTATATACTGCATGCAAACCTATCCTCCCCTGTAATCACACAGGTTGTTCAGATATAATCGGCCTGTTTTTCCAATGTAAATGCAGCTATGCCATGTGAACAGCAGGTGGCAGCATTGTGCCAATAACCAGCTGTAGCAGTTTGCACAATTGCTTGCTGTTCATTTTGTGGCTGACCTATAAAAGATTAGTTTCTACCTATTTTTGCTTTTTTTTTTACCTATTTGTACTCAGGGAAACAAAATAACTTATGTTTTGCTGTTTAGAACCAGCAAAGGCAGTGATGCTAAAAATCGGATGGAAAAAAACAGCAGAAATTATAAATGTCGGTTTAATAGCAGCGATTTATGTTCTTTATAAAGCTGTCTTTTCACTTACATTTTCTAATCAGAAGGTCGCAAAGACCGGAGTCTGCAAAAAGGAACAGACGCTGTTAAATAGAGAATTATGGCCTCATATAACTCCTGGGAATATTAAAAGGGCAAGTAAGAAAATACATTTGGCGTAGAATATAAAATCAAGTAAATGAGGGGTTAAAGGTCTTATTGTACCGCTCTCTTAATGGATAGGTTGTTTTTGGCCTCAAAGACCTGACCTGTTTTTAGGCTGAGTAACGTCTTTTTTTTTTATCACAATGAATGGGGCTTTTGTTTTGTAAATTTTTGACAATGATTTTTTTGTGTTATTTGATTTGTGCATTATTTATAATATTCGGACCTCGGCTTCTACTGCTGCGACCCCCATGATCATCCGTAATTTGTGGATAAGTGTTCAATTTCAAGATAGTGCCATCTTGGGGGAAAATGAAGCATTGCATGAAGCTGGTCGAAGTCAATGGGCTTCCCACATAATGCACAAATGGGCTGGGTCCTCCGGAGCCAGAAAGAGAGACAGTATGTTGTGTAGAGAAAAAAGGGGCTCATGCACACGAACGTATTTTCGTTCCATGTCCCTTTTTCTTTTTTTTTGTGGACCATGTGCGGAACCATTCTCTTCAATGGGTCCGCAAAAAAAACGGAAGTTACTCCGTGTGCATTCCTTTTCCTTACGTCTGTGTTTCAGTTCCACAAAAAAATACATGTCCTATTAGGGCTCATGCACGCGACTGTATGTAGTTTGCGGGCCGAAAAAAACAAATCCGCAAAAAATATGGATGACATTTGTGTGCATTCTGTATTTTGCGGAACGGAACAGCTGGCCCCTAACAGAACAGTCCTATCCTTCTCCGTAATGCAGACAATAATAGGACATGTTTTTTTTGCGGAACGGAAATATGGATATACGGAAACGGAATTCACACGGAGTAAGAAAATATTTCGTGTGCGTGAGCCCTAATTGTCCGCCTTACGGACAAGGACAGAACTGTTCTATTAGGGGCTAGCTGTTCTGTTCCACAAAATACGGAATGCACACGGACGCCATCTGTATTTTTTGCGGTTCGCTTTTTTGCAGGCCGCAAAATACATACAGTCGTGTACATGAGCCCTAAAGGAAAGTTCACATCTGAGTTTGAGGCTGCGTTCGGAGCCTCTGTCACAGATTCTATTAAAGTAGAACTCCCGCAAATTTTTTTATTCTCTTACCTGTTAGCAAGGTGCATGATATAATCTGTAGTGAATGCAATCTTCTTATCAGAGACTGTAATTCTGAGTTATCCCCTCTCTTCTTATTGTAGCTGTGTCATGTGACCAACTCCCTGACCTCCAACTGACCCAGGACAGAAAGCCAGTTACTGCTCTATTCATTCCTATGAGACTGAAAGTGAGTGTCACGCTCTGGTGTGGAGGGAATAGCCACACCGAGTGTACGAGGGAAGGGAAAAGACTAAAACCAGGGAAACGGTCATCTCCTGCAGGGAACCCTGAAACTAGGCCCTGACTGACTACCAGTATGAACAAGCCTTAGTGGTAGGAGAGTTCATACACAGGAACCTAATAATCAATTCACCCTAAAGAACCCTGCAGCTAGTGACAGGGGAAAGAGTCAACCCGTTCCTCCAAGAGTAAGGACGAACAGGAGACTCCAGAAGGAAAACCACAAAAGGGAAAATGTCACTTATCTTAAAAGAGGATATCGCAGCAACCGGATCTCAGCCGAGATCCACACCACACACTACAAAGTAGGCAGAAAGTATAAACCGCAGTGAATACTGGGAAATGAAGGAATAAATAAATAGAGGAGATCAAATTACCACACCTACAACAGCTGAGGGGAAGGGGTGTGGTAACCAGAAACCAAACCAAGGGGAAAACATGTCAAATTATGTCACTTTTGAAAGCCGCGCAGAACGTCTGATACCAGACGCAAGCCCACTCGTGACAGTGAGGTTCCCATAGGAATACATAAGGAATTAGACTTCCTGTCCACACATAAGTCTATGTGTGATTTGGTGGGTCCTATTCCTGGTCACATGACACAGATGAGAAACATCAGGGAGATATAACTCAAAAATACAGCCACTGGTAAGAAAATGACATTCACTACAGATTACATCATGTACATTTCTAGCAGGACATGGAATAAAATATTTTTGCGAGTTCTTCTTTAAGACTAGATGAAAAAGTCCTGCAAGCATGGAGTTTCCCTAGACTTTGATCATGGACTATGACATTTTTTTCTGGAAAAAATTTATTGAACATGGATATCTGAAAAATAGGAGGACAGAAATGTCTTTTTTCATTTGGCAGAAAGGCTAGGTGCACCTCTGTATACATACGATATGCACCTTTCTTCCTCGCAGGGTCCAATTTGAAGAGACTTCAAGGGGAGTAGAGCCTGGAGCTGAGCTGCAGCAGTCCTTCTCTTCACACCTTTCAACCTGACTAAAAGGACGGATCTCTAGGAAAAGTTGCCTCCAGGTTTTTAGATGTTCTTGATGTTGGATTCAGCCTTCAAGTTTTTTCATCTAGCTCCGCTCTGAGCCTTGTAGGAGACAACTGTGGCTCGTGTGTAATGTCACTCTAGTTCTTACTTTGGCACAAATACATTTTCATAGCAAGTTATTTTTTTTTTTTTTAGAAATGTGGAATTCATTGTGTGAATAAGTGTTTTTAGGATTTTTTTTCTGTCATACATTAACCCTTTCAGTCCCGGAGAGTTTTTTTTCCCGTTTTCGTTTTGCGCTCCCTGCCTTCACATAGCCATAACTTTTTTATTTTTCTGTTCGCATAGCCATTTAATATTGCATATGATGTAGTGGGAAGCGGTAAAAAAATTCCAAATCGGATGAAATTGCAAAAAAAAAAGCAATTCCCCCAGAGTTTTTTTTTTATTTAAGACGTTCGATGTGCGATAAAACTGATCCAGTTACTTTCATTATACAGGTCAGTACGAATCCAGCGATATCTAATATGTATGGTTTTTCTTGCGTTTTGATAGTGATAAAATAATTAAAAAAAAAAAATTTTGTCGCCATATTTTGACCCCTATAACTTTTTGGTTTTTATGTGTACGGAGCTGTATGGGGGCTCATTTTTTGCTGGAGGATGTGAACTTTTCATTGATACCATTCTGGGGTGTGTATGATCACTTTTTGATCACTTTTTATTTAATTTTTTTTAGAAAATAAAGCAACAAAAAACGGCGAATCAGACATTTTGCTGCTTTTTTTCCGTTTCGCTGTTTTCCGTACGGGAGAGAAATTTTTATATTTTTATAGTATCGACGTTTTTGCACATGGCGATGCTCATGATGTGAATTTTTTTTATTTTTTTAGTTCTTTTATTTTTATTTTGGGGATTTGAATTTTTATGTTTTTTAAATTTTAAAAACTTTATTTAATTGTTTTACACATTTTTATAGTTCCCATAGGAAACTATAACAATCAATGATCTGATTGCTGATATCATAGACTCCAATGCACTTACATTGGAGTCTATGATGATTTTACTGCTTCGCTATGGAGCCTATTACACAGAAGGGCTCCATAGGAAAGACTATGCAGCAGCCTCCTGTCATTCACAAAGACAGGGGCTTCTGCATACATGCTCTGGCTCCTCCGATCGCCACACGGGGGAGGCGGAGCAACACCGGAAGCGGGTACTAGTACGCCGCTGGACGGGAAGGGGTTAAAGGGTTTTTTTCATCTGAGACAATTGGGGCATATCGCTAGGATATGGCCCCGCGGGGACCTGCACCTTTCTCCTAAACGGAGCCCTGAAAGGGGTGGAGGGCGCACTGCGCATGCACAGCTGTCCTCTATTCATTTCTATGAGGCCTCTGAAAATAGCTGAGCACTGGCTCGGCTATTTCGTAGGGAAACATAGAAGTGAATGGAGGACAGCTGCGCATGCAGCTACACAGAGAGCAGGAGCGGGGAGCCCACTGTCAGTGAAAGATGGGCTCCCCATAAAGAAGGTAGGGCCCTCGCTGAACGTAACTGCTCATTTGCACATGGATTAAAAAGTACTTTTTCTCCAGATTGAAGAAATGGATCACTAAGTGAAAGTATCATTACATTCAGCTGAGCTAGTCTTACAAAGCATTGTGCCTGAATTATATATGTGAAAGTCATGGTGGGAGATGCAGGTGATCAAGCGACCAGGCGGTCAGATTCCTTAACAACCTGTATGATGCCAGAATCCTCTCTTGCAAGAAATCTTTACAGGGGAAGTTTCATGAATACTTCATAATAGCATTGTATGTCCCCAAACAGATGAATACTAAAGTACCAGCACCAAATCTGTTCATTCCACTAAAAGGCATCTGTCAGCAGTTTTGTACCTATGACACTGGCTGACCTGTTACATGTGCACTTGGCAGCTGAAGACATCTGTGTTGGTTCCATGTTCATATGTGTCCGCATTGCTGAGAAATATGTAGTTTTATTATATGTTAATGAGCCTCTAGGAGCAACGAGGGCGTTACCATTACACCTAGAGGTTCTGCTCTCCCTGCAACTTTCACGCCCCCTCTCCATTTTGATTGACAGGGACAGGCAGTGTAGATATCATCACGCCTGGCTCCGTCAATTAAAGTCCATAGGGTGCGGCAGTTGCAGAGAGAGCTGAGCCTCTAGGTGTAACAGCAACGCCCCCATTGCTCCTAGAGGCTCATTTGCATATATTAGAACTTTTTTCTCAGCAATGCGGGCACATATGAACATGGGAACTGCTGACAGATGCCATTTAAAGGGCTCATCCACACATCAAAATCCCAAAAGGCTATAACCACTACATTAAACTGCTTTGCACTGTTTCAACCCCAAAAAACTCTTTTTTCATATCTTCTTTTTCAACTTCTCCGTCTCCCTCAGCACTAATGATATAATTTGTATTATGATGGACGAGCTGCTGAACTGTGTGTCCAATGACCTATTTCTCTGTTTTCTGCCAGCAACTCACAAAACCACTTACAGACACTCCTGCTTTTCACTGTCCCCTGCTTCACATCACCATCAGTCAGTCTCCATCTCCCTCTGGGAGCTGTAAATATAGTCCCTAGTAAGTCCCCTAGTTAGTCTCCTCCCCCATGGCAACTTTAAAGAAGACCTATCACCACATTTTTTTTCTAAAATCAATACCATATACTGTAGTTCGCCTTCAGCAGATGCCATCGCACTATTTTTTTTTTATATTGGCCCCTTCGTTGCCCCTCACTCTGTTCATACACCTAATTTGCTTATCGGTAGCAAAGGTACAGGGAAAAGGAGACCTCTGCTTTCCTAAGTGGGCATCTTCTTCTCCCTGTCTGTGACACTGTCTCCCCCATGGAGGAAACACGCTGTTTTCTCTGCATTTGGAATATCTTGTGAGAACAGCTCTTCCTCTCCCTTGCTGTGAAGCGGTCCGCAGAAATTGAACACAGACAGGGAGAAGAAGACGTCCACTGAGGACAGCAGAGGTCTCCTCACCTCTGTACCTTTGCTACCGATTAGCATATTAGGCGCCTGAACAGCACAAGGGGCGTCATGGCGGAACGGCAGTGCCAATTAAAAAAATCACACATTGGCATCTGCTGAAGGTGGACTACAGTATAAGGTATTGGTTTGTGAAAAAGAGTGCAGTGACAGGTCCTCTATAAATATAGTCTGTAGTCAGTGTCCTTCTCCATTTGGCAGCTGTAAATATAGTCTTTAGTAAATTCCCAGTTAGTCCCCTTCTCCTGCTGGCAGCTGCAAATATATTCCCCCGTAAGCTCTCATTCAGCCTTCTTCCCTCTCTGGCAGCTGTAAACATAGTCTCCAGTAAGTTTATCAGTCTCCTTCCCCTTCTTGCAGTTATATATATATATATATATATATATATATATATATATATATAAATCCCCCAGTAAGTTCCTCTGCAAAAACTGGATAGTAATTGCACAGTGGAGTCTGGAGCATCGCATAGAAATAGTACCGTCTTTCTCACAAGTCAACCCTCAGAAGGAGTCTTATCCGCTACACTGCCGAGCTACTGCACATTCTTTGGTCCTTCCCCGACAAGCAAGGTAGAAGCAATTTGCATATGCTGCTGTTCAGTGAATAGAGGATCTACACTGGGAATAAGAATGAGGATCCACCTGTGGGGACAGAGAATGAGCATGTGTGTCCACTAGAACTCTGCTCAATACACGGACCTGCACACTGAACACTAGGTGGCGCTGTACTACGTAAGTAAATGTCATAAAGCTTCAATGGATCATTTTTTATACATCTTAACGGCAAATATTGTTAATTTTTCATGATCTGTACATTAAGTATAATATGTACTGATGGGATTCCTGCACCGATTCCCTCCGGCTTCCAGCTTTAATTAGTGGATGTAGTGAATGTATACGTATTTGCTTTGCGGTCCTATAGAAGAACATGAAACGTGCTGCATTATCCATCTATGTCTGGCTTGTCATTCTTGAGGGCTGCCTGATGCCTAACTCTGCAGTGTGTCATTACCATACATGTATTCCACAGGGGCCTACACGGCCCTCAAAGCCCCTCGTTCATCAGGCGAGGAGACAGGACGTGACACATTGAGGAGCTCCATAGGTTTCTAATAGGCTGCAGTCCCCAGTTTATTACATTCTGGTTACTGTGTATCTGGTCTAGGAATGTGCTGAATCTGAAGCTGACATAGATAGACTCTGCTGTTTACTGATCTTGTTATCAGTGTACATGTCTTTTAGTTTGGCTTTTAAAAAAAAAAAAAAAAATATTGAATATTATTTTGGAAATCTTTATGTTTTCATTTTCCAGATTCATTGTCAAAAAGTTGTGGTCTGCATGTACTGAAATGAATTAGTGATGTCCTAGTACCGAAATAATGCACATAGTAATGTGCTCCGCCATCATCCATATACGGTATATCACAAACCGCACATATGTCTAAGTAGAGATGGGCCCGCTTAGTTATTGGGGCCCCATAGCAGCTGCTGTGTCTGCTACCCTAGTAGTTACTCCCATGCACCTACAGTGCATCTCCGCTTCATATCAGGACCATTGGAGACCCGCTATTTATTCTGACCTAATTGTCAGTAGAGGACACAAGTGTGAGCAGGAATAGGCGTGGAGACAATTATGTGAACCCTAAAGTCTCATGCACACAACCATATCATACTATATCATATACCATACCATATCATAATATGCCTGGCATGCATCTCAATGGGCCGTATGACAATAAAGGACCAATAATATTTTCCCCCTTTGTGTTCTAGCAGTCATAACTTTTTTTACATTTTTTTTATCTTGCTGGATTAGTTTTTTTACGAACCATTTTGGGCTATATACATTTATTATTTTATTTTTAGGGGAAAAAGATAAAAAAAAACAGCAATTTTTACATTATTTTGTGGAATTTATTTACGGAGTACACTGAGTGGTAAAAATAACAATTTTATTATGCGGGTCAGTACGTTGATGATAATGCCACATTTCTATAGATTTTTCCTTTCTTCCTTTTCACACTGAAGGGGAGGGGGGAGGCTGCTGCTTCATCTGCTCATATCTCTGGTTTGGTACCAGCTAGATATATGCTTTGCAATGTTTGAAAGCTGGCATTTCAAGTTTTCAAACAATACCTAAATGACAGCACTATCTTCAGTACATGGGAAGATATCACTGTTAGAAATCGGGAAGCGGTGACTGCAGCTGAAAGTGAAAGTAAAAGCAGGTTTTACCCGCAATTATTCACTACTCGATTTCTAACAGTGCTCTGTTGCTTGGACTTTAGCTGTTAGCTTTCAGACAGGACCAGTTGCATGCTTCTAGCTGCTACCATTCAGGAAATAGCAGCGAAAGAAGCCCTCCCCCCTCCACTTTCTGCCCGAGCTCAGCTCTGACAGAACAGTTAAGTACTTTTCCCATAGCAGGAGCTGACCTCGGGCAGAACAGTTAGGTGGTTAAAGGATGTTGATGCAAATGGAAAACCCCTTTAAGTTACATCTGTGTCCAACTGTTTCCTTAGAGTGGAGCCACGCATACCATTCAGGGCCATTTTTCCACTGCTTCATTTGCTAAAAGTTGTTCCTTTAGAGGGTAGAGTCCTGACCAAGTTTTCACCTCCAGTAGAAGAGGAGATAATCCCAACTAAGACTGGGCCTCCTCTTGCCCTGGGCCCCATAGCAGTCACATGGTCTGCTGCTGTGGTAAGTTAGGCTCCTGCCTTGTGTGTCCTGACACTTTTCTATGATGGCTCCTCTGTGAGATTAAACCAGACGGGCTCGTCTTCACTAATGTGCCGGAGCATCCTAAAGAGAAGAAAACGGCGAGGAGTAGATTTATTCTATATGTCACCATAGAGCATAGTATCAATATAAAAAACATTTCCTCGGCGATACATTCTTTATTTCATTTTGCAACAAATATGTTTCATCCCTTTTGTCTATTAGCAACGATTGACAGGCGCCGTCACGTATTTTTATTTGTGCCTCGAGATCCGTAATTGTTTCTCCTAACAGGTGCACGTACAAAAACATAGATTGAATAATGACAGATGGCAAGTATACAGGGATTCAAATGGCGCAGATTTAATAACACGGTAATCACGCTATCAAACAAACAAAAGCCGGAACAGAAATCGTCGCCTCGCATTGTGCCTGGCATAATTCAGGACAACCGGATGGAAGAGAATTTATCAGCCGTGAATGGCTGCGAAGCTGAGTCCGTGATTGCAGATACAATGTGGGATGTCGGTAGAACACCCTGGTATTGTTCGTCAGCCGCATCTCACGCACGAGAGGAGTCATTTATAGGTATCGAAAACAAATTCATTTTCTTCCCCTACCGCGTCTCGTTCAATCCAAGTCGGCGTGAATGAGAGGCGGACGAGAAGAGCTGCCACTTACCAAAGTCTGCACAATGCCTGGCTCCCCGGTAAAGGCTTTCAGATGAAACAGATGCCGATTTTCTAGGAAGTATAAATAACACTGACGGTGATTAAACCCTATTGACGAGGAGGATAATTAGCGACGTGGGACAAGAAAAAACAACTAAAAGGGGAAAATCAAAAGAAACAAACGTAAAAAGCCGGGTGCAGGAAAAAAACGTACCTTCTAGATGGAAATTACGATGCAAGATGCGCTGTTATTTACAGCTTTGTTACAAGTTTTATCTGCTCATTTCTTGCCAAAATCGTAATAGATCCCTGTGGTTGGCAGAATTACATAGGCTCGATGGCTGGCACTGTTATAGGGGTACAGCTGGCACTTTTCTTGAATATTATAGTTGGCACTGCCTGAGTGTCTGACCGGATAAAAATCTATTTGTTGGTACCAGGAATCTACTCAGTGGGGGTGTTCTGTTGTCAATCACCTCCCTTTTACATCTCTGCTATATCCCTACCGCGTATACAGCTCCCATTGACTTCAATGGAAGCTGTATAAATCTGTATGTACTCATCTCCCCCTCAGGATGACTTCAGTCAACCAAAATGTTATAATTTGTATGGCCGGTCCATTTTAATTTTTTTTTAATAAAGGGTCAAAGGGTCAGAATGATATAACAAAAAAGTGATAATCACTTTACCGATCCTCTTCTTCAGATAGTAAGAACGGCACCACGTGCAGATGGAAATCTTGACACAACCCTTTTTGGTTCCGTTACGTATTGAATCTGCTACCGATATACAGTGCCTTGCGAAAGTATTCGGCCCCCTGGAACTTTTCAACCTTTTGACACATTTCAGGCTTCAAACAAAAAGATATAACATTTTACATTTTTGGTGAAGAATCAACAACAAGTGGGTCACAATTGTGAAGTGGAACGAAATTTATTGGATCATTTGAACTTTTTTTGTAATAATAAAACTGAAAAGTTGGACGTGCAAAATTATTCGGTCCATTTACTTTCAGTTCAGAAAACTCCCTCCAGAAGTTGATCTCTGAATGATCCAATGTTGTCCTAAATGACTGATGAAGAGAAATAGAATCCACCTGTGTGTAATCAAGTCTCTGTATAAATGCACCTGCTCTGTGATAGTCTCAGGGTTCTGCATCATGAAGACCAAGGAACACACCAGGCAGGTCCCTGATACTGTTGTGGAGAAGTTTAAAGCCGGATTTGGATACCAAAAGATTTCCCAAGCTTTAACCCCTTGACGCTGCAGGTTGTTTTGGCCTTAAGGACCAGGCCATTTTTAGCAAATCTGACATGTGTCACTTTATGTGGTAATAACTTTGGAACGCTTTTACTTATTCAGGCCATTCTGGGATTGTTTTCTCGTCACTTATTGTACTTCATGACAGTGGCAAATTTGAGTCAAAATATTTCATTCTTAGGCTACATGCACACGACCGTATGTGTTTTGCGGTCCGCAAATTGCGGATCCGCAAAAAAAAACGGATGACATCCATATGGCATCCGTGTTTCCGTTTTTTTTGCTGATCCATTGTAACAATGCATATCCTTGTCCGCAAAACGGACCAGAATAGGACATGTTCTATTTTTTTTGCGGGGCTACGGAACGGACATACTGATGCGGATAGCACACAATGTGCTGTCCGCATTTTTTGCTGACCCATTGAAATGAATGGGTCCGCATCCTATCCACAAAAAAAACGGAACAGACGCGGAAACAAAATACGTTCGTGTGCATGAGGCCTTATTTATAAAAAAATACCAAATTTACCAAAAGTTTAGAAAAATTTGCAAATTTCCAAATGTCAATTTCTCTACTTTTAAAATACATAGTAATACCTCCAAAAATAGTTATTACTTTACATTCCTTATGTGTCTACTTCAGGTTTGGATCATTTTGAAAATTACATTTTATTTTTTTGGGACGTTAGAAGGCTTAGAAATTTAGAAGCAAATCTTGAAATTTTTCGCAAAATTTCCAAAACCCACTTTTTAAGGACCAGTTCAGGTTTGAAGTCACTTTGTGAGGCTTCCATCATAGAAACCACCCAAAAATGACCCCATTTTAGAAACTACTCCCCTCAAGGTATTCAAAACTGATTTTTACAAACGTTATTAACCCTTTACGTGTTCCACAAGAATTAAAGGAAAATGTAGCCAAAATTTCCGAATTTCACTTTTTTGGCAGATTTTCCATATAAATCATTTTATTCCGAGAATAAAGCAAGGGTTAACTGCCAAACAAAACTCAGTAATTATTTCCCTGATTCTGTAGTTTACAGAAATGCCCCATTTGTGATCATAAACTGCTGTACAGGCACACGGCAGGGCGCAGAAGGAAAGGAACGCCAGGGCAGATTTCACTGGAAAAATTTTAAGTTGATGCACCCCTAGAGTAGGAAACTCAAAAAAACTGACCCCATTTTGGAAACTACGGGATAAGTTGGCAGTTTTGTTAGTGCTATTTTAGGGTACATACGATTTTTGGTAGCTCTATATTACACTTTTTGTGAGGCAAGGTAACAAAAACTAGCAGTTTTGGCATTGTTTTTATTTTTTGTTATTTACAAAATTCATCTGACAGGTTAGAACGTGTTATATTTTTATAGAGCAGGTCGTTACGGATGCGGCAATATCTAATATGTATACTTTTTTTAAGTTTTACACAATATTTTTGAAGCACAAAAAAAATCATGTTTTAGTGTCTCCATAGTCAGAGAGCTGTAGTTTTTTTTATTTTTTGGACGATTGTCTCAGGTAGGGACTCATTTTTTGCGGGAAGAAATGACGGTTAGATTGGTACTATTCTTGGGGGCATACGCTTTTTTGATCGCTTGGTGTTACATTTTTTGTGATGAAATGTGACAAAAAATGGCTTTTTTTTTAGACAGTTTTTATTTTTTACTGTGTTCACCTGGGGGAAGAGATCATGCGATATTTTTGTAAAGCAGGTTGTTACGGACGTGGCGATACCTTAGCCTTAGGTACATGGCAGCCAAGACGCTTTTGTAAAGCGTCCGGTTGCCATGTTAACCATTGGGCCGCTGCCACTGCAGCAGCGGCGGCCCGATGGCAGAGAGAGAGAGACCACTGCAAATCTACCAAGACCCGGCCGTCCCTCTAAACTTTCATCTCAAACAAGGAGAAGACTGATCAGTAATGCAGCCAAGAGGCCCATGATCACTCTGGATAAACTGCAGAGATCTACAGCTGAGGTGGGAGAGTCTGTCCATAGGACAACAATCAGTCCAACACTTCACAAATCTGCCCTTTATGGAAGAGTGGCAAGAAGAAAGCCATTTCTCAAAGATATCCATAAAAAGTCTGGTTTACAGTTTGCCACAAGCCACCTGGGAGACACCAAACATGTGGAAGAAGGGGCTCTGGTCAGATGAAACCAAAATCCAACTTTTTGGAAAGACCTGAGACTAGGATGGAGATTTATCTTCCAACAAGACAATGATCCCAAACATAAAGCAAAATCTACAATGGAATGGTTCAAAAATAAAGGTATCCAGGTCTTAGAATGACCAAGTCACAGTCCAGACCTGAATCCAATGGAGAATATATGGAAAGAGCTGAAAACTGCTGTTCACAAACGTCTCCATCCAACCTCAAAGAGCTCCAGCTGTTTTGCAAGGAAGAATGGGCAAGAATTTCAGTCTGTAGATGTGCAAAACTGATAGAGACATCCCCCAAGAGACCGCAGCTGTAATCGCAGCAAAAGGTGGCGCAACAAAGTATTAATTCAAGGGGGACGAATAATTTTGCACGCCCCACTTTTCAGTTTTATTATTACAAAAAAAGTTTAAATGATCCAATAAATTTCGTTCCACTTCACAATTGTGACCCACTTGTTGTTGATTCTTCACCAAAAATGTAAAATGTTATATCTTTTTGTTTGAAGCCTGAAATGTGACAAAAGGTTGAAAAGTTCCAGGGGGCCGAATACTTTCACAAGGCACGGTATGTACTGAAGCGATGATGCCAGGTTAAAGCTGTAGTTCTGGGTCCCTCTAATCCCTATGGAGGTCTCCACTTTCTTTTGTTTCATACCAAGTTATTAGATTTCCTTTAGAGGATGACTGCCGTGTCTGTTTGCATTTCCCATGGAATAACAATTCTGGAGCATCTATTCTTATGACTATATGTTATACCATTCCTCTATTATTTCTACAAGTTTATGAATTAATTGATAGCAGTTTGCAATGAAGATCCAGATGGATGTTACCAGTTAGGCAGGCCCAGTGACACGCCCCTATCATCCAATCAGTGCGGTCACTATCAGAATGTGCAGGGACATTCCTCTAACTGGTAACAGCCATCTGGACCTTCATTGCAAACTGCTAAATATTTATTCATAAACTTCTAGCAGGAATAATAAAGGAAAGGCACAACATAGAGTCATAATAATAGATACTCCAAAATTGTGAGAGGTGACAACTCCACCTTAGGCTACTTTCACACTAGCGTTTTTGCTTGATCCGGCAGGGTTCAGCAAAAAACGCTTCCATTGCTGATAATACAACCGTCTGCATCCGTTATGAATGGATCCGGTTGTATTATCTTTAACCCCTTTGCGTAATAGTACAGCACTGGGCGCGTCTTTAAAGATGGCGCCCGCTCTGCTCATGAGCCATAGCCGCCGGTGGACTGCTGAGTCATACAGCAGACACCCGCGGCTGATGTCTGCAACCGGCAGTAATGCCGATCGCGGATATTTAACCCCTCCGGGCACGTCAAGCACCGGAAGCGCGTGCTTCCGGTGTTGCTCCGCCTCCCCCGTGTGGAGATCGGAGGAGCCGGAGCGTGTCTGCAGCAGCCCCTGTCTTTGTGAATGACAGGAGGCTGCTGCATAGTATTTCCTATGGAGCCCTTGTGTGTAATAGGGCTCCATAGGAAAGCAGTAAAATAATCATAGACTCCAATGTAAGTGCATTGGAGTCTATGATATAAGCAATTTGAAGATTGCTTGTTATAGTACCCTATGGGAACTAAAAAAAGTGTACATTAATTGAATAAAAGTTTTTAAAAATAAAAAAACATAAAAATTCAAATCACCCCCTTTCCCCAAAATAAAAATAAAAGTAGTAAAAAAAAAATAAAAAAATACACATCATGGGTATCGCCATGTGCAAAAACGCCCATACTATAAAAATTTCTTTCCCATACAGAAAAAAGCGTCAAAATGCCCGATTTGCCGTTTTTGGCAGCTTTATTTTATAAAAAAAAATAAAATAAAAAGTAATCAAAAAGTCATACACACCCCCAAATAGTATAAATGAAAAGTTCAGATCGCCTCGCAAAAATTGACCTCCGTACACATAAATACCAAAAAGTTATAGGGGTCAAAATATGGTGACAAAAAAAAAATAATTCCAACTTATAATTATTTTATCAAAACGCAAGAAAAACTATACATATTAGATATCGCCGGATTCATACTGACCTGTAGAATGAAAGTAACGGATCAGTTTTAATGCACATTGAACGCCGTAAATAAAAAACACGTAAAACTGTGGCGGAATTGTTTTTTTTTTTTTGTAATTTCACCCGATTTGGAATTTTTTTTCCCCCGCTTCCCATTACATCATATGCAATATTAAATGGTGGCGTTGAAAAGTAAAAGTTGTCCGGCAAAACACAAGCCCTCATACAGCTTTGTGAACAGAAAAATAAAAAAGTTATGGCTCTGTGAACGCAGGGAGAGCAAAACGAAAAAACAAAAAACCTCTGGGAGTGAAAGGGTTAAAATAGCCAAGACAGATCCGTCATTAACTCCACTGAAAGTCAATGGGGGACGGATCCGTTTTCTATTGTGTCCGAGATCCGTCTTGCTCCGCACCACATCTCGGACTGTACTCTGGTATTGAAAATTAGTTGAAGAGAAGGTACAGAAGATTTGTGTACTGCCCTGGAGCAAGGGTACTTTGAAATCTGGATTTTTGTGGACATTTGCCCCTATTGCTGCTATGCAAAGCCATCAGTTCCCTAATTTATGGAACTTTGAAGGGTTAAATTGTACTGTGATTTATGCCGTTGTTTGTACGTAAATTGTTTATACTGTTGAGTTGCATTTTATATGATATATCCTGTTCACCTGCACTGAACTTGCACTGAATTATGGAGGAGTTTATGCACTGCCAGTTCACACAAAGACTTTGGGAACTTCGAGCCTGTGCACTAAAAATCTAGTACTTTTCCACTGCTGTCACAAGGGACTATGCAGAGCTGAGTATTGGAGTGAAAACCAGACAGTGAACTTTTGACTGTCTGGTTTAGCTATGTCAGACTGTTTGGTCATTCCCAATGACTTGAATTGAGCCTCAATACAAGTCTATGGCAGCCCTGAACTGTAACATTGTTTCTGTTAGGCTGTGCTTCTCCAACTTCACCCCTCCCACTAGAAGGTTCTAGTTCACTTAGAAACTTTATAAAAGTAGAGCAGTCAGAGACTCTACTTAGCTGCAGATAGGGACCAGTGTTTAGTAGGAGAGACTCTTCCAGACTGCATGAGTGACCAGAAGAAGATGCTGAAGTGGGGATGCTGAGACACAGACCCTGGGTTACCAGCTCTTTCATGAGGGAATCGGCTGGACAATCGAGCCGCAGACCCTTGGCCACCAGCCCTTTGGCCAAAGTACCAACCTTCTAAAAGGGACAGCTAGCCCAGGACTTTCCTCAGCACAAAACCTTCTGCCAGGGAGGAGCCTGGAGATGCCAGCTCAGTGCACTCCCTGTATTGTTTTGCACTTGAGTTTCTCCAGTAAAGAAGCATATTGGTTACTGCAGACCCTGACTCTATGGATTTATTTCACCACACCTTACAATCCTTTCCGGAGAGCAGCAACACATGGTGACACCTCGATGGTGTCTGGGGATCCAGCATAGCATTGGGGGCCACCTCAAACCCGGCCACTGCATATTTACTACCTGATTTTTATAGAACCAACAGCACAGTACAAAGGACACAATCATTCACGTCATTTCCAAGTCTGCCTTAGGATGAACATTCAATATCTTTCTCTTCTTCTGCTCAGCAAATTGATTTAGACTCGGTGTCCACATATGAAATGTGACGGATCTGGGTCATGCTAAGGTCTACATGTCTGTTTCTTCTCGTCAAGTGACATCCGGCTTAGGTTGATATCATCATAGATGTTCACTCTGCTATGGAGACATTAATTATTTGCACTAGGTTTAGACGGTCTTCTTGGGCTTAGGAATCATAACAGCTACAGAAAAAAAAATGGTTGTAGTATCTGATCTACCAGAATTTCGCATTGCAGTTGCGGGAGACCTTGAGGGGTCCTCCACAGCGCTGGGTTTTACTAACTTTTTACGGAGTCATTTGAATCCAGATTTGTCTTTTGTGAACAGGGATTATATATGCTGAGATTTGTGGATGACGTATTTTTGTTGTGGAAAACGAACACGGGCGGACTGGGAACTTAAAGTGGCCCTGGAAAAATACAAAAAGTGGCCCCATTTTCTAGTTGGGTCCAAATTGATGAAAGGCAGGGCCAGCAGTACCATATTGAGGCATATTATACCACCCCAACAGAGCCAAATACCACAGTCCATTACAAAATACAGGCAGCAGCACAAAATACAGCCCCAAAAACTTCTACTGGCCGGCCTTAAGGAGGGCCCAAGTGGCCCCCTGGGCATCGGCCCACCGGAAAATTTCCCTGTAAGGTCTATGGCCAATCCTACCCTAAAAAACGAATAAGGAAAGAGTCATTGTTGCAATTTATTTATCTGAACAGCTGCTGTGAAGCAGTTAAAGGGGTTGTCCCACAAATAATATTCTACAGTTTTCAAACCAGTACCTGGATCTGAATACTTTTGTAATCGCAAGTAATTAAAAATGTAACAGCCACTGAGTTATTCAATAAAATGTATCTGTATAGCGCCACCTGCTGTTTGTTTTTTTCTTTGTCCTGCTCTCTGAGATGGCCGCACATGCTCAGTTTCATCCTTCACCTGCCTCCTGAGCTGTGATAGGGAGAGCTGAGACACGCCCCTTAGCTGTGATAGGGAGAGCTGAGACACGCCCCCTGAGCTGCATCAGAAAAGACACTCCCCTTGAGCTTTCAGCTTGATATAAATCTAGCAGAGCAATGAATGGGGAGGTCTCTGGATCCATGTGAGGTACAGGGCTGGTTCTAGCTTTGTTAGAAAGAGATTGTCATGTACTATATAATGAGGACATGTCACCACTTCTGACATGCCTGTTTTAATAGCTTCATATATTCCCCATGGAATAATAATTCTGGAGCATCTGTTCTTATGTCTCTCTGTTGTGTCATTCCTCTATTATTCCTGCTAAAAGTTATGAATGAATTGCTAGCAGTCTGCAGTAAGGGTACAGAGGGGAGGTAACCAGTTGGGGGTGTGTACCTGCACGGTCTCACTCTATCCTATCACTACTGCTGTTTTCAGACTATGCAGGTACACACCCCCAACTGGTTACCTCCCCTCTGTACCCTTACTGCAGACTGCTAGCAATTCATTCATAACTTCTAGCAGGAATAATAGAGGAATGATACAACATAGAGCCATAAGAACAGATGCTCCAGAATTGTTATTACATGGGAGATGCATGAAGCTATTAAAACAGACATGTCAGGAGCGGGGACAGGGCCTCTAAGTTTTCGTTAGAGTATAATTCAGACAGAATACATTTTTTGGATGTAGAATTCACACTTACTGGTTCAGATTTGGAAATTACATTATATGTGAAACCAACCGGCCGAAATAACCTGTTGCTGGATTCAAGTCATCATGCACCTTGCGTTTCAGGGTATTCCTAGAAACCGGTTCACAAGAGTTACGTGGATTTTCTAGTTCTGATGCTGAATATGAAAGGAATAAAACATTGATTGTGGACAAACTAGTAGCACGTGGTCATAGGAAGTCAGAAGTCATGAAAGTTGGTGAGGAGATTGGTTTCAAAAGTAGAGAGGATACAAGAAGGTTAAAAAAGATAAGACAAAAATGATTTGTGTATATTTTAAATTATGATGACCCAGATGATTAAAATGAAAGTGTCTATGGCTACTTACACACTGGCGGCAGCAGGGTCCGGCGGGGGAACAGCCTGCCGGATCCATGCTAATGGTAGCCCATCTGTCACGAACATACTTGCATCAGGTTGCAGGCGTTCGGCTAGGCTTTCAAAAGTGACATAATTTGACATTTTTTCCTCTTGGTTTGGTTTCTGTTTACCACACCCCTTCCCCTCAGCTGTTGCGGGTGTGGTGATTATCTTTCCCCTATTTATCCCTTCCTCTCCCAGTATTCCTTGCGGTTTATACTTTCTGCTGACATTGTTATGTGTGGTGGTGTTCTCAGTTGAAATCTGGTCGCTGCAATATCTGCATTAAGATAAGTGTCATTTTCCCTATTGTGTTTATCCTACTTTTCCCTTTTGTGGTTTTGCCTTCTGGAGTCTCCTGTTCATCCGTCCTTTTGGAGGAACAGGTTTACTCTTTCTCCTGTCACTAGTTGCAGGGTTGTACAGGGTCAGTTTGTTATTAGGTTCCTGTGTATGAACTCTCCAACCACTAAGGCCTGTTCATACTGGTAGTCAGCCAGGGCCTAGTTTCAGGGATTCCTGCAGGAGGTGACTATTTCCCTTGTTTGGTCTTTTCTCTTCCCTCTTACGCTTGTTGTGGCAATTCCCTCCACACCAGAGCGTGACACCATCATGCCGCCGGAAGTCCGCTCTGGCCCTATTCACTATAATGGGCAAATATGCCGAGAGGCAGCCAAAAAAAAACTACAACATACTTTGGTTCTTGTCCGGCCACCTCTCGGCTTGTTTGCCGTGCTGCAGCCGGACTTCCGGCCCGCCCCCATTATAGTGAAAGGAGCTGGAGCGGACTTCGGGCGGGATGGTGGGCTAGCGTTAGCACGGATCCGGCAGGCTGTTCCCCCGCCAGAACAGCCTGACGGAACCTTCTGCCACCAGTGTGAAAGTAACCTAAGTACTGGAGTGTGCCGCAACATGATGAAAAACGTGGAAGGTTTTTGGGGATAATCCTTTCCTTGCATACAAGAAGCGGTTGTCACTGAATAATATACTAATTAGGAGTGATATTCACAAGAAAAAAAAAGAAAAAAAAAAACACATCGTAAGGGAACATTTCCATGTTTAAACTGCGGCAATTGTCCAACTGTAATAAAAGGTGAAGTCGTTCGGCGCCCTGCAAAGAGCACGGAGATACCTATTAGTGTTCTGCCACTTGAGACACATGTAATGTAATTTATTGCTGGAGGTGTCCTTGTGGCAAAACATATGTGGGACAGGCAGCGTGTGCGGTTAAAATAAATCGCCTGATTGAAAATGGGACTAGTATAAGACGACGGAAGGAGAAAGGAAAAATATGGAGAAACAACAGTAGCTCACCATTTATTTTTATCAGATTTATGATCTTAAAGGGGTAGTGCTACAAAACATATTCTACATTTATCAAACCTGCCCCTGGATCTGAATACTTTTGTAATTGCATGTTATTAAAAATGAAGCATAGCCACTGAGCTATTCAATAAAATGTATCGGTATAGCGCCACCTGCTGTTTGTTCATTTCCTTACTTCTTGTCCATCACACTGAGGTGGTCGCACGTGCTCAGTTTAAATCTTCAACTGCCACCAGCTGTATCTTTTGTTAGAAGCTGTGTCAGTTACAGGCAAAGAGTTACAGTAGAATGGACATACCCCCTGAGCTGCAGCAGAAAGGACACATCCTCTGAGCTACAGCAGAAAGAACACGCCCCACGAGCTGCCCACCTGAAGAGAATCTGGCAGATCAATTGGAGCAATGAATGTGGAGATCTCTGGTTCCATGTGAGGTACAGGACTGGTTCTAGCTTTGTTAGAATGGGATTGTCATGTTCTATATAATGTCTGATTGCTCACGCACATGACCTTGATCGGTTTGGGAAACACGGTCTGTGTGTCCTCCGGATCGCCCGGGTCGACCGCAGCTCCCTTTAACCAAACTGACTGTATCTTATGTGTTTTATGATACAGTCAGTTCATATCTGATCACGGATCTCTTCCACTGAACTTTCAGATATGAACTAAATGCATCATAAAACACATAAGTTCAGTGGAGCCGCTGTCATGTGCATGACCCCAAAATGGCAGGTGTTGGAGATGGTGGAGGTAAAGGAACATGAAGATGACACTAGGAGGTTATTATTGCAAAGGGAAACGTACTGGATAGTGTAAATTGTAAGCTTTTGTGGGCAGTCTCCTCTCCCCCTCTGTACCAGTTTCTTAATAGTTTCATGTTTATAATTTTTGTATATTTATATTAAGTATGTGTAACCCCTCGCTAATAAATAAATAAATAATAATAATAATAATAAATAGTGAGATTGGATTGATTCACGCCAAAGGGACTAAATGCGATCTGCAGCTGTAGTGTGTTTCAGTGATGCTAATATAACTTTATAATATGCTCTGAGAAAGGTGTAGGAAAGCACACATTCATGTATATGTTTGTATTGTAATCCATGCATGGTTTGGGGTGTGCCTCTGCTATTTATACCGGGTCTCCTCTTCTTACCTCAAGCATGAGTAAGGGACAGAGATGCCAGAAACGCTGCTTGGCGAGGGAGGAGGCCAGGAGGATGTTGGGCTCAGCGTCCTTCACATTGTGGAATTGGTCCATGTAATCAGTGATTTTATATGGAATAAAAAAAGATGAAGATGTTTCATCTACGAGTTGTGAGTATAATATAATGACTCGCTGAACAGCAGTATGATTTTTTGTTTCTGAAGTCCGCATGACTGAATCGCTGTAGCATCTGATGTTGTCAAAAAGCAAAGGCGTGTTGCAAGATCCTGAAGTAGGTTACGAGATGACAAAACATAGTCTGGGATTTATGATGGGGCTGTGATAAGCCTAAAGCAAAAAGTCTCAAAACTTTACATGGTGTCAACATTGTGGACTCAAAATTTTACATGGTGTTGACATTGTGGACTCAAAATTTTACATATGTCAATATTGTGGACTCAAAACTGTATATGGTGTAGACATTGTGGACTCAAAACTTTACATGGTGTCGACATTGTGGACTCAATACTTTACAAGGTGTCGACATTGTGGACTCAATACTTTACAAGGTGTCGACATTGTGGACTCAATACTTTACAAGGTGTCGACATTGTGGACTCAATACTTTACAAGGTGTCGACATTGTGGACTCAATACTTTACAAGGTGTCAACATTGTGGACTCAATACTTTACAAGGTGTCGACATTGTGGACTCAATACTTTACAAGGTGTCGACATTGTGGACTCAATACTTTACAAGGTGTCGACATTGTGGACTCAATACTTTACAAGGTGTCGACATTGTGGACTCAATACTTTACAAGGTGTCGACATTGTGGACTCAATACTTTACAAGGTGTCGACATTGTGGACTCAATACTTTACATGGTGTTGACATTGTGTCAACATTACGGACATGGCAGAAGATTTACTAAAATGTATGTTGGAGAAATGGGGTGCAATCGAAGCGTGACTTTTTATAAACTCCTTTACCCTGAATTTTGCATCATAAAGGGGTTATCCCATCTGGGAGAACCGTGGCATATCAATATCTCAAAATCAGGGGAGCCAAAATGAATAGCGAGCGAGCCACACATACACACTCACTATTTTCATACGTCTCCTAGTAGGCAATGGAGAGGAGGCTGCACATGATCAGTGGGCTCTCTTATTTTTGAGATAAAATCAGACATATATATCACATCCTATCAATATGCCATGAATGTCCCAAAAGGGACAACTCCTTTAACCATTTCAAGACCAGGTTAATTTCAGCCCAGAGATAGCTTAGCTGTTTTTCGCACACACATTAGTTATAGCTATAACTTTTTTTTTTATTCGTTTGGCTAGTGACGTGATTTTGCCTTCATATAATTTTTATGAATATAATTTATCCTTTGTTGTAGAATTTTTCAGTTTATGAAATAGACTTTTTATTCCAGTTCTTCATTATCTACCATAATTTTTTATATATTACACATCCAATTTTTGGTAATTGGGTTTGAGAAAGATTTGCATGGGGAACCCTTTTATTTTCTTCTGGGGGAGTTATTTTTTTGTGTATTTTTTATTTCATTTTTTTTTATTATTTCTATACTTTTCCCCTCAAAGGTCAGAAAAGATAGGGCAGTGGGGACGAACCGATGGCATGCATGCAAGAAGGGGCACTCAGAATGTAGGGTTACTACCTGTGTACTATTACTAATGAGCGCTCATTAGTATGGCCTTTGCCCCTCCCCCTCTTCTGTTTGTGCTAAATAAATAAATAAAACTCACCGCATCCATTTGATCGCCCTGCAGGGAACACTCACTGCTCACTGGATGTGCAGGACAGGACCTGTGCAATGACGTTTCACAGCATTGACTGGATGCAGAAGGACCTGTGAAACGTCATCACGCCAGAAAGGAGGTCCTGCCCTTCGCATCCAGTGAGCAGCAAGTGTTCACCGCGGCGTGAGCAAATGGATGACGTGACTTTTTTTTTTTTTTGCTCAAGGAGACCGAGGAAGGGGGCATTAATAATACTGTGGCCTCGAATGAGGGCTTTATGGAGGAAAAATAATACTAGGGGGGCATTAATGGGGGCATTCATTTTACTGAAGGCCACTAATGGGGGCCTTATTCATACTGAGGGCCACTAATGGGGGCCTTATTCATACTGAGGGCCACTAATGGGGGCCTTATTAATACTGAGGGCCACTAATGGGGCATTATTAATACTAGGGGCCACTAATGGGGGCCTTGTTAATAGACTTTTATTCTTTATGCAGATGAAGGCTTCAGTGCACTAAGGGGTGTGGCCTAGCCCTTCAGTGCACCTCAGCTCCTCAGATTTCCCATGTCGGCCACGACCCCTCAGTGCATAAGGAGTAGAAGTCTTTTTTTCTCAGGAACGTCAGAACCGATTTTCACAAGACAGGTATCATTTTAATCAGCAGGATGGACCCTACCAGGCAGATTAGTTTAATGGGGTTGTCCCTGCTCACAAGTGCACTTTAACTTTATCTTCCTGCTTTGACAGGGTGGGAAAAAGTACTTGATTGTTTTCCTGCCATTCGTCCCAAACTTCTTCAGCTTTTGCATGCCAATCCTGCAGCAAATAAACAAAAAGTGGTAACTACATGCAAAAACTCATTTGTCAGCCAGTGCTCCATATCAGGAGAGGGAAAAACTGCAATCACACAGAAGTTTTACCAGGTTCTCTGCTTAAAAATTAGTTAGCGCCCCTGTAACATGAGAAAAAAAAAAAAAAAAAATCGCTCCTAAAAGTGAGGAGGTGGTGAATGAAGGGCAGCAGTTTCCTCAGGATAGGTCATCAATATGGGATCATTGGGTGTCTGACTCCGGTCTGGCTACGGCAGCCTCCTCACAGCTCACTAAGCACAGCGCCGTCCATTGGAGAGTGGCTGTGCTTGGTATTGCAGCTCAGGTCCATTTATTTGAATGGGATGGAGCTGCACATAGGCCACGTGACCGATGAACATGACTTCATTGGTCTACGAAGAGGCTGTGGCACTCACCGGCCCCTTCAAACATCTGATTGGTGGGGGTTCCCGGATTCAGACCCTCACCAATCAGAATCTGATGAGCTTATGAGGATAGGCCATCAATATTGAAGACTCAGAAAACCCCTTTCTGGGAATTTTTGGTTTTGAAAAAAAACATTTTCAATCATATACGGTACCTTATTAGAGAATAGTTAATAGATGGGGGTGCACATTCGGGACCCTCGGTGCTGAGAGCATCTACATCAGGAATCAGCAACCTTCAGCACTCCAGCTGTGGTGAAACTACAACTCCCAGCATGCAACCTTAATTGTCTGTTCTCAGAACTCCCATAGAGGTGGATGGAGCATGCTGGGAGTTGTAGTTTCACCACAGCTGGAGTGCCGGAGGTTGCTGACCCCTGATCTACATGGATAGCACATTGATTTAAATGAGAGCTGTGTAATGCTTCATGTCACCTGTGGCGGCGCTGTAGAGGGAGTAAATACTTGCTATTGGGTTCCCTCATGACTACAATTGACTGCTGGGGGTCTTAAAAGCAGAACAACACGGTATAACTAATAGTCAGGGGACCCTTTTAACAAAAAACAGATTATAAAAAAAAAAAATTACCCGAATTTTTCAGCTTATATGACGCACTCTGTTTACTAGAATACGAGGAAAGAGTTACTTTGTAACAATTACCTCAATTAGCCAGTTCATTACTGTTTAAATTTTTTGTAATCCCATTGGTTAGGCTATGTTAAACGAATTATCTGTCCTAATCTGTTTAAACACCCCCTCTTCCTTATTAACCCTTTCTATTTTATCTCAATAATTCATCATATCATCCTTTATATTGAATGAATGACAGGAAGGGCTCAGACCAGGATAAAAAAAAAAATCATATCGGAGGCAATACCATGACCTGCTGCTCCTGTTCTGATGCTTACTCTACTGGGCCTCGCTGGTTTCTGGTACGATCTCAACACACAATAAAGCCTCATTCACACGTCCGTGCTCAAATCCGGGAGCAGGTGGTCAGTGAGGCATCCGTGAAGTTGTCCATGTTGGGTCCGTTTTTTACTGTCCGTGTTGCATCCGTGTTTCACTGACACTGAACAGCTGAAAAATAATTTTCAAAGCATCTCTTCTCAATGATCCGTGAAACACGGATGACATCCACGTTGCATCCATGGTTTTCACGGACCCATAGACTATAATGGGCGTGAGAGATCCGGAACACGGATCAAGATAGGACATGCATCCGTGCTAAAAAAAACCAGGACCACGGACCGTGATGAAACACTGATGTCTGAACACACACATTCAAATGAATGGGGACGTGTGCTGTCCGTGGAGAACACGTACAGCACACGTCCGTGAAACACTGAATGAGGCTTTAGGCTCTATTCACACGTCCGTATTTTGTATCCATATCCTTTCCGCATCCGTTTCCGCAATTTCGGACAATTATGCGGATCCATTAATTTCAATGGGTCCCGAAAAAATGCAGACAGTACACCGTGTGCTGTCCGCATCCGTGTGTCCGTTCCGACTGTCCGCATAAAGAAATCCTCCTGTCCTACTTCTATCCTGATTTTGCGGTCCGTAGCTCAATACAAGTCTATGGAACCTCCAAAAATGCGGAAGACATGCGGAAAGGCATCCTCATGTCAGGCCTCTTTCACACGACAGTATTTTTTGCGGGCTCCGATCCGCATTTTGTACTGATAAAATGCGGACCCATTCATTTCTATGGGTCCGCAAAAAAATACTGACAGCACACTGTGTGTTGTCCGCATCCGTAGCCCGCAAAAAAGAAATAGAACACGTTTTGCGGGCAAGGATAGGCATTGTTACAATGGATCCGCAAAAAATACGGATGCCATGCTGACATCATCCGTTTTTTTTGCGGATCTGCAATTTGCGGACCGCAAAACACAACGTGTTAGTGAAACTAGCCTCATCCGCGTTTGCGGATTCCGTTCCAGGAGGGTAGGAAAAAAAATAAAAGATTTGATTCCTACTTACGTTTTTTTGCGAATCCGCAAAAAACGGATGACATACGGATACATCCTGTTTTTTTGTGGAAAAAACGGAACGGATGTGCTTGAACAACAGATCCGCAAAAAACTGACCGTTTTCCAGGATGTGCACAAACTGACAGGTGACAAACAATGTCTTAAAATTTTAAAAGGGTCGAATGAAATTCCAAAAAAAGGTTTGATTTTTCCAGAAACAGCACAGCTTTTGTCCATAGGCTGTTAACGGTATTGCTGCTACTCGGCGTAAATTAAGTAGGACTACTTTCACACCAGCGTTTTTGCTGGACCCGGCAGGGTTCAGCAAAAACACTTCTGTTACTGATAACACAACCGTCTACATCTGTTATGAACGGATCCGGTTGTATTATCTTTAACTAAGGCCT
Organism: Rhinella marina; assembly: GCA_900303285.1. Taxonomy (NCBI): domain Eukaryota; kingdom Metazoa; phylum Chordata; class Amphibia; order Anura; family Bufonidae; genus Rhinella; species Rhinella marina. Next base: position 44,858 of record ONZH01011248.1, read on the forward strand.
CTTTCACACTAGCGGCAGCACGGATCCGGCACCTAAAGGGTGCCGACGGATCCGTACTGCCGCTGATACATGTGTGGAGCCGGACCAAACGGATCCGTCCCCATTGACTTGCATTGGGGGTCATTCCGGATCCGTCTTGGTGCAGATGCCTGGACCGGAGAGCAAACCGCAGCATGCTGCGGTTTGTTCTCCGGTCTGAAGACGGAACGGAATGCTTTCAGGAACGCTCCGTTGTCTTCAGTTCAGTTTTGTCCCCATTGACAATGAATGGGGACAAAACTGAAGCATTTTTTTTCCGGTATTGAGCCCCTATGACGGAGCTCAATACCGGAATTAAGAAACGCTAGTGTGAAAGTAGCCTTAGCCAAGACGTATCCGTCATGAACTCCACTAAAAGTCAGTGGGGGATGGATTGTTCTGACACCCTCAATCCGTCTGTGTGAACTAGTTGTCAGACAGCTAAACTCTTTCCTATCAATTCATTGAGCTGGACGCAGGGGGGTCCTTTTCAACTTTTATTAATAGGATCAGTGTAAAACTACAAGAAAATAACAGTATTCAGTATAAAGTATACAGCATATCTCAGTACATCACATTATGTAGATACATGGATTATATAACATAGTGAATGTGAGGGAGAGCTGCAAGGCAGAAGAGATAGCTCTGAAGACATGAGAACTAGAAAGCTGTTAGTGACAATACAGGGGATTATAGTAACTCACCGACTGTGCTATGATGAGGAAAACAACAGAAGACTAACTGTCTAATGCAGAGGTCATAGTGTGACTGCCAAACATGAGGAAAGATGGCTGCTGAAGAGGAAGGGGGCCGGACTAAACAAGGCCTGATGGGAGCTATGGAGCCTTGAGAAGGACAATATTCGTCAGCATAGAAACATTTAGGCAGAATAAATGAAGCTACAATACAAGAACATGTCAATAGGTGGAGCTGTTGGATAACTAATCAGAAATATTGCTGAGAAGGCATAACACGGATCCGTTTTCTATTGTGTCAGAGAAAACTGATCCGTCCCATTGACTTGCATTATGGGTCATGACGGATCAGTCTTGCTCCACATCCCAGGACGGAAAGAAAACCGCAGCATGCTGCTCTCCGGTATGGGAACGGAATGGAATGCATTTTGGAGCACTCCGCTCTGTTCAGTTACATTTGGTCCCCTTGGACAATGAATGGGGACAAAACTGAAGCGTTTTTCTCCGGTATTGAGACCCTATGACGTATCTCAATACCGGAAAATATAAACACTAGTATGAAAGTAGCCTAAATGGGGCTGAGCTGCAGTACCACACACAAACTATGGAAAAAAAAGAGTGGCGCTGTTTCTGGGAAAATAATCCTGGACAACCCATTTAAAACAGAGAAGAATTCAGCGTAAATCTCGAGGTAGACAAAGCGCTGCCACATCTGCATATATGTACAAGAATTGATCAATAGACGCACGGACGATGGATATTAGGTAGGGATAGTTTTGCGTTGAGAGTCCTAAGAAATACCCATATATTGTTTAATGCAGATATTAGCAACAATAATCCTTCTACAACATGAATATAGTTGTAAGATTAATGCATGAAGCGTGTGCTCTGTCCCAGATCAGAACCCTGGATGTGAATAATTGATTCAATGACCTAGTATGCAAACGAGATGTATTGTTATTCCATGTGGAGCGGAGGGCGATGTATGCATTCATTTATATGTAGGCTTCTCCACAACTACTTTGTCCTTGAATTGTCCTTTTCTGTGAAAATTTGCTTTAGTCCCTCAGTGGACACCCTGCAATGCTTCTTTTCTCCTGTGGTGGCGCTGCAGGGAAATTGAACGCTTGCTCCCAAGATCCCAGATGACCAGCTTGTAATCAGCTTATTATTGGGGAACCTTTGCAGCAAAAAGAGATTGCCTAAGGCTACATTCACACAACCGTATGTATTTTGTGGTCCGAAAAACGCGGATTTGTAAAAAATACGGATGACGTCTGTGTTGCATTTATTTTTTTTTTATTTTTCCGTTGTAACCATGTCTATAGTTGTCCGCAAAACGGACAAGAATAGGACATGTTCTATCTTCTTTGCGGAGCTACAAACGGACATACGGATACGGACAGCACACTGTGTGCTGTCCTCATATTTTGTGGACCCATTGAAAAAATGTAGTCTTTAGGCCTCATTCACATTTCAGTTTTTTCACTTCATTTTCCACGGACAGCACACGTACCCATTGATTTAAATGTGTCTGTTCAGATTTCAGTATTTGTTTTATTGGAAAAAAAGAACATGGGGACATGCACAATGATCCGTGATGCGGACCAAGCACGCCCATTGAAGTCTATAGATCCGTGAAAATCACTGGCACAACACGGATGGCATCACGGTTGCATCCGTTTTTCACGGAAGACTAATAGGAGATTCTTTGGAAATTAATTTTCAGCCGAGCAACTTCCATTAATTACAGATGACACACGGATGGTAAAAAACGGACACATGGACCAACCACGGATCCCAACGGGACATCTTCACAGATAAAACATGTATACTTTTTTTTACGGACGTGACACTGACAAGGACATGTGAACGAGGCCTAAATGGGGAACCTCAATTTTTTGTTTTTAGATACCTTAAAGGGGTTGTCCCACTAAAAATATTCTTCAGTTTTCAAACCAGCACCTGGATCTGAATAATTTTGCAATTAAAAATTTAGCGTGGCCACTGAGTTATTCAATAAAATCTATCGGTATAGCGCCACCTGCTGTTTGCGATTTGCTCTGGAGGACCAGTCCTGTCCCGTATTACACAGACAACCTATTGATTTGAATAAGTGCTGAGTAATACTTCATTTTCCCTGAGGTGGTTCTGCAGGTAAATTGCATACATACTATGCAGTGACCTGGAGGGGGAGTGCTGTCAGGATGGGAGTGGTAGTTGTGGCACTGGTAGGTGTTGTAGTGTAGCTGTCCTCACTCTAAAGTTCTCTGGGGCCATGTGGTGAATGCACCCTTTCTTCCCTTGGGACACACCTTGGTATTGGGGCTCTTGCCTGGTGGTAGATAGGGTGCCCTTGATGGTGGATAGTTGTCAGGGTGTAAGGCAGGAGGGCAAATGCATGGACTGGTGGATGATGGTGGAATCAATAACCAGGGCCGTTTGGTTGCAATAAGTAAAGTTTCTCTTTACTGAATTGATAATGGGAATAGTAGTTCATACAGCAGCAAAGGCACAGTTCTGAAGTAGGGTTGCAACGGTATGAAATTTTCATGGTATGATAACCGTCTCAGTAAATACCGCGGTATTACGGTTATCATGGTATCACAGTTTGTTACATATATTATTAAAAGATACACTAATCCTCGGACCTCAGATCAGCCCCAGTGCCCCCTTCAGACCTCAGATCATCCCCAGTGCCCCCTTCAGACCTCAGATCAGCCACAGTGCCCCCTTCAGACCTCAGATCAGCCCACAGTGCCCCCTTCAGACCTCAGATCGGCCCCAGTGCCCCCTTCAGACCTCAGACTGGCCCCAGTGCCCCCTTCAGACCTCAGACTGGCCCCAGTGCCCCCTTCAGACCTCAGATTGGCCCCAGTGCCCCCTTCAGACCTCAGATTGGCCCCAGTGCCCCCTTCAGACCTCAGATTGGCCCCAGTGCCCCCTTCAGACCTCAGATTGGCCCCAGTGCCCCCTTCAGACCTCAGATTGGCCCCAGTGCCCCCTTCAGACCTCAGATTGGCCCCAGTGCCCCCTTCAGACCTCAGATTGGCCCCAGTGCCCCCTTCAGACCTCAGATCAGCCCACAGTGCCCCCTTCAGACCTCAGATCAGCCCCAGTGCCCCCTTCAGACCTCAAATCGGCCCACTGTGCCCCCTTCAGAACTCAGATTGGCCCACAGTGCCCCCTTCAGACCTCAGATCGGCCCACAGTGCCCCCTTCAGACCTCAGATCAGCCCCAGTGCCCCCTTCAGACCTCAAATCGGCCCACTGTGCCATCAGCCCACTGTGCCCCCATCAGCCCACTGTGGCCCCTTCAGCCCACCATCTAAATAAAATAAAAAAAATCACTTACTTTTCCTGCGCTGCGGCTCCTCTCCGGTGTCCGGCGCTCCTTAGTCTCCCGTAGCTGCACTGTCACCTGACAGCGTGCAGCGTCAGGTCAGAGTGCGCGCACTACATCCTGACGCTGTACGCGGTCAGGACAGTACAGCGCGACCCGGAAAAGAGGAGGAGCGCCGGACGGGTAAGTGATTTTTTTTATTTTATCTTCTCCATGTCCTCTGATACTAGGCTGCGCAGTAGCGCAGCCTAGTATCAGTAATGCGGTCGGGTCCAGGCGCAAATGGCGACAAGACTAAAAAGTTGATAACCGTGCATTTCATTACCGTGGTATACCGTGGAACCGGTTACCGCTGCAACCCTATTCTGAAGTATACCACAGAGTGGTATTTTTACAATATCTATGTGTAGGCAGCAACCATGGTAGTAGTAGTACTCTCTGTTTCTTTCTAAGAGCATGTTGCAGTCCCTCCAAATGGCAATAGGCATGCAATCCCATTCGCATTAACTCTTTCTGCAATTCCCAGGCAGAGAAGAGCAAATCTAAGATTAGGGTGGCCAGTCCTTCTCAAATTGTGGTGGATACCCTTTCCACAGCAGTAAAGTCTTTTGCCATACACGAGCAGATACCCTACCATCTTTATTCTGCATGGTCTTTATGGTTCTTGACCTTCTATGGTTGCCTGTTCTCTTTCTTAGGAGTACTCTTGCAGCTTTTCAGTCTCAGAAATGGAGTTTTCTTGGACAAGGCTTCAATTCGGACCCAGTCAGTAGGAGCTCACACATGCACATCTTGTCTTTCCACAGCAGTAAAGTCTTTTGCCATACACGAGCAGATACCCTACTGTCTTTATTATGCATGGCCTTTATGGTTCTTGACCTTCTATGGTTGCCTGTTCTCTTTCTCTGGAATATTCTTGCAGTTTTTCAGTTTCAGGAATGGTGTTTTCCTGGACAACGCTTCACTTCGGACCCAGTCAGTAGGAGCTCACACATGCACATCTTGTCTTTCCACAGCAGTAAAGTCTTTTGCCATACACGAGAAGATACCCTACTGTCTTTATTCTGCATGGCCTTTATGGTTCTTAACCTTCTATGGTTGCCTGTTCCCTTTCTCTGGAATACTCTTGTAGTTTTTCAGTTTAAGGAATGGTGTTTTCCTGGACGAGGCTTCACTTCGGATCTAGTCAGTAGGAGCTCACACATGCACGTCTTGTCTCTAGCTCTGATGACTATATGCTCCTCAAGAAGTATATAGGAGTTCTAGCCACTATCTAAGACTGCCAGACTTCTACGCTGCCTATAATCAACCATTTGGAAAACATATTGCATAAAGATGTATTTTTGCATTAAAGCACAATATTTAACTTGGTAACCTGAATTTAACCATTGCAGTGAGCCACTGGAGACCTGCAACTACCAAAGATTGCACATGATTGCAGGGCATCCCTGATCAGTTTACTGTCAGAGGAGCCTACTAACAAGTAGGGATTGGGATGGAGAACCTCTTTAAAGGCTACCTACACCTTTGTGGGCAATTTCTCTTTATTATTGCATTGTACTAATTTTGAGCTAAAAATCATTTTTTCAGTGGGCCTTTATTAAAAATATGGAGTCCCTTTTTCTGTACATAGCTGAGATGCTCTAGTAGCAGCCTCTGGATTTTCTCTCTTTTCCGTCAGTTGGGGAGCTGACGGCTCCTTATCTCTGCTATCTGACCTTATAAACATTATAGCTCAGCTCTTATCTTATTGCTAAGAATGTGGCTTAAATAAGCGTTTATGACCTCTTTGTAGTTTAGACATAAGGGTTATTAGATGACCGGGACAAAGTAAAAGTGAAAGTACCAGTCACACAGTTAGAAAAACACTTAAGCCTTTGTGACAGAACGGCTCAATATTTTTAATAAAGGCCAATTGAAACTATTATTTTTAACCAAGAATGAGTAAAATGCAATCATAAATTAATTGACTCCAAAGGTGTACATAGCCTTTAAATAAGTGTTATCACCTCTTTGTAGTTTAGAGATAAGGGTTATTAGTGTGACAGAACGGCTCAATATTTTTAATAAAGGCCAATTGAAAATATGATTTTTAACCAAAAATGAGTTAAATGCAATCATAAATAAAAATTGCCTCCGAAGGTGTACATAGTCTTTAATGCTATTCATGTTCCTCAGGTTGGCCATACAACATCTAGTAATACGATGGGCTTTTGGATTGATCTTGCTCTACATGATCCCAATATATTGAGCTTCTAAAATCAAAAGGAACTTAGGCTGGAGCTACATTTAGACTTTTTTCAGCACTTTTAGTTGATTTTAACTATTGAGTGACAGCTGTATTACACAAAATTGCATACAAATCACTTTGCTGCTTTAGATTACATCTGCCACTCGATAGTTAAGATCAATTAAAAGTGCTACAAAAAGTCTAGGCATAGCTCGAGCCATAGGATATGTGCAGCGGGCCATCCACAAGGAGAATATCGCCTCCCAGGTGTAGGAATGCCAAGTGGTATATTGTGTAGCCTAAAATGGCTCAGGTGTGTCACAGTGCTCCTACCTGGAAACAGCTGGACCCCAGGATCTGACTCCGGTTGCAGTGAATAGGGGGAATAATTGAGGGATGAAGAAATAAATGAGTCCCGACCTTGTGATGAAATTCAACCTAGCTTTACTTAAGTAGACTTGCATCCAAATAACAATCTGGTGGCTTTGCCTTGGTTTCTAGCAGGTCTTAGCATATAAACTTGGCAGGCAAACACTTCTGCTCTATCTCTGTAGCTCACCGCTAGCCAGCAGAGCTGTAGGTGCTCTGGCTGGCATGGGCACGCCCAGCAGAGATGTTCCCCTGCACACCTTCCCCTAGCAAGGGGTACTGCTAAACTGGATCTAACTACATCTCCACCCTTCCTGCAGGAAGTGGGAACAGACCACTTCTCTCCAGAGGGGGTCAGAATGGCATGGAAAGGTCCATTCTGAGTAACTATGGCTCTGCCTTGTTTGCTGCCACCTGCTGGTACACCAGGTACATTACATGTTAAAAGCAGTTGCAAACATTATGAGAAATGCATATTTTTGCAGGCCCTGGAATAAAAATACATGAGATGACATTATATTAGCCCATTAGAGATAGTAGCGGAGTGTAGGAGCGGTAACACCACTCTGGGGTGTTACAGATGTCTGCAGGCTACGAACGCTGAATCAGAAATGATTGAGTCACTTGGCGCTGGAATCAAGTATCAGGACCCTCAGGATCCATCAGCATCAGTCATCCTAAAGATGACTTTTACCTTGTGTGAAAAGAGGACCAGCTCACTAGCACCACTTTGTGGAAGTGGCTTTCGGTGAGTCACAATCTGACTTTTTAACAAGCCTTGGGACATGATAAGTGAGCCACTTCCACAAGGTGGTGCTAGTGAGATGGTTCTCTTTTCTCAGGGCTGGAGATATCTTTTTGCATGTTGTTTTCCCATGGAGCACTTCCAGTAAGTCTCCATACCATGAAGCACTTTCAGTGAGTCTCCATAGCATGAAGCACTTCCAGTAAGTCTCCATACCATCAAGCACTTTCAGTGAGTCTCCATAGCATGAAGCACTTCCAGTAAGTCTCTATACCATAAAGCACTTCCAGTAAGATTCTATACCATAAAGCACTTCCAGTAAGTCTCCATACCATCAAGCACTTTCAGTGAGTCTCCATAGCATAAAGCACTTCCAGTAAGTCTCTATACCATGACGCACTTCCAGTAAGATTCTATACCATAAAGCACTTCCAGTAAGTCTCTATACCATTAAGCACTTCCAGTGAGTCTCCATACCACGAAGCACTTCCAGTGAGTCTCCGTACCATGAAGCACTTCCAATAGGTCTCCACTCAGGGCTGGTCTCTTTAAGGAGAGCCAGTATCCTGCCTAAATCTTGTATGTGGGAAATGGTTAATTGTATCAAGGCATTATTTGATCAATATTTGCTTATTTCAGCAGGTTTAGGGATTTGATTTGCTAACATATCCTTTATGTCAACAAGAAGCTGCGACCCTGCCAGCCGCTTATGAAATTGCTTCCATGCTTTGTATTCCCTGAAGCGACGTGCATGTAGGTACCATCCTCGCACAAGGACACTCTGACTGCAAAGAGTCGCCAGATTGTCTCTTCTTGAAATGAAAGATATTTATGTAACTACCGATAAATGATGAGCACACAATTTCCCTGCAGAGATGTGTGTAAAGAGGGTTCAAACCTTTTTCTTTTAATTTTCTTTTAATTTTTTTCCCATTTGAACTTAAATTATTTAACAAGCATCTCATTAAGATTCCATTACTCATCTTCTATGAAGAAATATTCCAAATACTATTGATTTTATTATCACAGGTATAGCAATATGGTAAATACATTTAACATTTCCATTTACCCTGGTAGGATTTCTAGTCTGTGCTCATTCATGTGCCCTGCTAAATAATGTGAATGGGGGCACAGAAATGACTGCCAAGTGCTCTGAGCCTAATACTGCACTATAAACAACAGGATAAGACTATAAGTACTATATTACTACCCCCCATATATGCAAAAGTATAACTACTATAATACTGCCTCCTATGTACAAGAATATATCTATTATAATACTGCCTCCTATGTACAAGAATATAACTACTATAATACTGCTCCTATGTACAAGAATATAACTACTATAATACTGCTCCTATGTATAAGAATATAACTACTATAATACTGCCTCCTATGTACAAGAATATAACTACTATAATACTGCCTCCTATGTACAAGAATATAACTACTATAATACTGCCTCCTATGTACAAGAATATAACTACTATAATACTGCTCCTATGTACAAGAATATAACTACTATAATACTGCTCCTATGTACAAGAATATAACTACTATAATACTGCCTCCTATGTACAAAAATATAACTACTATAATACTGCCTCCTATGTACAAGAATATAACTGCTATAATACTGCTCCTATGTACAAGAATATAACTACTATAATACTGCTCCGATGTACAAGAATATAACTACTATAATACTGCCTCCTATGTACAAGAATATAACTACTATAATACTGCTCCTATGTACAAGAATATAACTACCATAATACTGCTCCTATGTACAAGAATATAACTACTATAATACTGCTCCTATGTACAAGAATATAACTACTATAATACTGCTCCTATGTACATGAATATAACTACTATAATACTGCCTCCTATGTACAGGAATATAACTACTATAATACTGCTCCTATGTACAAGAATATAACTACTATAATACTGCTCCTATGTACAAGAATATAACTACTATAATACTGCTCTTATGTACAAGAATACAACTACTAAAATACTGCTCCTATGTACAAGAATATAACTAATATAATACTGCTCCTATGTACAAGAATATAACTACTATAATACTGCTCCTATGTACAAGAATATAACTACTATAATACTGCTCCTATGTACAAGAATATAACTACTATAATACTGCTCCTATGTACAAGAATATAACTACTATAATACTGCTCCTATGTACAAGAATATAACTACTATAATACTGCTCCTATGTACAAGAATATAACTACTATAATACTGCCTCCTATGTATAAGAATATAACTACTATAATACTACCACCATGTATATGAAATTTAAAAATGAAGAGAATTTTCAGTACTGTCTTTATCTGATATTAAAATTGGTGAAGGTTGTGCTTAGTCCATCCATTTCCAATATATGCACATATTAAGTTAAAGTGAGTATGGTGTCTTTGCCTGTAATTCCAGTTATTGCTGCCTCTATATATATACTGTACATCAAAGTCATATTCTCCCAGCAGCATGTGACGCAGAGCGGCATTAATAAGAACGGTAAATGGCAGCTCGCTGAAATGATGAATGAGTCTCACATGTTTACTGTAATCTCAGAGATAAGGCAGGTTTTTAGATAACGATGCATGATCAAGAGGCTTGACCTCTGCAAAGATTTCTCTTTTCCCTTGAGATTCCAATAAACATGTAAAAATGTAATGTACTGCACAGAGCCGTTCTTATCTTCTTACAGAGGGTCTGTCACAGCCGGAATAATTTATCAATGAAGCCTATCCCAGCATCACTCAGACCTCGTGATCTTCATGTAGTTACTGGTCTGGAGATTCAAGCATATGGATGGAACCAAGTTGCATCTATCTATCTATCTCATATCTATCTATCTATCTATCTATCTATCTATCTATCTATCTATCTATCTATCTATGTGTGTAATATGTTATCTCTGTACATGGCCAGTTTTAGACAAAATGTGGCCCTGGGCAAAATAAAAAATGGGGCCCCAAATCTTATAATAATGTATTAAGAACACAGTTACATTCTGTTGATTCTGCCCTCCCTCACAGATTTACACCCCATAAAGCTCCTCACACAGTTCTTCACCCTCATGTCCCCAGAATACGCCACATGCCCCCTTCCCACACAGCAACGAGTTCTCCTCACTCATGGCACCGGAAGCGTGGGAATCCTCTTCAGGCGCACTTTCCCCCAGCGGAGATTGGGGAAAGCACCCTGTTCTATAAATAAGCCGCAGCCTGTACTAGGCTTCCATGCTCATTGTTAGTATATCCCAGTTCAGGCCACTAGATGGCAGCACTGAACTGTGATATAGGGATTTCTATACAGACTAATGGAGCAATTTACATCTGATGACTGCAAGTTGTGGTCCACTTGGGGGACTTAAAGGGGTTGTCCCATGAAAAATATTCTACAGTTTTCAAACCAGCACCTGGACCTGAACACTTTTGTAATTGCGAGTCATTAAAAATTTTGTATAGCTACTGAGTTACTCAATAAAATATATCTGTATAGGACCACTTAATTTCTTATTTCTTTGACCTACTCACTGAGCAGACCGCACATGCTCAGTTTCAACTTTTAACTGCCTCCTGAGCTGTGATAGGGAGAGCATGGACACGCCTCCTGCTGTGATAGGTAGAGCTGAGACACGCCTCCTTAGCTCCAGCAGAAAAGACACTCCCCTTTAGCTGTCGGCTTGATATAAATCTAGCAGAGCAATGAATGTGGAGATCTCTGGACCCATGTGAGGTACAGGGCTGGTTCTAGCTTTGTTAAAAAGAGGCTATCATGTACTATATGATGTCTGATTTTCATTTTTTACATTATTCCTGGGATAACCCCTTTAACAAAAAGTTATAAAGAAAAAGTAAAAGAAAAGTCCTGAAATTATAAAAAAAACATAAAAAGTATAAACAAAACATAAAATAACATTATGGGCATCGCCACATGTGAAAGCGCCCATACTATTAAAATATTTAAAAAAGTTAGCCCATATGGTGAATGGTGTGACAGAATTGCACAGTTTCTCACACAATAATGCTTACAAGCTGCAGGCTAGCTGTTCTTGGTTACATATCTGTCTCTTATAAAGACCTCCGTTGCTTATAGGATGCACGGATTAGGCTGCTTCGACCTATCATCTATGGTCTCAACTCTTCTGATATGCTCTGTTGCTAAGTAGTCCTATCTATGGCCTGAGGTGTTGTATCTGCATAGTAGTAGTAGAGAAGTAGAGTAGCACCAATCACCTCCACTATCTAGCTAGTTACTCTCAGGATTATTGCTGGCTTTGTAATTAGCAGCAGCAGCAGCTTCCCAGCCCTATCTCAGGCACTCCTTCTTCTCTGTATATGGTTTGCCTACACGTCTATTTATGCTCTTTTTTTTTTCTCCAGGTAAAATGACATACTGCACACAGTCGACACCACCTTTTGTAAGCCAGCTCACAGACGCGCTCGATCAATGGGTAAAAAACCCCACGGTGCTCAGTGGAGCAAAAAGCAGCACCCAAAGTGCACGCTGCTTGGGGAACATAGTGGATGACCACCGGCAAATAGCCGATGGTCATCTGCTATGTTCTCCAAGGGCTGTGCACTTCGTTTTTGAAATAAATGGATATAATGAAGACCGGCGAGTGCCGTGGATTACATTTTTTTTCTTTATTTGTCTTTTTTTCACAAATAGAGGGTCTTGTAAATTGTACAGCATATTATTCAGCAATAATAATAATGATACAATTGGCCAGTAGGTGGCAGCATAACCTCAGTGTTGCTTATAGCACACATATTTACAGTGCATACATTTATATCATACAGTGCAATACATATTAAGTCACATCAGTGCAGTATGACATCATACAGTGCGGCTCATCTACAATATCTGTCCATTACATCCTAACCAAAGTGTACAACTCCCCCAGAGTGACAATATGTCATCACAAATCATCAATATCAGATCTGTGGGGGGTCTGACACCTGGGACCGACACCAATCAGGTGTTAGAAGAGGCTGCAGCTCAGGCCTATTCAAGCCAGTGGGGCTGTTCTGCAATACCAAGCACAGCCACTATACTATGTATGGCGCTGTGCTTGGTGAGCTGCTGGGAGCCCACAACACTCACCAGAGCTCCGATGAGCGCTGCGGCTTCCCAAAACAGCTAATTGGCGGGAGTTTGGGGCCTTGGACCCTCACCGATGTGATAATGATGACCATCATGAAATTATTGCGGAAGAAACCCCATACAGCTAAAGCTGTGTTTTACAGAACCGTAGCATTTTTTGCAACTATTTTGAGATAAAACCACCAGAAAAAGACTTGTGTTAATAGACCCTCAATGAGCTCTTTAACACATGCAGTTTTTGGTGCGGATTTGGTGCTGAAACGCACAGAAATCCAGACGGAAATCTGTGTCGATTTTTTTGTTTGTAACCCTGCACCCGTGTGTAGATAACTTTTAAAAGAAAGTGTATGCAGAGGGGCGTAGGCAATTCTATAGTGAGCACAATAGGGCACAATCACCCGCCCAACTTCCCCTATTCTAATGGATTGGGTTCTTGGTAGAGTAACAAAGGCTGTTGATGGAATGGCTTGGTTTGGGATTCTTCCACCACAGCAGCATTGACAAAGGGATCCTCAAGCTGGTGGGGAAATCTATAATTTTTGGGTCAAGAACAGGGGTGTAGCTAAAGGCTCATGGGCCCTGGTGCAAGAGTTCAGCTTGGGCCCCCCTTCCCTTAGTGCTGTGTGTGTCTTCCTATGCAGCACAAGGGTCTTTGGGCCCCTCAGGCTCCTGGGCCCGGTAGCGACTGCTACCTCTGCACCCCCTATAGCTACGCCCCTGGCAGTGGCGTAACTACAACTAACTGGGCCCCACAGCAAATTTTTGAATGGGCCCCCCCAAGAAACTTCCTCGCAACCCCGAACTCACATGCAACCCTCACTCTTGTGGCTAGTCAAGATTGAGCTCTCCCAGACAAGGCCTGACAGCCGCTCCATCCGTTTCCTATAGTGTCACTGTATATAATGTTATTGTATAATACTGTTGAGGGGGCCCTGACAATAAAATCTTTTAGTCTCCCTCCTGAGGGGGCCCCTTGTGGGTCTGGGCCCCAAAGCAGCTGCTTCCCCTATTGCTACGCCCCTGGCCCCTGGTCAAGAACCAACAAAACGCTCCCCATTTTATGGGTAAAATAGCTTTTGTTTGGCTGCAATATGCGGACCTTCTTAAAGGGGTGATCTGACAATAACAAATGCCCCTCATATGCCGGGCCCCTCACCCTGATTCTACTTACCTGGCTCCCCGCGCCGCTCCTCGCTCCCGCACTGCTGGTTCTACCTGTGCGCGGATAAAAAGATCCAGTGTCTGGGAGGATCAGCCAATGGCAGGCAGGGATGGGGAGAAGCCTCCCTAGTGTCACCCGCGATACTAGGGAGGCTTATCCCCGTCACTGCCTGCCATTGGCTGCAGTTTTATGAGTTTTTTATTTACAGCTTCGATGTGCATTAACCCTTTCAGTACCGGAGGTTTTTTCGGTTATGCATTTTCGTTTTGCGCTCCCTGCCTTCAAACAGCCATAACTGTTTTACTTTTCTGTTCACATAGCTGTATGAGGGCTTGTTTTTTGCGGAACAAGTTGTACTTTCCCACGCCACCATTTAATATTGCATATGGTGTAGTGGGAAGCGGAAAAAAAATTCCAAATCGGGTGAAATTGCAAAAAAAACGCTATTCCGCTACAGTTCTTCAGGTTTCTTATTTACAAATTCGATGTTCATTAAAACTGATCCGTTACTTTCATTCTACTGGTCAGTACGAATCCGGCGATACCTAATATCTATAGTTTTTCCTGCGTTTTGATAGTGATAAAATAATTATAAAGTTGGCCTTTTTTTTTTTGTCATATCTTGACCCCTATAACTTTTTGGTATTTATGTGTACGAAGCTCTATGGAAGCTCATTTTTTGCGGGGCGATCTGAAGTTTTTATTGATACCATTCTGGGGTGTGTATGACTTTTTGATCACTTTTTATTTAATTTTTTTTTTTTTAAAAAAACAGCGAATCGCCATTTGGACACTTTTTTTCCGCCACACAATTTGCCGGATTGGAATTTTTTTAAAATATTTTAAAAGTACGGACGTTTTCGGTCACGGTGATACCCATGATGTCTATATTTATTGTTATTTAGGTATTTATTTTTTAATTATACGGAAAGGGGGGTGATTTGAACTTTTATATATTTTTTATTTTTTTATATATTTAACTTTATTTTTTAATTTTTTGTGATTATTTTAAAGCTCAAATATGAGCAAATAGATTGTGTTTTTTATTTTTTCTTTATGAGCAATGAGGGTCTTTTATTTTTGACTTAATGACCGAATTTGCTCATTTCTTATCCTGGCCTGCCATCTAGTGGCCAGAATAAGAATTGCACTTTAACACCCTGATTGGCAACAACTAGATCACGGTATCTAAAGGCCTACGAAGACGCCGCCGATGGCGGTAAGTACCCGCAAGTTTCTGCTGTTAGAAACAGCAGAGACTTGCCGGCCATGACGCCTGCCGCACATGCGAGTGGGCGCCATGTGTCCGCATCGCCCCAGCGCCGTACATGTACGGCGCTGGTACTCTAAGGATTAAAACTGACCAGTAACTTTCATTCTACAGGTCAGTATGAATATCTAATATGTATAGTTTTTCTTGGGGGAAAAACTCCAGGGAGCCGGAGCAACACCGGTAGCGCGCGCCTCTGTTGTTTTAAGCACTCAGATGCCATGGTCAGGATTGACCACAGCATCCGAGGGGTTAAATGTCCACGATCGGCATTACTGCCGGTTGTGGTCATCAGCCGCAAGTGTCTGCTGTATGAATCAGCAGGCCACCTGTGGCTATGGCGCCTGCTCTGCTAAGGAGCGGGCGACATCTTTAAAGACCCGTCCAGCGCCGGCGGGAAGGGGTTAAAGGCTATGGACACCTTCGGGACATTTTTGTTATGATATCATTTTTCATTAGGTCTCTATTAAAAATGTTCAGTCGCTTCTGAGATACAAGGGTTAACAAATCAGTCTGTGACCTCCTGTTTTCTTTGAATCTCATCATCTGACGGCTCATGTAGAGCTCTTATCTCTGATCTCCTGACCTCATAAACACTCATGATAGGTCACTTCTTATCAAACTGATAAGAATATGGCTTAAAAAATTGTTTATGAGGTCAGGAGATCATAGCCTTCTCCTGCTGTGGCCCGTTAAAACCATTCTATGTCTCGTGTCACTATTTAAGGTGGATTTGCCATGGAGTCGACAATACACCTGTCATGCACCATCCAACGCTACCTCTGCTGGCTTCTATGGAGATGACGATTATGGACATGACCTTTAAGGGCACGTCTATGTGCTGGATCAGCGGAAGGTGTATAGACAGACAAGAACGGCGGATGAAGCAGTGATGATTAAATTGCAGTGCGAGGAGAAGCGAGAGCAGAGGTGAAGGAGACTGCATTACATGGAGAGCTCATTCAAAAAGACACTGCTTGATGAGGGATGAAAATGATGCTACAGGGGTGAAGGGTGGAACGGTTGCGATGACCTCCTCACACGCAGATACCGCCGCCATATCGACCTTTTCCGTCCTGCCACGCGATAAGAACGGGCGCTGCCTTTCATAGAGCAAAGTCAATTATTTCTCCAAGAGGAAGGAAGAGAATTATGCATTTCATTTACTTAATCTGCGATGGTTTCACATATGGATGTAGCAGAGCAGAACATATCTCAGCTTTTGTTTAGAGTGGAAGAATCCACCAGGAAAGCTTCACTTCCCACTGATCCGGGTGCCCATGGAGGTCCACACTGCAGGCCGCCCCTTACAACCTTCGAATGTTTGAGGCAGGAGCTATCATGGACTCCTGGGTCCTTGGGATCTTCCAGCTGGCTGCTGATGCGGCCCCCAAATTCAAGAGGTTATTATTACCCACTAAGAAACATGGAAAAACAGTCGTTTGGAGGCGTCCCCACTGGAGAATCTGTACTGAATTATGATCCAAACTCTTCACATTGCCGCCCTCTGATCTTTTGAGGTCCAGCGTCTTATGTTGAAGGTTAAGTTGGACACTTACTTTGGATGTGTGTTGGCCGAACCTGCTGAAGCCATCTAATGTGCATGGAGGCCTCTTTGAGGGAAAAAAGGATCTGGTGTATTGGATCCAATTGTCCTTTTGCTAGCCAGGAGATAAGCCGCTACTAGAGATGAGCAAAGTTCTCTACAAACTCGATTTCGCAGCTTTGCCGAATTTTACCAAATAAATTTGCTTTGTGACGAATTACTGTGTAATGGCATCTGAGATCCATATTAAAGCATGGTAGTGTTTTTTTTTTAAAAAAAAACGACTTGTACTTACCTCATGCATTTGATCGCGAAGAGGCTGCCGCCATCTTGCCTGACGATCCAGCACGCAATATTGCGCGGTGCATGATGATGTTATCACATCGGCCAGTGTGGTGACGTCATATACGAGATTTCCCGCTGGATCTTTGCGCTCAAATGGATGAGCGAAGTATGATTTTTTTTTTCATTTTTACCTCCATTTCAGGGAAAATTAGTTCGTTATCATGAAGCATGAGGAAATTCAGCTTTGCAGCAAATCTAATTTTTCCTGACATTCGGATCAATGTCAACTTCGTGAACTTCGATTCGTTCAGCACTAGCCACTACTAGTGGAATCTGCCAGAAGCCTTTTTCCTTCTCCCCAATCTCTACATATGCGTGCTTGGTCAAGCATTCTGTGGGACATGTGTTTTTACAAATCCTTTTGGGGAGGAGTAGAAAAAACAGGAATTTCACCATGGTTCTTTACAGTTAAAGGGGTTCTCTGGGCTTTTAATATTGATGACCTATCTTCAGGATAGGTCATTTGCCATAGACACGGCAGCAGCAGGAAGAGTGACGGGAGACGGCACATGCACATTGCGTGCCGTCTCCTCATACAGCTGATCAGCGGGGGTGCCGCGTGTCGGACTAGCTCATCAATATTAAAAGCCTGGAAAACCCCTTTAATCTTGACTCCATTCACCATGTAGTATAAATAATGTGTCACTTTTATTCTGCAGATCAATCCGATTATGGAGATACCAATTTTATATACCTTATTTTCCACACCGTAAGATGCACCAAGGTTTTAGAGGAGGAAAATAAGAAAAAATATTTTTCATCAGCTCCTCAGATCAGACCCTCAGTCCTCATCAGACCTCAGATCAGATATAAAATAAATGACTTTACGGCCTCTTTCACACGAGCCACGCGGATTTGTTCAGGATGCGTTGCGGATGCGTTGCGTTAAAAACGCGCGGATTGCATGCAGATGCACCCCCATTCATTTCTATGGAGCCTGGGCTGCGTGAAAAACGCAGAATATAGAACATGCTGCGTTTTTTCACGCAACGCAGAAGTGATGCGTGAAAAAAAACGCTCATGTGAAAAGCCCCATTAAAATGAATGGGTCAGGATTCAGTGCGGGTGCAATGCGTTCACATCACGCAATGCACCCGCGTGGAAATCTCGCCTGTGTGAAAGGGGCCTTAATGGGGCTTTTCACATGAGCGTTTTTTTTCACGCATCACTTCTGCGTTGCGTGAAAAACGCAGCATGTTCTATATTCTGCGTTTTTCACGCAGAACTGGCCCCATTGAAGTGAATGGGTCTGCGTGAAAATCGCATTGCATCCGCACACAAGTGCGGGTGCAATGCGGTTTTAACGCATGGTTGCTAAGAGATGTTGTTTGTAAACATTCAGTTTTTTCGCACGCACGTGATAAACGCATCAAAACGCTTCACACCCGCGCGGAAAAAACTGAAAGAACATCTGCAATCGCAGTCAAAACTGACTGCAATTGCGTGCGGATTTGGTGCGGATGCGTGCGGATTTTCCTGAACGCATCCGGACCAAATCCGGACACGCTCGTGTGAAAGGGGCCTAACTCTCCTGCTACGTACAGCGCTGCCACTCACAGATCCAGCACACTCTTCCTGCGCTCACCACTCCCTGGTCTTCTGCCGGCACCGCACTGCACTGTGACCTGACACCCAAAAAACACACTTTTTAAATAATAAAAAACAATTGTGTTGCCATAGTGTGAGCACCATAGCTTTTTATTTTTCTCTTGACGGAGCTTTGTGAGAGCTTGTTTTTTGTGCCGTGATATGTAGTTTTCATTGGTACCATTTTGAGGCACATATGACTTTTTGATCACCTTTTATTCCATTTTTCTAGCAATTCTTGCATTTTTAAAAGATTTTTTTTTGAAGCATCTAGTAATAGATCAAGTCACTTTGGTGGTGGCAATAGTAATTCTGTATAGTTTTGTATTTTTTGAAACATTATTTTCATTTTTTTTTTACTATTTTTTAGTCCCATTATGGGATGAGATCACGCATCTTCTGATCGCGCATATAATGCAGCGTCATACTATTGTATTACAGTGTATTATACTTATTGTCTAATGCTGACAGGCACCCTCTTAGACCCTCTCTCTGGCAGGATCCATTGGGCGTCACGACAACCTATTGGCGCACTGCAGTCACGTTATGGGGTTGCGGATGAGACTGACGCCGCCTTCGCCTAACTTCTTAGATCTCATAGTTGCTATTGACTATGTCTTCTAAGGGGTTAACCAGGTGGAGTCAGAGTTACAGCCAAGACTCGAATTATCTTCCATCCCAGCTCTAGCTGACGACCGCTGCAGTCTAATGCTCGAGCCCTCGCCATAACTGTGTCCAAAAATGTACGGCATGCTACGCTAAGGCCGACTCACCCTTGATGTCAGTGTATGTCATGGCACAGGAAGGGGTTAAATCTGGCCTCATTATGTGTCACCCAAAACTGTCATTGTTGGCAGCACATTGCTGCGTGTAACTGGGGGGCGTGATGTCGACAACAGGCAAAGTGAAAGGGGGACAAACGATTGTAGTGATGATCATTCTTCCCCCTTTTCATTTTGCTTCAGGCCGTCTGTGTAGCAGACACTTTAAATGAGCGCCGATCGACTTGTTTATCGCCGATCGGTGCTCGCTTTCTGTCCGGCATCCACTTCCTCCATTATTTTACTCAGGTAGTTAAGAGCAGGGCTGGCCTTAGGGGTGTATGACTGGGGCCCATCTGCCATAAGATCGCATCATAAGGCTTCATGTATGGAGTTTTTTCTTTGGTCACTGTATGTTGGTATCATTTGAGCATGATATGTCAGTATTAGGAATTGAGTGGCGATGCCAAGGATGCACTGCAAAGTGTGCTGTTTCTGAAGGGTAACATATAGCAGTATTATTAAGAGATGGTAAAACACAAATTGTATTGAACAGAGCTGGTCACTGTATGTTGGTATCATTTGAGCACTGTATGGCGGTATTTACTGGTACTGCACAGTATATTATTTTTGCCGGATATGTAGTGGCGGCACTATAAGGTGTTATCTGACTGTATGGAAGTATTATTTTGGCCAGTGTATAGCATAGTTACCTGAACACCATACTAGTACGTAGTTAGGGAGCACCCCTCCCTCACTGGTGCCCACAAGATGTACTGGACAGGGTGCCATCCTTTGTAAGGCCAGCTTTGTTTAATGGTGAAGACGATGACGCAGGAGATAATAGAAAGCACTTTTATACATTTATCCTCAGTAAAAGCCTCTGCGTTTTCTCAGCTGAAATGCCCTGGAAATTGCTTTCAGGTATCGACAACCCAACCAACGCTCAGACGTAATAATCTCCTAGCGGTCAGTGCTATCAAAATCAATTACATGCTGCTTACATCCATGGGATGCATCATGTGAAAAGCACATTATTGATTTATTGTACTTACCACTCTGCACATCACCGATGTCAGCTTGTAGAAAGACCCCGGACCTCCAATGTGCTTTACCATGTAGGGCTGCAAGTTTTATGTTACAGTTGTTACTTTTCAGGAATCCTGCTGTATTATACCCGGTTATATCCCAAACACTGGACTGATTATAACTGACGAGCAAAAGGGTAACAGTGTTTTGAACTTTTGACTTTCAGTCTCCACATCTCACCATCCACTACAGCTTGGACCATGAGACTCCCATCATTTTATAGGCAATCATCTTGTCTATCTCATATATAAATTGGATTTGCAGCCATTTATCCTATGATTAGTTCTGCAGATTCTTCTCATGTAACTGCATT
The DNA here is from genome assembly GCA_900303285.1 of Rhinella marina. Lineage (NCBI taxonomy): Eukaryota > Metazoa > Chordata > Amphibia > Anura > Bufonidae > Rhinella > Rhinella marina. Next base: position 65,473 of record ONZH01011248.1, read on the forward strand.
GTTACTGTTTTGCTCCTGGTGGTGGAACAATCTTCTTCTTCTTGTATACTACAAATTCCAACCTGTTCTCACATTCCCTAATAGCTCAGTGTGTAATTAGGTTGATTCCCAAGTGAAAGGGCACTGGTTAGAATCCAGGAGCCGCCATGAAGAAGAGAAACATCATCATCCAGCTCACCGATGGCGGTATCTCGGCCAAGAAAATTGCCAAACTGCATCATGTGAGGCCATGACAGTTGGAAGAATAGGAAATGAAGTCCGTCCATCCATTGCAATGACAAGAGGTGGACGTCCAGGCATAATATTGGAGTCAACAAGTCGGCTCATCACAAGGTCTATCAGTTCTGGTGTGACAAACATGGCAGTGGAGGCGGCTCGTACGCTTTGTAATAGTGAGACCACAGACGTCCATGCAAGCATAGTGCGATGTGCATTACACAAGTCTGGAATGGTGGCCCGACAAAAAGGTGAAGAAGCTTCAACTTCAATATTGTCATAAGAAGCGTCGGCTCGAAATTGCAAAAAAGTACGAACAGTGGACAATAAAAGATTGGAAACGGGTGATTTTGAGCGATGAGATAAAGTCAATAGACGTGGCTCTGATGGGTGCAAATGGGTCTGGAAGAAACAAGGGAGAAGGGGGTCAACGGACTGAGAAATTGTCGGGACTGTCAAGTTCGGTGGAGGAAGCCTGATGATATGGGGTTGTTTCACAGCCAAAGGCGTTGGATACTTGACCAGGATCGATGGTGGTCTCAATGCTGAGCTATATGTGAGCATCCTACAAGACGAGTTACTTTATACACTCGAGTACTATGGGTATAAAAAGGACGACACAGTGTTCTAGCGCGACAACGATCCAAAGCATACGTCGAGATTGGCAAAGAAATGGGTCAATGACAATGAAGGTAGAGGTGTTAGGTGCTGGATTGGTCCTCACAGTCCCCAGACCTCAACCCTATAGAACACTTGTGGGTACAGTAAAAGCTGTATTCATATCCAAGTGACTGGACCAGTGTGCACCAAGACTGGGAACGTGTAGAAGAGACCTGGGAACAGATTTCAGTCAAGACATGTTTGAATCTGATCAAGACCTGCCCAGAAGGATTCAGGCAGTGCTGAAAGCCAAAGGTGGATTTACAAAATACTAGCAAAATGATAAAAATTAGAATTTAGAATTTTAAGAGCAAAACAGTAACAATGCAGTTACATGAGAAGAATCTGCAGAACTAATCATATACTAAATAGCTGCAAGTCCAATGTATGTATGAGATAGCCGAGATGATTGTCTATAAAATGATGGGAGTCTCATGTTCGGAGCTGTAGTGGATGGTGATGTGGAGCCTGGAAGTCAACAGTTCAAAACATTGTTACCCTTTTGCTCGTGTATATGGAATATACTTTCATATTCTATTTATCCACCATCTGATACTCCAGAAAGCCTGATAATTGGGCACTTGGTTCCTGCAATTTAGAATGAATAGAAGCAGAAGACTGAACTATAATAATCAGGAGGGTTATAGTCAGGACTGTGGGAGAGTTGTTAGCTGGAGGTGAGGATCAGTAGATTTTTGCTGTAGTGTTTTGGCTTTCTGAATGGTCTCCACTATTACTACTGAGTTTCATGAACCTTTTTTAGAATGTCTGTTAATCCAGAGTATTTGATAAGCCAACTGCTTTCAGGGGTCATTGTTCCCCAATTGAAGGGATTTATTGTAGGTGAATTTATATATTCAGGGTTTCATTTGGTTAATGCACCTGGAAACCCCTAAGAGACAGACAGCAGGGGGCTACGTTTGCAAACTAGAAAAAATTGCTGATCTGCCAACACAGAAACAGCAGAGCCAGGTTTGCAACACAGGAACAGTGGAACAGCAGGGTTGAATTTGTAACATTGAAACCAAAGGACCGAATTTGCCACAAAGGAACAGCAGAACTGAGTGTGCAACAAATGAAAAGCAGATCTGACTTTTGCAGCAAAGGAACAGCAAAGCCATGTCTGCAATACAGGAAATAGTTCAAGGAAGAGACAGCACCACTTAAAAATTTACTTTTAATAGATCCATTCCGTGCCCGCAGTGTTGAACCCTAGCCCGTCGAGTTCAAGGGAGATCATGAGATGGAGAGAAGACCGCGGCACCTGCAATACAGGGATAGCATCCAGGAGAAGACCAAGAGTGGAACTAGGAAATATCAGCATCCAAGAGCAGGAAAAGAAATACTAGGAGCCGTATCCAGGAGCAGACCAGAGTCAGAACCAGGAAATACCAGGAGTATTGTAGGAACACAAATTCTGAGTGTGTGGGCACATTTGGGGCATAAGGCTATGTTGGGGCACTATGGAGGCATACATTATCTGTGTTGAGGCACTTTGGGGGCATAATACTATGTTTGGGCACCATGGGTTCATAAATTCTCTGTATGGGGGTATTTTGGGGGAATAATATTATGTGGGGGTACTAAGGATGCATAAATCAAGTTTTGGGCACTATGAGGACACAGCTACTGTGTGGGGGCACTATGGGGGTATAACTACTGTGTAGGGACGGTAATTGGACATAACTAATGTGTGGGGGCACTAAGGGGATATAACATCTATGTAGGGACTCTAATGCGGAATAACTACTGTGTGGGGGCACTAAGGGGTATAACTACTGTGTGGGGGCACTAAGGGGGTATAACATCTATGTAGGGACTCTAATGGGGAATAACTACTGTGTGGGGGCACTAAGGGGGTATAACTATTGTGTGGGGGCACCATGGGGGTATAACTACTGTGTAGGGACGGTAATTGGACATAACTAATATGTGGGGGCACTAGGGGATATAACTACTGTGTGGGGCCACTAAGGGATATAACATCTATGTAGGGACTCTAATGCGGAATAACTACTGTGTGGGGGCACTAAGGGGGTATAACATCTATGTAGGGACTCTAATGGGGAATAACTACTGTGTGGGGGCACTAAGGGGGTATAACTACTGTGTGGGGGCACTAAGGGGGTATAACATCTATGTAAGGACTCTAATGGGGAATAACTACTGTGTGGGGGCACTAAGGGGGTATAACTATTGTGTGGGGGCACCATGGGGGCATAACTACTATATGGGGGCACTAAGGGTGCATAACTACTGTGTGGGGACTCAAATAAGGGATAACTACTGTGTGGGGGCACTAAGGGGGTATAACTACTGTGTGGCGACTCTAATGGGGTATAAGTACTGTGTGGGGGCTCTAATGGGGTATAATTACTGTGTGGGGACTGTAAGGGGGGAATAACTACTCTTCAGGGAATAGGGGCATAGCTACTCACTAATTGGGCATAATTACCATGTGGGTGTAATAAGGGTATGGGATGGTATAGATAGGTATTGGGCAGAGTTAGAGGCGTGGCTTAGTATAAAAAAAATTGCCACGTTGCGCTATGTGCGTTGCTGATAATGTCCCTCTTTGGGCTTTTCAAAAGTTGGGACTGGTATGTTAGACTGGTAGCTGAGTGACGTATATCAGCATGTACATGGTTTATAGTAGTTAGTCATATTCGCCTTGGTGAAGTCTCATGACAGCTGCTATAAGAGCTTTCATGGTGGCAATATTTCTGGTCATCCGGAAACCAACATAAAATAACATGTTTTTGAGTAAGCATTGGCTGTAAGACTCAGGCACCTGCAGGATCTCCACAAGGAGAACGAGTACCTAAAAAAAAAAAGTTAATGATCAATGTTTTAGATTTTCTAATCATAGAAAATTCTTGTGACTCAGCAAAGTATCACATCACTTCAGAGCAGGAATCATTGAGAATTGTTTTATAGGATATATCAGCAAACTAACATCATGTACATAATTATAGAGATAATACAATTGTACAGTTAGAAGACTAAAATGCTGGAATTACTGGATAATCACGTCCTCATCAGAGAAACCGCGTGTTAAACCAGCGCCGAACATCACCTCCGGGAGGAAGGAATGGTTTCTGCTTTATTGACTCATATACTGTGAGCATGAATGATGATGAAGTAAATGAACAAGGGGAATGAATAAAAATGGCTCCAGAACATCCTAGATATCATCCTAGATGTTTAGTGTTTGATATGTTGGAGCACTGGTAGAAAATATGAATAGCAAATAATCCCTCCCTCCCCTCTCAATCAGGTGGATCTGAAAACTGTGATATTCAGAATTTTTATGGCAAAATAAAATCTATTGTTTCAGCATTTAAAATATGAGTTGATTAATATCATAACACATCTTCATAGTGGTAGGAGTTTCTGGCCTCTGATACAGAGCTCCAAATCCCCTGCATAGAGCAACATCAGAAATATATCATTCTTGCTTCCTGCAGCCACCACTAGGGGGAGCTCAGGAGCCTTCTTTGTTTGAATGTGTTTTCTTTGTATGGTTCCACTTCTATTTTCAGCCTTATTTTGCATTAACTCTCCTCCTTCCATGATTTCTAGTGTCTAATTGTTTTGCCTAATTTTTTAGTCTATGTCACGTTTTTCATTAGTAAGGTTGCAAGGTTAATATACAATACTTAGTTAATGCAGCAGATTAAACAACATATTAACTGTATACAACCCCAAGGCTTAGTTTGACAAGACAGGTTAGCTGCATATTTACAGTGTGGATTCTGCACCTGAAATCTGCATCTACATGTAGCAGAAATTGGGTCTGATTACAGGACTTTCGGTCGGTCCTGGCATCACTGGATTGGGGTACCTTTGGCTGTGGTCCCCCTCCTGACACTCAGTAAGTAAATTAGCAAGGAATCATGGTGCTCTATGAGCTGCTTTCCTTTTGAGACACTCCTGTCTCAAAGACAGGATAACTTTTTCCCCTTGCTGCTACATCTTCCACACATCTGTCTCCATTGCAAGCTTAGCTTAGACTGCATAGACTTTCTGCAGCACCTCCCTTGGGTAGGAAATGGGACTGGCCCACTTCTGCCCAAAAGGGAGAGAATGGAGTGGTATGTTCCATTCTGCCTAAAGATCTATCTCTCTGCCAGATACACACCGTCATCCGCTGGACAACCAGGGATACTACCTGAACATAACAATTTCAGAGCAATATTATCAATGCACAATGTGAAGGACCTGGAAATAAATACACAGATGACATTAATGTTAGACTATTAGAGACAGTAGCAGAGTCCTGAAATGGTAATACCACTCTGGGGTATTACATATATGCTTTGGATTTTCAAATCTGCAGCATGCTCATTTTTGTAAATGTTTTTCTGTGCATCCACACCAAATCCATATATATGTAACCCATGCAGAATTTGCAGCAAGATTGCAGTGGAAAATGCCGCTTTGTATGTCTTTACACTAAGAGGGGACCCAACATGGCATCCGCCTGGATCAACTCAAGTATTGGTAGACATAAGTAGATGTATGCATATCCTTAAGTAAGGGTGTCAACTCTTGGGAGAGCAGGGACCTTTTGAGACTAGCAGAACTTGGATGGAATGGGGACCTTTTTCCTCTTGTAGATAACTCTAACGACATGTAAAGGGGTGCTCCAACTCAGACTGTCAGAGCACTCATCCTCCCTCTTCCTACAAAGTATATCCTTCAGCTGTAAACCGCCAGTGAAGTAACCGGTGACCAGTATTATGTTAAGGCTTAGTTAATGCAGCAGATTAAAAAACATATTAACTGTATACAACCCCAAGGCTTAGTTTAGACAAGACAGGTTAGCTGCAGATTTACAGTGTGGATTCTGCACCTGAAATCTGCACCTACATGTATCAGAAATGGGTCTGATTACTGGACTTTTGGTCAGTCCTGGCATCACTGGATTGGGGTACCTTTGGCTGTGGTCTCCCTCCTGACACTCAGTAAGTAAATTAGCATGGAGTTATGGTGCTCTATGAGCTGCTTTCCTTTTGAGACACTCCTGCCGAAGCCAGATAACTTTTTCCCCTTGCTGCTACATCTTCCACACATCTGTCTCCATTGCAAGCTTAGCTTAGACTGCATAGACTTTCTGCAGCACCTCCCTTGGGTAGGAAATGGGACTGGCCCACTTCTGCCCAAAAGGGAGAGAATGGAGTGGTATGTTCCATTCTGCCTAAAGATCTATCTCTCTGCCAGATACACACCGTCATCCGCTGGACAACCAGGGATACTACCTGAACATAACAATTTCAGAGCAATATTATCAATGCACAATGTGAAGGACCTGGAAATAAATACACAGATGACATTAATGTTAGACTATTAGAGACAGTAGCAGAGTCCTGAAATGGTAATACCACTCTGGGGTATTACATATATGCTTTGGATTTTCAAATCTGCAGCATGCTCATTTTTGTAAATGTTTTTCTGTGCATCCACACCAAATCCATATATATGTAACCCATGCAGAATTTGCAGCAAGATTGCAGTGGAAAATGCCGCTTTGTATGTCTTTACACTAAGAGGGGACCCAACATGGCATCCGCCTGGATCAACTCAAGTATTGGTAGACATAAGTAGATGTATGCATATCCTTAAGTAAGGGTGTCAACTCTTGGGAGAGCAGGGACCTTTTGAGACTAGCAGAACTTGGATGGAATGGGGACCTTTTTCCTCTTGTAGATAACTCTAACGACATGTAAAGGGGTGCTCCAACTCAGACTGTCAGAGCACTCATCCTCCCTCTTCCTACAAAGTATATCCTTCAGCTGTAAACCGCCAGTGAAGTAACCGGTGACCAGTATTATGTTAAGGCTTAGTTAATGCAGCAGATTAAAAAACATATTAACTGTATACAACCCCAAGGCTTAGTTTAGACAAGACAGGTTAGCTGCAGATTTACAGTGTGGATTCTGCACCTGAAATCTGCACCTACATGTATCAGAAATGGGTCTGATTACTGGACTTTTGGTCAGTCCTGGCATCACTGGATTGGGGTACCTTTGGCTGTGGTCTCCCTCCTGACACTCAGTAAGTAAATTAGCATGGAGTCATGGTGCTCTATGAGCTGCTTTCCTTTTGAGACACTCCTGCCGAAGCCAGATAACTTTTTCCCCTTAGCTGCTACATCTTCCACACATCTGTCTCCATCTGTCTTGTGCATATCGTATGGGCTATTGATACACTGTATTACAACACAGCGCCCTTTAAGGCTGTATTGGACTGTGTGGCAGTGGCCACATTGGCTGGCTGGATTAGAAGTCACGACTGCGGACAATGTAAAGTAGTGCCCAACTATTGGAGAGAGACTATATCATAACTCTTTAGTGTATTGGGCAAAGTCATAGTGCACCTGAAGAGGAGGATCTGTGCTTGGAGTAGGGTCTGCTGATAGGAGTAGTGGCCCTGAGATCTGATGAGGTCCTATCCCGTGGACCTGCTCTGGGCTGAAGTTACTGATTGGACCTGCTGGAAGGAGTGTGCCATAAGGAATGGTGATCCTGGACATTGCAGGTGCTTGTAGACTACACATGGGCCAGTATAAGCTGGGAGAACCTGGATTAGGAGAGTGACCTAGCCAGTCCGCTAAACCCTTCAAATCCCTGCTGTGAGTTGTGATGTGCAGGGGAGTAGCTATAGGGGGTGCAGAGGTAGCAGTCGCTACCGGGCCCAGGAGTCTGAGGGGGCCAAAGAACCTTGTGCCGCATAAGAAGACACCGGTATTATAGAAAGTGCATGCTGGTCAAGTTACATCTCTGGCTGGAGGGGGGGGGTAGTGCAGTTTCAATTTTTTCCTCAGGCAGCACGAAGACTATATGTCCACAAAGCACTGAGGGAAGGTGGGCCCTAGCTGAACTCTTGCACCAGGGCCCATGAGCCTTTAGCTACGCCCCTGAATGTGTAAATACACTAGGACCACGTCCAGAATATCCCTTCCAGACTACTATACATGATTATATGCCAGAGCCAAGACAGCCTGTATATTCCCACTATCATTAGTAACCCTGTATTCTTACTTCTAATCTTCTGCAGAGAGTTGTGCCGTAAACTGCATGTAGAGACTGCAACCTATATGTAAAGACTGTTCCCGTCATCACTGACAATCACAAAGCACTAGGCCTCAATGCTGTTGTGTAACCATTAAGCTTTGTGCCTCAGCGCTGTCGTATAACCATCAAGTGCTGTACCTCAATGTTCTGTAACCATCAAGCTCTCTGCCTCACTCCGGTAAGATTGGCAAGCAATGTCCGGAGTTAAGTCATACACCCCAAGAACTGACTCCCTTACATGTACAAGTCAACAATTTCATTGGACACAAGCTGCACAGATACAATGTAACCAGATCACATTATCCAGCACAAAGCTACAGAAGATCAGCAGTCATTTTCAGGTAAGGTATATTTTTGTCACCCAGGCTTAATAGAAATGCATAGTCTCCAGTAAAGATGGCTGCCAGCACAGGTAATATACACATGGAGAGTGGTACAGGAATGGGCAGGGGAAGTTGTGACGGTGATAATACATATCATGCAGAGCGTTATCGGCTAGAACTCTTCACACTGTTAAAATTTCGGAAACGTGTTTTGGTCTTTTAAAAACAACAGTTTCCTCGGGAGGCGAGGAGCGTGACAGCATTGATCTGCACTGTAAATGACTCTGCAGCTTGCGAGGTGCTATTATTGTCGATATTGATTTATTTTAAGGGCAACCTAGAAACTTCCTAGTCCTTAAAATTACAGACACTGGAACCAAGATCATTTCTCAGGCTGCAACCAGAGCGTGCACATTGTGCTTAAAGAGCCTCTGTCAGCATGATCAACCCTATTAAATCTGTCAGGGTTGATCATGCTGCTTAAAACTATACCTTTATTGTCTTTTTATCTTGCACTGCCGTGGAGATACATGGATTTTTATATTTATGTAAATTTGGCAGTTTGAGCACCGAGGGGCTGGCTTAGCTCTCGGAGCACCCCTACGGCTATGCCCCACTGTGCTCAGTACATTTCCCCTCTCCTTTGATTGACAGGGCTAGACAGCCTTGTCTAGTGGTGCCTGCGCTGGGGCTCACTTAGTCATTGACGAGCCAGAATTATTTATGGTTTAAAAAGAGTCAGTGGTGTCAGTGTGTGTTATATATATATATATATATATATATATGGACATTCATTGGTGGTAGCGGAGCATCTGCAATGGAGCGAGAGAATACTGACCTCTCCATCCTCCCAGTAGCTGCTGCTCTCCTCCGATGTCTGTGAAGCCACCGGTGACTTCAGTCTACCTGAAAGTGCACCAGTGGCTTCACACACAGTGGAGGAGAGCAGCTGCTGGGAGGATGAAAAGTTCAGTAAGTATTTCTCTCCTCTCTGCACAGTGCTCACATCCCTCAGCAGAGGGAAACTGAACCCCCATGACTAAGTGAGCCACAGCACTGGCCCTGTCAATCATAGGTGAGGGGGGAGTGCACTGAGCACCTTGGGGTGTAGCAGTAGTGGTGCTCCAACAGCTATGGCGGCTCGTGTTTAAATTACATGATTTGCATTAGTATAAAAATCCACATATGTAGCAGCGCAAGCTAAAAAGAAAAGAAAGGTATTGTTTTAATCAGCAGGATCAACCCTACCAGGCAATATGCTCGGTTTAATAGGGTTGACCATGCTGACAGAGGCTCTTTAAGAAGTGATTCACCTCCTCCTCTCATCTGAGGAGATGTCTTCTTATATCACATTGTAGTAGAGGAAGCTAGAAGACCGCAGGGAAGGCGTAAAGAGTCCCTGGAGGACTGTAATTGTTTACATGCAGAAAGTTACAAGTTTACAGATCTGAAATATTATGTATCAGTAGTAACAAGCAATGCTAATGGACAGAAAGCATTGCATGCATTTTATAAGGTTTGTATTGTCTGGTGAAATCATGTTTCATGGCTCCCCATTAATGTGAGTGTGTGGGATCTTAAAAGAACTAAACAGAAAAAACTGAAAAAAAAAAATAAATAAAAACGTATCCCAGAACTTTCTCCTTAAATCTTGTCTTTTCCTTTGATTCTATTTTGTCTGATATTATAATCAAAACTGAGAAATAGATAAAGAAATATCAATTTGTCTCAGGAGCTCAGCCATGTCTCCCCTCCTCCTCCTCACGGACCTGTGTCTGGCTGTAAGACAACAGGCTGCAGCAGGAGCCTCACCCTCTGCCCTGTCTGCAATAGGACAAAAAGATGGTTAAGTCACACTTGGATGTACCACCCCCTTAGCAGACCCTGAGACAAAGTTGGAACTGATCTGAAAATAATTAACCTTGTGTTCCCTGCATGATTTCTGCAAGACTGTCTGTTTCAGAATCATACAGGAAATGCTGCAGACAGATAAACAATGAGGACAACTGTATTTTTTGTTTAATTTTAACATGCATTTTTAGGTGGGGGGATGGGGGTTGAAGGTGAATAGCACAATGCCCTTAGGTTTAGCCCAAAGCCAAACCAGTTAGTTGGCACAGTGCATTCATGGCCACTGCACATAACAGTGGTTGGATTCCATAGGTATAGTATATTGGAATACATAGGCCAAGAAGTGGGCCCAAAAATGATCAGACAGTAGAGATAGTGTAGATGGCACAGTAGCTCTCCCAGATTTGCTCTGCTGAACTATTACAGGAAAAGGAAACCTTGAAGAGAGACCATAGATAGTGGAATTGCTACCAACAAAATTGTCATCCAAGTTGCAATACAAAACAGTTGGTGCAATAGTTGGCTAGGGTCTCCAGAGAAGTGGTTCCCCATCTGCAAGACCGAGGACTGTTAAATGGATTGGAACTGCGTCTGTAATCCTTGGCGTGGAGACATCAGGAAACCAAGAGAGACACGTGGCCAGATAGACTTGTGGAACAGTTGTAGTCCTTTGGGTGGGACCTGCCATGAAGTATTGCCCTTTGAGTGGGACTATCTATAATTAGAGATGAGCGAATCTATTCGCCGATTCGTTGATTCATATCGAATCTTGGAATTTTTTAGCTGCAAAGCGAATATTAGGTGATTCACTTCGGCTTTGTACGCATTCGCTACGTAGTTGTCCTATAAATTATATGCTATTGCTACGTATAAGTTACTCTATACGCTGTTGTGTACGAATTCATTTCATTAGTGAACTTTTACTGTTAGTTCATTATTTGTGCGCAAAAGCCCGGGAAGAAAGCGGTCACCTGACCTTGTGGGCAGGGCTTACTCTGATTGGCTCAGGCTCGGTAAGCCAGTGACGCATCATTTCTGCTGCGGCTGCTGAGACGAGCAGAAGCACTGTGTGTGAATTTCTGAGACTCTGAGACCTGTGTTGTGAAAATTGGGGTGTAATTGTTCAGGGAATCCATATTACACATATCAGGGATACTGCAGGGCCAGTTCAGGGCTAGTAATTAATCAGGCAGGGAGAGATAGGGAGAGACAGGGAGATACAAGGACAAAGACCAGCTGCAGGGCCACAGAGTGAAGTGAAAAACGTCTGGAATGGATAAGCAAAAGGGGTCCAGTTCCAGCCAGACCTCGAGCTCTAAAAAAAAAGGAGAAGGTGGCACAGGGCAGCAGTGCCAAAGGACCTGTAGCCGGAGCATCTACTAGTAGTATTCGCAATACTTGGCCGTTGTTCCACCAGGCTAACCCACCAAGGCGCAAAATTGTAGTGGAGGAGAAAGTGGATGACATAGTGGAGTGGGTGGCACGTTCATCTCAGTCTCAGCCGGGTGATCTGCTGTCATCTGCTGATACAGTATCCATATGAAGCCAGGGGTCAGGCTCAGAGCGTTCCTCCTGCTCCACCATAACTGCAAAGCCCGTCATTTTCGTACGCAATTTGTACGCTTATGTGTACGTGTTCAAAGAGGTTGCATACCTTTTTACCTGAACGTTCGTTATTAGTGCGCGAATGTTCGCTAAAAGCCATATAATTACGTATATTTTGTACGCAAATTCAACAAATCTATTCGTTGAATATACGAATCTTAGGAAAAGTTCAGCGAATAAAATTTTGCATGATTCGCTCATCTCTATCTATAATGTATTGTGAGAAAGTTGGTGTGAACTGGACTGAATGTGCTAATTGGGGGAAATCCACATTTACATGACCGCATCATGATGAAAGCTTCTGGTGGGCTCTACCGGTTCCCGTTGACAATTCCAGCGATACAAGGGGTAAAATCGAAACAATTCTCCGGAAATTAATCATAAAAAAATCTGACCTTTCTAGCCATCACTTACAGCGATTAAAAAGTAATTTGAATCTCTTTAATGAAATGATTGCACACACGCCCCTTACGGGGTCACCTGGCTGCGTGCACTCCCTTCTTGACATAGAATATTAATCTTAGGTCCCGCTGTACGCCTCCTCCACACCTCGTGCTCTGTGCCGTCTATCTGCCATGATGGATGATCCGAAGGCAGCGCTATTGTCTCTATGTAATTGGCGGTTTTGTCCGTATGGTAATTCCTTTGTCTTTTTATGAAAAGAGAAAAGTAAGGAGAGCAAATTGGATTTCCCAAGAGGGGTTTTCATACCCAATCGAGCAAGTGCCGTAGCTGGATTGTCCGGTGGACGGTTACAGTAAAAACGTCTTGTCATCTTCTGTTTCTAGGTGGTTTTTTATAATTTGTGCTTTGTGACATCCCGCCAGACAGTGCTGAACTGGATGTAAACCGCACAGATTGCATTCAGTGTTTCTAAAGTATGTGCTAATTAAATTCTAAAGGGGTTATAGAAGATGATGGTCTGGTTTTATTTGCACAGAAACAGCGCCACTCATGTCCATTGGCTGCGCCTGGTATTGCAGCTTAGCCCCATTCACTCAAGACAGTTAGGCGCTGTCTTTAAGGTCAGCCCTATGTTGCTATGTGGCATCTTCTGTTAGAGCACCCCCCTGCCCCATATTATGCAGTGCCTAATTATAAGCATCCTTCAGTATCCTGCCCTAATAAAACTTCCTTACAGTGTTAGATAATTAACCCCTTACCGGCATCCACCATACATGTACATATGGTGGATATTGACTCTTTAAAGATGGCGCCTGCTTAGAAGCTCAGTGTCCATAATGACGATCACAGACTTTTAACCCCAATAACATGATGAATTGCGACCATGACATCTGAGAGGTCTTTTCCTGGGAGTTCTCCCCTCCCAGCTACCAAACAGCTCCCCCGCTCTGAAATGGAGGGAGCCATTCAGTGGCTACAGCAGCCTCCAGCCATCTCAAGGCTCCATGGCCTGTCAGAACAAAGGTACTAGGTACTGCCTGTGCCAGGGCTTCATAGGGACATAGTGAATCTCCCCCAGTCTTCAATATTAAAGGGGTTGTCTCATGATGGACAATGGGAGCATATCGCTAGAATATGCCCCGATTGTCTTATAGGTGTGGGTCCCACTGCTGGGAACCACACCTATATCCAGAACGGAGCCCTGCAAGGTGGTGGCTTTCCATAGAAATGAATGGGAGCGTACCGCGCAAGCGCGGCCCCCGCTCCCATTCATTTCTATGGAGCTGACGGGCAGCTGCACATGCGCAGTGCGGCCTTCTTCACTTTCGGGGCTCCGTTCTCGATATAGGTACAGGTCCCAGAGGTGGGACCCGCACCAATAAGACAATGGGGACATATCCTAGCGATATGCCCCCATTATCCATCATGAGACAACCCCTTTAAATCATTGCAGTCTACTGTCTATAAGAAGCGATCAGACACTTTTAATGGGGGGCTTAGGTGATAATTTAAAAAAAAATATATAAAAAATAAAAAAATTAAAATTCAAATCACCCCTTCTCATATTAAAAAGAAACATTAAAAAAATAAACCTCACTAGCACCATCGCGTTCCAAAATGCCCCAAACTAATGAAATATATAAATAGTTATCCCATTAGGTGAATGGTGTAAAGGGGAAAAATGGCAGTCACTGTTTTTTCATTGCATCACCTCCCCCAAAAATTAATAAAAAGGAATAAAAAAGTAAAACACACTCCATAGTGGTATTATTAAAATGCAATGCATGGTGGTTGCAATTATATAACTTTAAAGCAACACAAAAAATAGACACAAAAAATATCCTCAACAACTCATCCAAAATGCATATAAAAATTGCCTACAAGCAACACAGAAAGAATGCTTAACAAGGAGCACTAAAAAAACAGAAAATCACTTCAATATCAATCTCATTACTCAATACAGTACTGCCAATAAGGATATCCTTAAAATACTACAGAAACATTGGCATATTCTCCTACAGGATCAATTTTTAAAAAAACACCTCCCATCAAAACCAAAAATCACATACCGACGTGCACCTACAGTTAAAAACCTCATAGCCCCCAGTAAACCCAAACAGACACAAATCAAAACTATCAAAAAAGAAAAAATTGGGAGCTACATGTGTCACACAACCAGGTGCCTGTGCTGCCAAACAATAACTCACAACCAAAAAATGTTCACATCCAATTCCAATGGAACCACGTTCCCTATCAAATATCACCTGACCTGTAAATCATCTTATGTGATATATCTAATAGAGTGTACCTGCAACCTTCAGTATGTTGGCAGGACTACCCAACCTTTACACTGTAGACTCAATAAACATAGACATAATATCCAGAAACTATATCTTCAACACAGCATCTCAAGACACTGCGCCAATACCTCAGACAGAGAGAACCATCGAATAAAAATCACTCCCATCGACCACATCCCGTACAACCCTTACAATAGATTTGACCTTTTACAAAAAAGAGAAATCTATTGGATATATCAATTAAACACACTAATCCCACAAAGTCTCAATGAGATACAAGAAATGATCACTTGAATAATTGTATAAATGATCTGAGAAATATACAAATATGAATCTGTAAATAGAATCATATAAACATAATATAATTTAAATATAGGAATACATGATAAATGTCAATAAAACATCAAGTCACCTATATACAAACAGAAATACGTGCATATATATATATATGTATATATATAGAAACATATACACTTAAATTCATGTATTCCTATGTCCACGGTCAGATTCATTTAATTACACATTTATGTGGCATGTATATACACATGCGTACATACATGTACAAGAAGGTACCCGTACACATGTCCAGGAAAGCACTGGTAATAGTGTATAGACATTGCACAATTATACCACACCATCACATGGAGTATACCGCATACAGCGCTCGTAACATCCTATAAACACAGTATAAATGTAGTGCGATGCGCTATACCCCAGCATCCTCTAATAAAACCTTCGCTACGCCATACAAACATCGCATCATTCTACGTAGCGTACCAGAGTCCAAACAGAGCGCTCGCAATTAGCGGAGAGTTACCATACACTACATCCCAGTTCCCCTAAATCGAGGTCTTGTAATCTAGTATCAATATAGCGCACCGTACAGTGCTCTTTCACATAGTGTCTACAACATTGTAAATACATTGTAAATAATAGAACTGCTCCAGATTCAATACCTACTGCATCTTCTATCCAGCGCTCCATTCGCATAAGTAATTCAAATAGGAGATCGCGCCAGCAGTATTTTAGAAATCTTTTAGCAAAATTTTAAATAACAGTTCATCAACACAACTAAACCAGACATCCACAACATAATATGAACAACACCGCATAAATAAAACAACTATGGGAAGGTATAGTATGACTTACAATACGATCTGACATCACCTTCTCCTTATCTGTCATTTATCCTAAACACTCCCCCAACACACACCCCCAGTGGCCTGCGCGCCAAAATGGGCTTTTTAAATGAAGTGTTTTTACTCCACACATCGAAAATTGTCCTGATGAAGAGGGATCTCTTGCCCTTGAAACGCGTTGACAATATTCTGCAAATAAAAGATCATTTACTACAGTATTGCCTACAGTAGTTCTATTCTACACCAAGCAGCGCCGAGAATCGGTCCTTCTTTTCAACAGCCATTGGCAGTATATCTTTGGATTTGCACACCCGGCCAACACCTCAGGAAGAGGAAAGACCGGGAGACCGAGGCTGCAGCTTTGGAATACACCGTTTGCTGGTCGGTTCGGATCATTACCAGCATAAGTATTTACAGCAGTTGTGACTCTTCACAACTGAAAAAGGTGAGCATATTTCTTTTTCTCACATCATTTATTCTTACCCATTGATACCGCACAAGTGGCGCTGCCTCCACCTCTTTTTGTTTTACATAAAGGGGAAAAATGGCAGAGTCACTGTTTTTTCATTGCTTCACCTCCCCCAAAAATTAATATAAAGGAATAAAAAAGTAAAACACACTCCATAGTGGTATTATTAAAATGCAATGCATGGTGGTTGCAATTATATAACTTTAAAGCAACAGTGTATTTGGGGAATTGTGATGGCATTGGTCAGTGGTCTCTCTCTGTGGCCTGCACTGCAGCTCATGCCAACTGATATTCTGCGCCAGCTACTGTCCTAGGAAGCTTCCTTCCTGTTACCCCACAGCTTCTTTATGGTAGGAAGGGTCTCCATCCTGCAGCTGCTCCTCAGGCTCAGGTGCTTGGTGGCCATAGTCTTTCCCTACCATGCTGCAGCATCTGTCCCTGAGCTGTACATGTGCTTCAGACACACACTGAACCACTTCCTGCCAGTCAGCCCTATATACATTATTAAGTTGCTAGTACTGCAGTGAGACCAGGTGGCAGAACAGAATATGGCAGGTACACAAAAAATACAGTGCCTTGCGAAAGTATTCGGCCCCCTGGAACTTTTCAACCTTTTGCCACATTTCAGGCTTCAAACAAAAAGATATAACATTTTAAATTTTTGGTGAAGAATCAACAACAAGTGGGTCACAATTTATGAAGTGGAACGAAATTTATTGGATCATTTAAACTTTTTTTTGTAATAATAAAACTGAAAAGTGGGGCGTGCAAAATTATTCGTCCCCCTTGCATTAATACTTTGTTGCGCCACCTTTTGCTGCGATTACAGCTGCGGTCTCTTGGGGTATGTCTCTATCAGTTTTGCACATCTAGAGACTGAAATTCTTGCCCATTCTTTCTTGCAAAACAGCTGGAGCTCTTTGAGGTTGGATGGAGACGTTTGTGAACAGCAGTTTTCAGCTCTTTCCACATATTCTCAATTGGATTCAGGTCTGGACTGTGACTTGGCCATTCTAAGACCTGGATACCTTTATTTTTGAACCATTCCATTGTAGATTTTGCTTTATGTTTGGGATCATTGTCTTGTTGGAAGATAAATCTCCGTCCTAGTCTCAGGTCTTTTGCAGACTCCAACAGGTTTTCATCCAGAATGGTCCTGTATTTGGCTCCATCCATCTTCCCATCAATTTTAACCACCTTCCCTGTCCCTGCTGATGAAAAGCAGGCCCAAACCATGATGCTGCCACCACCATGTCTGACAGTGGGGATGTTGTGTTCAGGGGGATGAGCTGTGTTGCTTTTACGCCAAACATATCGTTTTGCATTGTTTCCAAAAAGTTTGATTTTGGTTTCATCTGAGCAGAGCCCCTTCTTCCACATGTTTGGTGTCTCCCAGGGGCTTGTGGCAAACTGTAAACCAGACTTTTTATGGATATCTTTGAGAAATGGCTTTCTTCTTGCCACTCTTCCATAAAGGGCAGATTTGTGAAGTGTTGGACTGATTGTTGTCCTATGGACAGACTCTCCCACCTCAGCTGTAGATCTCTGCAGTTCATCCAGAGTGATCATGGGCCTCTTGGCTGCATCTCTGATCAGTCTTCTCCTTGTTTGAGATGAAAGTTTAGAGGGACGGCCGGGTCTTGGTAGATTTGCAGTGGTCTGATACTCCTTCCATTACAATATGACGCTTGCACAGAGCTCCTTGGGATGTTTAAAGCTTGGGAAATCTTTTGGTATCCAAATCCGGCTTTAAACTTCTCCACAACAGTATCAGGGACCTGCCTGGTGTGTTCCTTGGTCTTCATGATGCAGAACCCTGAGACTATCACAGAGCAGGTGCATTTATACGGAGACTTGATTACACACAGGTGGATTCTATTTCTCTTCATCAGTCATTTAGGACAACATTGGATCATTCAGAGATCCTCAATCAACTTCTGGAGTGAGTTTTCTGAACTGAAAGTAAATGGGCCGAATAATTTTGCACGCCCCACTTTTCAGTTTTATTATTACAAAAAAAGTTTAAATGATCCAATAAATTTCGTTCCACTTCACAATTGTGACCCACTTGTTGTTGATTCTTCACCAAAAATTTAAAATGTTATATCTTTTTGTTTGAAGCCTGAAATGTGGCAAAAGGTTGAAAAGTTCCAGGGGGCTGAATACTTTCGCAAGGCACTGTAAAGCCTTATTCACACATCCGTGTCCATGCTCAAATCCGTGAGCAGGTGGTCAGTGAGGCATCCATGAAGGATCCGTGTTTGGTCCGTGGGTCTGTGTTTTGCCGTCCGTGTTGCATCCATGTTTCACTGACACTGAACAGCTGAAAAATAATTTTCAAAGCATCTCTTCCTAATGATCCGTGAAACACGGATGCAACATGGATGGCATCCGTGAGGGATCCGTGGTTTTCACGGACTCATTGACTATAATGGGCGTGAGGTATCCGGGAACACGGACCAAGATAGGACATGAATCCGTGCTAAAAACACTGACCCACGGACCGTGCTGAAACACTGATGTCTGAATACACACAGTGAAACACTGACGTGTGAATGAGGCTTAACACAGAGACATAAGTAGACTTTATCACAGTGACCCAGAGCATATAGTCATAATCACTTTTAAAGTTATTGTGTCCAAATTATATAAAAGGCATACAGGCAGAACAATACAATAATTACTGAAACAGCATATCAAATAACATTGCTCAAACTTGTATACATGAGCCCTGGGCACACCTTACATACCTACTGTATGCAGCCACAGGAAGCTTTACCTGCTATACAGTAAACTAGCTCTCTGTTCTACACAGGCTTGTTCAGGGAGACAGAAAGCTTAACGTACCGGTAAATGTCCACACTTGGCCAACAATATACATTTTAATCAAAATCCAAATTTAATCTAAATTCAGATCTAATCCAGGCTAATAATTCTTTTCTAATTTCTTAATAGCAGTCAGAGCGTTATATAGATCCAAATATTCTGCAGAATTACATGATAAAATCACACTACCCACAGCCACCACTAGGTGGTGCATACTGCATACTGGTTTATCTTTGAGCTCAATGCATAAGCTCCCCCTAGTGGTGGCTGCAGCCAGCCAGAATTTCATCTTTTCACAATTTTATGAGGTAGAATTGGAACTCAGCAGAAGAAGAACAGATGTCTGTCCATTATAAAGATATATTAAGAAACATTTCCTGTATCAAACTGCTTTAACCTTTCACCCAGAAGCATTGCTTTTTTCCACATGTGTTATTATGTATCCTATAATATAGATAAGCATTTACAAGATTGATGATTTCACTTTAACTAGGAAAATAGTATTGACTGTATTGTTCAATCCACAAATGACCATCTAGTACTGAGAGATAAGTGTTGTTACATCACCGGTCACTGCGTAATGTGCAGGAATTGGGAAAACATTTCTCCATCATTACTATGGTTCGTAACACATCCGCTCATGTGGTTGCTTACCTCATATATATCTTCCCCATGCCTTTTTTATTATTTTATTTGGACTCTTGAACTGCTTTCACCATGTTTCCATCCCATATGTATCACTTCCTGTTTCTGTATCCAACCAAACCCATGATGCACTTCTTCCTCTGCCAAAGCTCCAGCCCTGCTCCTAACAACGCCCTGCTAGTTTATAGCCCCTGCTGCCCAGCTACTTACATAGACACTTCCCTATCACTGTCCCTAATAATGCCCAGATAGTCTATAGCTCCTCCCACCCAGCTAGCTACATAGACACTCCCCTATCACTGCTCCTAACAATGCCCAGCTAGTTCATAGCCCCTCCCCCAGCTAGTTACATAGACACTCCCCTATCACTGCCCCTAACAACTCCCAGCTAGTTTATAGCTCCTCCCACCCAGCTAGTTACATAGACACACCCACCCCTATCACTGTCCCTAACCCCGCCCAGCTAGTTCATAGCTCCTTCCACCAGCTAGTTACATAGACACTCCCCTATCACTGCCCCTAACAACTCCCAGCTAGTCTATAGCTCCTCCCACACAGCTAGTTACATATTACACCCCTATCACTGCCCCGCCCATGGACATAGCACAGGAAATAAGAAAGATCTGCGTGGACATGGGGATAGAAGCAATAAGGTAAAAGACATATATTACAAAATTAATATGACCTTTATAATTTGTTATTTTAAAGTATATTAATGCAAACTGGAAAACCCCTTTAAGAAGCATCATTTTCCCTTAAAATAAGATTAAAACCATTACAGGGGTGGTCCCAAGGTTCCAATGTATGCCCCTATACACAGGACAGGGAATGTGTCTGATAGGTGGGGGTCCGACTACATTGACCCCCCCACCAGTCAGGGAATGGGGGTCCTGTGATCTCCCGTGTGAATGGATCAGTAGTAGAGCATTAGTGGTGCCATTTCACTCATTTCTATGACACAGATGGAGGCAGCTATGGTGGTGGGTTGTGTTGTTATTGTTTTATTTGAAAATTTTTTTTGAACTTATTTTTATATATACTGTATGTTTTTCCATAATATGTCCTACATGATGTCATAACAGACCCCTGGGGGGCATTCACTCTTTATGTATCCTTTTTAAAGTTTATTTTATAGTCGTTACAGAAGAGAACAACCCCCTGTCCTGTCAGCAGTCACTGACATTGCTATTCTGGGTCTGCTAATAGCCATCAACTCTACCATACCGAGGAGCACCCAGCGATCATGTGATCACGGGGCATTGCTGATGGCACTATTCACTACATAGTGTTTTTTGATTGCTATGTTGGCTGGAAAAGAGAAGGTAGAAGCAGTTTACAAACCACTTCTATCTTCTCCTCAGGGTCCCTGATGTATCTGACAGCTGAGGACCTGAATTGCTCATTCTAGATGGTAGTTGCAGAAACTTTTAACCTGTGCCCAATGGTGTGGTTTAAAAGGCTATGTGCACATGTTAAAAGCATGGTTCATAGACTGCTTAGACCTGATGAAGCTGGTGTACTTACTTCATCCATGTCAGCATGTCTGTTTAAAAGGGTTTTCCAGCCATATAGGATAGGTCACCAATATCTGATTTGCAGGGACCCCCGCAGATCAGCTGTTTGAAGAGGAGGCGGCGCTCCATGCAAGCTCCGCTTCCTGTTCATTACCCTGCACTTTGTCTTGGAAGTGCAGTGTAATGACGAGTACTCTCTCCATTCAAGTGAATAGAGATTGTGCTTGTAATTACACTACGTCGCCGCTCCACAGGAGACGACGTGTGGTGTAAAGACCAGGAAGCAGCGCTTACCTGGAGCACCGCCTCCTTGTCAAACGGCTGATCGGTGGGGGTGCCGAGTGTCGGACGGACCCCCACCGATCAGATATTGATGACCTTTCCTGAGGATAAGTACACCCTTTTAATATTTTTTTATGTTTTCTAATTGGTGAGCTGCAGCATGTACTGTGCAATGTCACATTTCAGCAGCAGCATGGGAGGACATACAGTCATGGCCAAAAGTTTTGAGAATGACACAAATATTCTATTTTCACATGATCTGCTGCCCTCTGGTTTTTATGCGTGTTTGTCAGATGTTTTTATCACATACAGAAATATAATTGCAATCATATTATGAGTAACAAAAGCTTATATTGACAGTTAGAATGAGTTAATGCAGCAAGTCAATATTTGCAGTGTTGACCCTTCTTCTTCAGGACCTCTGCAATTCTCCCGGGCATGCTCTCAATCAACTTCTGGACCAAATCCTGACTGATAGCAGTCCATTCTTGCACAATCAATGCTTGCATTTTGTCAGAATTTGTAGGTTTTTGTTTGTCCACCCGTCTCTTGATGATTGACCACAAGTTCTCAATGGGATTAAGATCTGGGGAGTTTCCAGGCCATGGACCCAAAAATCTCTATGTTTTGTTCCCTGAGCCATTTAGTTATCACCTTTGCTTTATGGCAAGGTGCTCCATCATGCTGGAAAAGGCATTGTTGATCGCCAAACTGCTCTTGGACGGTTGGGAGAAGTTGCTCTCGGAGGACATTCTGGTACCATTCTTTATTCATGGCTGTGTTTTTAGGCAAGACTGTGAGAGAGCCGATTCCCTTGGCTGAGAAGCAACCCCACACATGAATGGTTTCAGGATGCTTTACAGTTGGCATGAGACAAGACTGGTGGTAGCGCTCACCTCGTCTTCTCCGAATAAGCTGTTTTCCAGATGTCCCAAACAATCGAAAAGGGGATTCATCAGAGAAAATGACTTTACCCCAGTCCTCAGCAGTCCACTCCCTGTACCTTTTGCAGAATATCAGTCTGTCCCTGATGTTTTTTCTGGAGAGAAGTGGCTTCTTTGCTGCCCTCCTTGAGACCAGGCCTTGCTCCAAGAGTCTCCGCCTCACAGTGCGTGCAGATGCACTCACACCTGCCTGCTGCCATTCCTGAGCAAGCTCTGCACTGCTGGTAGCCCGACCCCGCAGCTGAAACACTTTTAAGAGACGGTCCTGGCGCTTGCTGGTCTTTCTTGGGCGCCCTGGAGCCTTTTTGGCAACAATGGAACCTCTCTCCTTGAAGTTCTTGATGATGCGATAGATTGTTGACGGAGGTGCAATCTTTCTAGCTGCGATACTCTTCCCTGTTAGGCCATTTTTGTGCAGTGCAACGATGACTGCACGTGTTTCTTTAGAGATAACCACGGTTAACAGAAGAGAAACAATGATGCCAAGCACCAGCCTCCTTTTAAAGTGTCCAGTGGTGTCATTCTTACTTAATCATGACAGATTGATCTCCAGCCCTGTCCTCATCAACACCCACACCTGTGTTAATGGAGCAATCACTGAAACGATGTTAGCTGGTCCTTTTAAGGCAGGGCTGCAATGATGCTGAAATGTGTTTTGGGGGATAAAGTTCATTTTCTAGGCAAATATTGACTTTGCAAGTAATTGCTGTTAAGCTGATCACTCTTTATAACATTCTGGAGTATATGCAAATTGCCATCATAAAAACTGAAGCAGTAGACTTTGTAAAAATTAATATTTGTATCATTCTCAAAACTTTTGGCCATGACTGTACATTGAAAGGAGCTTGTCAGTCTCTGGACTCCTCAAATGCCTCCTCATTATATCAGGCAGGAAAACTTTCAAAACTGATTATACCGTCATTCTGACGTGGTTTTTCAAAGTAAGTACATCAGCCTCATCAGGTCTAAGAGATCTATGCAATTTGGTATGTAATTTGTATTATGAAACCTGGTGGTGGCAGATCCTCTTGGTCATGTTGGTCCAGTGAGTCTCCTACTGAGGTATCAGGTTCTAGTGACAGTGATGAATATCTGCAATTACAGTGGTCAAACTCCCATCTGGCACAGACCGATGCTTAGAACAGTGGCCGGAAGCTGAAGATATTTATGAGAATGGCCAATGATGATAAAAAGGTTATGGAGCTGTTATCTGGCACCAGGGGAACGACCTTATTATAGATGGTGTCTTCTGAAGCTATTCGATTGGTTGAAAGACAAAAGTCTGTGGGTTATTCACTGGTTTTCTGGAGTAAAAAAAAGACAGATGTTGGCGTATGATACATTTGTGCTAAGATTTGCAACCTTTCTCCCTTCTCTTTCAAAAACGGGGAGAAGTGAGTGGAAGTGGATATATGGGGGCAGAAAAGATAAAAAAAATGGTGCAAAAAGTGCCTAAAGATGCACCAAATTTATTAAGGGGTGTGAGGCTGGTACAACTTTCTCCAATGGACTTTTGTATAAAGGGAACCTGAAAGCAGCTTCATGAATCGCAGGCTCGCTGGTTACAAACATGTTTTATTCGGAAACGCTGCGCCGTTTTAGAGAACACAATTTTAAGAAAACGAGATAGAAACAGAGAGAAGAGTCTTATGGGTGGCTCCATGCCAGCTTTCCCTGCCAGGCTTGATTGACAGGTTTCTCCCTGTGGTTAACTTTAAGATTTATATAAATCACAGGTTTTACCAATTCTGCCCCTATATGTCCACTTCTTCTGTACTACACCAGCATTGTTTATCAAGTTGCTCTACTGTATCAACCCTTTTATACAAAGTTGCTCCATAACATCAACTCTGCTCTTCTGAATTGCTCGACCGTTTCAACTCTAATCTTCCAAGTTGCTCCACTGTGTTGTGTCTGCTGCATCTCCACTGCTTTAGCTCTGTAGTGGACAGGCAATAGTGGACAGGCAATAGTCGACAGATTATAGTGGACAGGCTATAGTGGACAGGCAATAGTCGACAGGCAATAGTGGACAGGCTATAGTGGACAGGCTATAGTGGACAGGCTATAGTGGACAGGCTATAGTGGACAGGCTATGGAGGACAGACTATAGTGGATGGGCTATAGAGAACAGATTATAGTGGATGGGCTATAGAGGACAGGCTATAGATGACAGGTTATAGATGACAGGTTATAGATAACAGGCTATATAATACAGGCTACAGTGGACAGGCTATAGATAACACGCTATAGTGGACAGGCTATAGAGGACAGGCTGTAATGGACAGGCTATAGAGGATAGGCTATATGTGGACAGGCTATAGTGGACCTCCACCAGAGATACCACCCTGATTGCTGCTGCACGGGGAAGCAAAATAACTGTCATCGGATCTGCAAGGAGCAAAAGTAGTTCGAAAACCACAAACATCTTCTAGTAAAATCCAAGCTTCTCAGCAAATACATTATGGTACTCGAAAAAAATGTAATTTTTGTGATGAGATCAAAAAGACCAATGAAGAATAACCTGCCATCCCTACCAGGAAGCATCAGCGTGATCTTCTGCAGTACCACACACAACCTGTGGACGGGTGTGGTGCTGTTTTTTGGAGTAATGTATTTCTGACCCCTTTAAACACGTTCTGAGAAGCAATGGCAGACATTTCCATCTGCATACATCATGTGACGAAACAAAACGTTCCTAACGAGATTCTAAAGCGAACCGGTTGTTATGGGCAACATTTTAACGACCTCCAGAACGTTATTGAACGCTGAGGTTTTTCCTTCTCCCTTTGTGTTATATAAAATATCGGCGTAGATGGAATTCTGTTTTTGTCACCGCCGGCTCGCATTTCAGCTAGATGCCAAGGGCTTATATTTCTGATATTCACTTTTCAAGGGCGCGGTGAATAACATGAACGCTCGACACAGCTTCTCGAAATGTGAGCTTTGTTCTTATGGTTGCATTAAGGAGGAAAACACGAAAAAAAAAATCATAAATCGGTAGAAGCTACATAAACCCAACAGCCATAACAATAAAACTAGATGATTGGGTCAGAGCATCTCCAAAATGCCAGGTCTTGTGGGGGTGGTCCTGGTATGAAGAGGTTTCTGCTTTCCAGAAATGGTCCAAGGAAGGACAACGGATGAACCAGCGACACGGTCATGGGTGTCCAAGGATCATTGGGCAGGCTTAAAGGATAGGCGGTCTGGTCCGATCCCACAGAAGAACCACTGTAGAGCAAGTTGCAGAAAAAAAGTTACTGCTGGCAATGACAGATAGATGTCAGGACGCACAAGGCACCACAGATTGCTGTGTTTGGGGCGATGTAGCCGTAGGATGGTGCAGGGTAAAAAATTCCGTCCTAAAATTCCATTACAACAGAATTAGGAACGCTAATGCAAACCTGCCCTTAGTCATTTTTCGTTTGTGCCACCGATCCCAGGCTGTGCATCCTTTCTCCTCTGTAATTAGCATAATGGTGGTTCATTGTAGCAGCAGTGGCCCCTAGGGTGTATGTATCATCATCTTTTTATCCATCTGTATCATATCTATAAATATATTATTAAAGAGGACCTTTCACCGCTGCTGACATGCCCGTTTTAATAGCTTCATGCATTCCCCATGTAATGGCAATTCTGAAACATCTATTCTTATGTCTCTATGTTGTGCCATTCCTTTATTATTCCTGCTATAAGTTATAAATGAATTGCTAGCAGCCTGCAGTAAGGGTACAGAAGGGAGGTAACCAGTTGGGGGTGTGTACCTGCACAGACTGAGAATGGCAGCACTGATTGGATAGAGTGAGTCTGTGCAGGTACACACCCCCAACTGGTTACCTCCCCTCTGTACCCTTACTGCAGACTGCTAGCAATTCATTCATAACTTCTAGTAGAAATAATAAAGGAATGGCAGAACATAGAGCCATAAGAATAGATGCTCCAGAATTGTTATTACATGGGGAATGTATGAATATATTAAAACAGGCATGTCAGGAGAGGGGAGAGGTCCTTTTTAACTTATGCCAATCAGCTTGCAAAAAGAAAGGCTGCCCCCGAGTTCAGTCCCTTTTTGCCAATTATACCTTAGGTAAAGCTAACGCAATAGTTACACTCAATAAATGTCTTCAGAAATTATTACTCCTAATCTTTTATCGGAAATTCTACCTTGGCGCCTCATAATTTCTGAATCCAATAAATAGATCAGGAGATTCACAAGACTCCTGGGGCGGGGGAGTTGGATTATCAGACTGAAATTTCACTAAAATGATCAACTGAGTATATAAGAGAATATATACTATGCCAATAAACGTATATATATAGTGTAAATATATCATGTATATACTCTGGCGTATGGTATGTGTACAACTGCCATGAGACGACTTCAGCGCATCTAATATGTTGCGATTTGTGCCAAATATATTTACATAGTTCGCCCCATTTTGATACATTGCTGCATTCCTGATAGCTGCACATACCTGTAAGAAGGTTGGAAATCAGCCTTGCCCCTCTTACAAAAAATGTATCCTTTAGGCCCCTTTCACACGAGTGAGTTTTACGTGCGGGTGCGATGTGTGAAGTGAACGCATAGCACCCGCACTGAATCCTGACCCATTTATTTTTAAATGGGTCTGTGTTTTTTTTCACGTATCAGTTCTGCGTCACGTGAGAATTGCAGCATGTTCTATATTCTGTGCTTTTCAAGCAGCCCTGGCCCTATAGAAGTGAATGGGACTTCAGTGAAAAACACATCACGTCCTGAACCAAGTCCAGATACAATGCGTTTTTTACTGATGGTTGCTAAGAGATGTTTGTAAACCTTCAGTTTTTTATCACGTGTGTGAAAAACGCATCAAAACACATTGCACCCGTGCGGAAAAAACTGAACAACTGAACGCAATCGCAAACAAAACTGACTGAACTTGTTTGCAAAATGGTGCGAGTTTCCCTGAACACATCTGGAGCCAATCCGTATCATTCGTGTGAAAGAGGCCTTACACCCTGTTTTGATGGCAATACCACCTAGATTAAGGGCCCGTTCACCTCTATGGGCGGCACGCTATCTTGCTGAGCCGCGGCTCCGTGCCGTGGCTCAGCAAGAAAAGATAGAACATGTCCTATACTTGTCCGTACGCATGGGGAACACACACCGGGCGGCCCCCGTATTTTTGCGGGTCCGCAGTAATGCAGACCTGCAAAAATATGGCCGTCTGAACGGGCCTTAAAGGGGTATTCCCATCTCACAAATAGTGGTGGCCGGCTTGCTCCTGTTCAAACCCGCTCTGAGGTAACTGCTGTATTGTGAACGCACATTACATGAACATGTGGAGACACATCTCAGGGCACTTTCACATCTGCGTTTTGGACACTACCAGTCCAAAACACAATGGTCAGGATCCGTCCAAAACGCAGACTTTATAAACGGATCCTGCTCCATAGAGATGAATTGATCTTGGAACAGGATCAGTTTCTCTGCTTTTTGGAAGCGCAGACAAAAATGCTACAACCCTAAGATGTGTCTCCGCAGGTTCATGTAATGTGCGTTCACAATACAGCAGTTACCTCAGAGCAGGATTGAACAAGAGCAAGCCGGCCACCGCTACTACAGGGCCGAGGTGGCCGTAACTAGGGGCAACGGCCTGACTGATGTGTGTGGGACAATGGATATACAAATAGGAAAATCTTCTAAACGGTACATTTTATATAAATACATTCTATTAGTAATAATACTGGTATGGCTATATCTAACTATACAAACTACATTTGTCAGATGGGAATACTTCTTTAAGGCTTCTTTCACACTTGCCTTTTGTCTGATCCGGCAGGGTTCTACAAGAACGCTTTCATTTCTTATAATACAACCGTCTGCATCCGGTATGAACGGATCCGGTTGTATTATCTTTAAAATAACAAGGACGGATCCGTCATGAACTCCACTGAAAGTCAACATGGGACGGATCCATTTTCTATTGTGTCCAAAAAAACAGATCCGTCCCTGTTGACTTGCATTATGGGTCATGCCGGTTCCATTTTGCTCCACATCCCATGACGGAAAGAAAACTGCAGCTTGCAGCGGTTTGCTCTCCGTTATGAGAACGCAACCAAACGGAATGGAATGCATTTTGGAGCACTCCGTTCTATTCAGTTACGTTTTTTCCCCATTGACAATGAATGGAGACAAAACGGAAGCGTTTTTCTCCGGTATTAAGATCTTCAGTGAAATGTAAGTAGCCTAACTGTTGAGCAGTGAAGTGACGATATGATGATAGTGAAGTGATGATATGCCATGAATTTATGATTTGTGATTTATGATGTACTGTGCCTTTAAGCCACCGTTAATATGTTAATATGATCTGTGATTTATGATGTACTGTGTCTTTAAGCCACTGTGAGACACCAGCAAGAGTATGTGCATTACTTTGGGTGAGATAACCTGTAATTATTGAGACACTGTTTAATGAAATAGTATACATAATAGTATATATTTCGATATTTCGATCAATTAGCAAATTGCAAAGTGAAAGAACGAAAGAGAAATCTAAATCCAACCAATATTTGGTGTGACTGACCTTTGGCTTCAGAGCAGCATCAGTTTTTCTAGTTACACTTGCACACAGTTTTTGAAGGAACTCGGAAGGTAGGTTGCTCCAGACATCTTGGAGAACTAACCACTGATCTGTGGATATTAGGCTTCCTCAAATCCTTCTGTCTCTCCATATAATCCCAGACAGTGTGGATGATATAGAGATCAGTTTTTCTTCATTTTTTCCCTACATTGTAGAGTCACATTGAAGACATGAAAACAATGAAAGTATGAAGTGAAAGCCCATGCAGAGAGACCATAAGCAGCATTGCTCTGCAGACCTCATGGTCAATGGCAGGCAAGAGACTGAAGAGTGGCCTGCTGCTGGACACTTACAGTATCCTGCATTTATTTCTGGGAAATATTAGGGAAGGTGATTGATACTGGAAATAAGGGTACAACACCTACAAAGCCAAATGCCAGAGCTAGGGAGTAGAGAGAAGTCTGTGCATCCTGGAAACAGCTGAAGCCTAACAGAGAGGTGGACTTGTGACCGCAAAATATTTGATGTTCTCTCTAAATGCAGTGTATGTATGTAGTGCATTAGGAGATAGGAATATACCAGTAGGACTCACCAGGATTTTTATAAAATGTCTAGTCTTTAGAAAAGTTGATTGATTACAGGAATAACATAGTAAATTAGCTCATCAGTATATTAGAGGTTGGCAGAGCTGATCTTGAGGCACGGACAGAAACACCATGGAAGCACTCCACAGTGCTTTCTTGTGCTTTCGATCCGTGCCTCCGTTCCGCATTGCATCTCCCGGATTCACTTGAATGGGTTCGCATCCGTGATGAGGGGTGCACGTGGCCGGTGCCAGTGTATTGCTGACCCGCTGTATGCGGGCTGCAGTACGGCCACACTAGGGCAACGGCCAAGTGTATGAGCCCAAAAAAAAATCAAAAGCTAAACTCAGCAAACAATCAATAAACAGAATCTTCAGGGAAACAGCTAACAACGTTAATGCTGGCAGCAATGAAAGGCAGAAGGAAAACAGGTCCCAGAATACACTGACTCTTACATAAATTACAAGGAACAGGATAATAGGAATATTAGGAATCTGGATACAAAGGCACAGAGCATATGCTATAACCAGTAACCAGTGAGGCAAAAGGCATGATCTTTTAAAGTGTAAGTTGTTTTTGTAATGTGTAGGGGCAGTGATACTGACCATTTTTGTAATATACTTTAATTACTAAAATCATACATTTCTATTAAAAAATAGCTCTAAAGTGTCCCAGTTTGAGCCTTAGCAACGCTCCTCTGTCTTCTGTTTACATAACACAGTCAGTATTGAGAAAGTCTCCACTGTTATGTAAACAGAAGACAGAGGAGCGTTGCTAAGGATCAAAATTGGTCACTTTAGAGCTATTTTTCTAATAGAAATGTACAATTTCAGTAATTAAAGTATATTACAAAAGTGGTCATTATCTCTGCCCCTACACATTACACAAATAAAAAAATGAATGACAGTTACACTTTAAATGAAGACTAACCAATCAAAAACTCCTCCCTAAATTAACCAGATTAAGGAAGGTGATCGTCTTACCCAGATCAGGTGTAAGGCGACCGCCCCAAACAACGTTAGTAAACAGAAGGAGATGAGGCGTCACGGAAATCCATGCTGCTAGCAACAGGTTGCCCCGATCAGATAATCCTTGATTGTCATTCTTTTCTGCTTTTGCGTGAAATTTAACATGACTCTTGAATTAAAAAAAAAAAAAGCAGATAAAACATTCAGCTCACAAAAGGTCTGTAATCAATGATCACTACACAATGCAGCTTTTCTAGTGCCATTTCCTGCTAATGGATTACAAGACTCGCTAATTCTCCGATGACCCTTACGGCTTTCTTTGTTCCATTACTTAATATTGACAGTTGTATCGGGCCCGGCGTTTCCACTTCTGTGAGCTGCATTCATTTCTATTTTGAATTCATTAAAAGGTAATTTTTGAATCAAAATGCAAAAGGAAAATGCAAAAATCCTGTCAATTCAGATGAACTAAACTTTGGGAATGGAAACAAATGGGTGGAAAATATCAGCATGGCAAATGTGACCAGATTGCGCTTCTACATAGTCAATAACTTGGCGGCTCTTGTCACCTGTGCCTCAGAAGCGTCTTCAGAATTTGCCCTTTTTTTTTTACTGTGGAAACAGCAAAACTTTTTTTTTGCCCCAATTCATTCTCATCTTGATTACTGTAACTCATTACTAATCAGTGTTCCTCTCCAATCTCTCCTGAATGCAGCAGCCAGGCTCAGCTATGCGCCTAACCGCTACTCTGATGCCCCCTCTCTGTGCCAGTCACTATACCAATGTCTCTACCTTGTTCCAGTCACTGCACTCATGCCTCCATCCTGTGCCAGTCACTACACTGATGCCTCCACCCTGTGCCAGTCACTACACTGATGCCTCTACCCTGTGCCAGTCACTATACCAATGTCCCTACCTTGTTCCAGTCACTGCACTGATGCCTCCACTCTGTGCCAGTCACTGCACTGATGCCTCTACCCTGTGCCAGTCACTGCAATAATGCCTCCACCCTGTGCCAGTCACTACACTGATGCCTCTACCCTGTGCCAGTCACTGCACTGATGCCTCCACCCTGTGCCAGTCATTACACTGATGCCTCTACCTGTGCCAGTCACTACACTGATGCCTCCACCCTGTGCCAGTCACTACACTGATGCCTCCACTCTGCCAGTTACTGCACTGATGCCTCCACCTTGTGCCAATTACTGCACTGATGTCTTCACCCTGTTCCAGTCACTACACTGATGCCTTCACTCTGTGCCAGTCACTGCACTGATGGCTCCACCCTGTGTCAGTCACTGCACTGATGGCTCCACCCTGTTCCAGTCACTACACTGATGTCTCTACCCCTGTGCCAGTCACTGCACTGATGCCTCTACCCTGTGCCAGTCACTGCACTGATGCCTCCACTCTGTGCCAGTCACTGCACTGATGCCTCTACCCTGTGCCAGTCACTGCACTGATGCCTCTACACTGTGCCAGTCACTGCACTGATGCCTCTACCCTGTGCCAGTCACTGCACTGATGCCTCTACCCTGTGCCAGTCACTGCAATAATGCCTCCACCCTGTGCCAGTCACTGCACCGATGCCTCTACCCTGTGCCAGTCACTGCACTGATGCCTCCACCCTGTGCCAGTCACTGCACTGATGCCTCTACACTGTGCCAGTCACTGCACTGATGCCTCCACTCTGCCAGTTACTACACTGATGCCTCCACCATGTGCCAATTACTGCACTGATGCCTCCACCTTGTGCCAATTACTGCACTGATGTCTTCACCCTGTTCCAGTCACTCCACTGATGACTCCACCCTGTGTCAGTCACTGCACTGGTGCCTCCTCTCTGTGCCAGTCACTGCACTGATGCCTCTACCCTGTGTCAGTCACTGCACTGATGGCTCCACCCTGTTCCAGTCACTACACTGATGCCTCCGCTCTGTGCCAATTACTGCACTGATGCCTCCACCCTGTTCCAGTCACTGCACTGATGCCTCCACTCTGTGTCAGTCACTGCACTGATGGCTCCACTCTGTGCCAGTCACTGCACTGATGGCTCCACTCTGTGTCAGTCACTTCACTGATGACTCCACCCTGTACCAGTCACTGCACTGATGGCTCCACTCTGTGCCAGTCACTTCACTGATGCCTCCACTCTGTGCAGTCACTGAACTGAGGCCTCCACTCTGTACCAGTCACTGAACTGAGGCCTCCACCCTGTGCCAGTCACTACACTGATGGCTCCACCCTGTGCCAGTCACTGCACTGATGCCTCCACCCTGTGCCAGTCACTGCACCAATGCCTCCACCCTGTTCCAGTCACTACACTGATGCCTCCACCCTGTGCCAGTCACTGCACTGATGCCTCTATCCTGTGACAGTCACTTCACCGATTCCTCCACCCTGTTCCAGTCACTGCACCAATGCCTCCACCCTGTGCCAGTCACTGCACTGATGCCTCTACCCTGTGCCAGTCACTGCACTGATGCCTCCACTCTGTGCCAGTCACTTCACTGACGCTCTACCCTGTGTCAGTCGCTACACCATGCCTCTACCCTTTGTCAGTCACTACACCGATACCGCTGCCCTAAATCAGTCACTGTGCTCGTTGGTTGTTCACTATAGAATACCATGTAAACTTTTTTACTCTTACCCACAAAGCCCTCCAAAGTTCTGCACCACCCTGTGGTTGGGTAAGTTGTGCCCTGCCTCCCACCACTAGAGGGAGCTCAATACATAGAAATTTAAACAGTTGCCATTGAAATAAAGTCTCTTCATGCTGAGCACCCCCTAGTGGCAGCTTCAGAAAAATGCTATGGATTTATGTTGGGAACAAAAGAAGTTCAGTGCCAGGCCCCCTCCCCCTGGGCTGGTTCCTGACAAAGCTTTTGTGAAACGCATGTCGAGACGTTCTATTCCCTTGCTCACTGGGTACCCTCATCATGTCCATAGGTAAGAGTAGTTGGGGAGTGAGCACATAGCATTATTATTAGAGATAATTAATGAGCATACGGCTCTTGATTTAACCTTAGTATATACATTGCTCTGCAGTGTGATTTAGGTCTTATATTTTTCATTATAATTATTCTATTACATTCATTTATTATTGTATTCTATTATTTTGTGATAAATTATATAGTGATTTTTCGAATGGACCATTATATACACAATCTGTATGAGCTCTGTATATGTCTGTCCCGTTCCATGGCACATTTTATTATTACATCTTTTTGAGGGTTCCTATCCAGGGTCACATGTCTTTGGTGCGGCTTGGTGTGTATATTTTCTCATTCAATTCTGGTACTATTCCCTTCAACATGGTTTTTTGAGATCATGTATTATTAGCTTTAATAAAGTCTTTTTGATATTTTTTTCATTAATATGTGGGTTGGTTTGCCTCTTTTTTTTCAAAGTGGGGATAGGTTGTAGGTACTTTTCTGATAGGAGGTAGTGTTGAGCGAAGCATTCAAATGTAATAATACAAAACTAATAATCTGTGGGGAAATGGGGGTGACCATTATACATTAATAATACAGAGGGGCCATTATATATACTAATAATACAGAGGGGGCATTATATATACTAATAATACAGAGGAGGTCGTTATATATACTAATAATACAGAGGAGGCGCTATATATACTAATAATACAGAGGGGGCCATTATATATTGTAATAATACAGAGGGCCAGTATATATACTAATAATACAGAGGGAGCATTATATATAGAAATAATACAGGGGGCATTATATACTAATAATAAAGAAGGGGCCATTATACATACTAATAATACAGAGGGGCATTATATATAGAAATAATACAAAGGGGGTATTATATATAGAAATAATACAAAGGGGGCATTATATATACTAATAATACAGGGGGCATTATATATACTAATAATAAAGAAGGGGCCAATGTATACTAATAGTACAGAGGGGGCATTATATATACTAATAATGAAGAGGGGGTATTATATATAGAAATAATACAGTGGGGGCATTATATATAATAATAATAATACAGAGTGGACATTATATATACTAATAATACAGAGGGGGCATTATATATACTAATAATACAGAGGGACCATTATATATACTAATAATACAGAGGGGCATTATATATACTAATAATACAGAGGGGGCATTATATATACTAACAATACAGTATAGAGTACTGGTGACTTGTATTATTCCTTGCCATGCGCATAACCTTACATTTGTCAGTGTTAAACCTCATCTGCCACTTCTCTGCCTAAGTCTCCAATCTATCCAGAGCCATCTGTAGCAGTGTACTGTCATCTGTAGTATACATATATATAGTATACTGTCCTCTGTAGTATTTATACAGTATACTGCCCTCTGTAGTATATATATATATATATATATATATATATATATGTGTGTATATTATACTGTCCTCTGTAGTATATACACAGTATACTGTCCTCTTCCGTGTTAATTACTTTACACAGTTTAGTGCCATCTGCAAAAATTGATATTTTACTGTCCAAGCCTTCTACAAGATCATTAATAAAAAATATTGAAGAGAATAGAGCCCAATACTGACCCCTGTGGTACCCCACTAGTAACGGTGACCCCTCCAATACTGACCCCTGAGGTACCCCACTAGTGATGGTGACCTCCCCAATACTGACCCCTGTGGTACCCCACTAGTGACAGGGACACAATCTGAGTGTGTACTGTTAATAACCACCCTCTGTTTTCTATCACTGAGCCAGTTACTTACCCACATACAGACATTTTCTCCCAGGCCAAGCATTCTCATTTTATATACTAACCTTTTAAGTGGTACCGTGTCAAATGATTTAGCGAAGTCAAGATATACGACATCCATTGACTCACCGCGGTCAAGTCTAGAACTGATTACATATTATGCTTAAAATATCATCAGCCAGTAAATTATTATTTTTTTTTATATTACTTGGGTACTAGCTGGCTTAGAACAGCATAAACCCTGTAACATACACAATAACGTAACTCATCCTATCCTATGCCTAATGATAAAACCTTTCTATTAAGTAATTCAATCCCCCTAACCATATCTTCTTCACTGTCCCTGCAAGACCCTAAACCTGCTGACTTGTGCATCTCATTGCTGTGTCTCTGACAGACTTCTTGGAGATGTATTGCTCCTCACACCAAGGCTTTTGAGAGACGTCACTCCTTTATGCAATGGAAGAAAAGTGTATTTCATTTGCAGTGAAGATGGAAAACCCTGAAATCCTTCTCGAGAATTATTCAGAAGCGTTCAATAAAGCAAAATCCTTGGAGCAAATAAGCAAAGACTGTCATAGTTCTTCTCCTGTCTCCCGTGACAGGAGATGATGGAGGCTGATGGCTCCCGTCTATTCTTTTATTAATCACGTGTAGTATTAGGTCAATTCCTTGCTGCGGATACAGTATTTTTAGCTTTTACCTACAGGGGCTGCAGAGGCAAACATAAGGATTTTAGGGCTCAAAGTTGCCTGACGTTCATAGTAGTGACATGTCAGGTGACCACCATGGTGACCTCATTGTGGAAGACAACAGAAGACTGGTGCAGCCACGTGTGTGTGGGGGGGGGGATTGTACGGTTTCACACCAAATTGCACGGGATCCATGACAAAATCTGTATGTGTTACATGCTGCTTTATGATGGATTTGCTGCGAATTTCACTCCATGCATTGCAATGGGTAAGATCAACAGTGGATATTCGCAGCATAAGGGCTCATGCACACGACTGTATGTATTTTGCAGTCCGCAAAAAAACGATCCTCAAAAAATACGGATGACGTCCGTGTGCATTCCGTATTTTCTGTAACAGAAAAGCCGGCCCCTAATAGAACAGTCCTATCCTTGTACGTAACACGGACAATATTAGGACATGTTTTTTTGTGGAACAGACATGTGGACATAGCATGTAGCGGAGTAGCATCCGTTTTTTTTTTTTGCAGACCAATTGAAATGAATGGTTCTGCATACGGTCTGCACGGAAAGAAAATACGTTTGTGTGCATGAGCCCTAAATTAATATGATGCAGATTTAAAATCCACGTTACGGATCAATTTACACTGCAGTGCATGGATGGAGGTTTCTTAAAGTGTCATCCCCTTTACTGCTACTGAAAAACGCTGCGGAATTACTGCACCCAAATCTGTGGCGGCAAATCTGTAGTGTTTACGCCCCCATGTGAACCTGCCCTAAAGAGGTTTCACCATTCAAGATACAAGTAGCTCATCCCTAGAGTGTGCCATCACTTTTTTATTAATCGAGGTCTTGTGGCTAGGACTCTACAGTCCTCGGAAGGACAGAGCCAGAGAGCTACTCTAGTGCTGCTGTCCCTTTAAAGGGGTTGTTCAGTAAGTGGCATTTATCATGTAGAGAAAGTTAATACAAGGCACTTACTAATGTATTGTGATTGTTTATATTGCATCCTTTGCTGGCTGGATTCATTTTTCCATCACATTATACACTGCTCGTTTCCATGGTTACAGACCACCCTGCAATCCATCAGTGGTGGCCGTGCTTGCACACTATAGGAAATAGCATCAGCCTCTCTGGTGGCCGGGACCATGGGAGCACACATAGACTGGTGCTTTTTCCTATAGTGTGCAAGCTCGACCACCACTGATGGATTGCAGGGTGGCCGTAACCATGGAAACAAGCACAGTATAATTTGATGGAAAACCGAATCTAGCCAGCAAAGGAAGCAATATGGATAATAACAATACATTAGTAAGTGCCTTGTAGTAACTTTGTCTACAAGATAAATGCCACTTACTGAAGTGAGACAACCCCTTTAAGGCTCATTGACATGTTCATGTTTGGCCCGGGAAATGTGGTCCGTGTGTCAGCCGCATCTCCCCAGCCAACCCCGGCTCCTCTGACCCAAACTGACTTCATCATATGTGATTGGCAGTTTTTGACGTACAAAATTTCTTAAATCTATGCCAGCTCTCTTGCTTTTAGATGATTTTAGATTTTTGCACGTCCTGCACCAAAGTTATGTACAGGCCTGAACCTCCACATAATTTTTCCTCCAGCAGCACAGACAGTATTAAGACTCTGCCACTAAGGCTATGAGCAAAGCCGTATGCCCAGAAAGTGCCTTTTATGAAGCCTTAGGGACTCTGGATGCTTCTGTATGGCACCTGGTAAGGCATCTAACAGAGGTCACCTTGTGGTGGCAGGTGGGCTCCGACAAATCCCAGCTGCGTTATTTTCTAAAGAACATCGTGTGCTCTTAAAGCAGTTCCTTTTAAAATAAATGGTTGCTGGTCTATTTTGCAAATCCACAAATATTCTCATTTTGAGCCTATAACTGGTTATATGCATTTTATGCCCCCTTTCCCCAGAATTCCCTTGAAACTCTGCACACATTAGTCTTCAGAGGAGTGTGAAGGGAGCCGTCTGCTACAAATGTAACCATTTACTGGATAAATATTTGTAGACTTCAAAAATAAGATAGTTAGTATAACAAGAAAGCCATGTATTAGTATGAAGTAGAGATGAGCGAGCACTAAAATGCTCGGGTGCTCGTTATTCGAGTCGAACTTTTCCCGATGCTCGGGTGCTCGTTTCGAATAACGAACCCCATTGAAGTCAATGGGAGACTCGAGCATTTTTTGCAGGGGACCAAGGCTCTGCCTAGGGAAGGCTGGGTGAAAACCTGGAAACCTCAGAAAATGATGGAAACACCACGGAAATGGACAGGAAACAGCAGGGGCAGCATGCATGGATGCCTCTGAGGCTGCTTAATCCCACCATTACCCCAAATTCTCAGGCAACAGCCTGGTGGTTACCCTCATGGCAATTGTGCTCACCCAGACCAAGAAAGGCGAGGCACATGCCCATCACATGTTAGGGAAGCACCAAAATAGGTGCAACGAAGGTCCATCACCGCCTGCAGGTGACACCACTGCTCATGCTGGCACTGCAGCTGAAATCAAGTTTAGTATCTGTTCTTATCAGTTGCTGTGCCTGCTGGTGGTATAGTGGTGAGCATAGCTACTTCCCAAGCAGTTGATCTGGGTTAGATTCCCGTCTATCGCAGGAGGCAATTCAGAATCAGTACAATATCTAATACGTCCCCCTACCAGGGGTAAATTGTTTGGAGAGAGGGCCTGTAGGTGGGGGGGGAGGAGGTTTCACTGGAAAAGCCAGAGGAGTGCCCCCTGGGCTAGATTGTGTGGTGGTGACAAACAGCCGGAATGGATTTGGAAAAACTGTTGCTTTAACCCGTATGGTATCGATTCTTCTCAGTTTAATACCGTATACGTCCCCTATCTTGGGACCCTATATTTAATGGATATTTCGAACATGGAAAATGGAAAAAGAGCTTGCTCTGGCCAGGGGAGTGTCTTTCCCACTGCAGCTAAGGGGACGTGTCCATGCTCTGCCTAACACAGGTCAGGAGGCAATTAAAAGAAGAACAAAAAAAAACATCAGTACAACTTCTAATACGTCCCCTATCCGGCTAAATTGTTTGTAGAGTGGGCCTGTAGGTGGGGGGGGTTGCAGGCTGGGGCAAGGAGGTTTCGCTGGAAGAGCCAGAGGAGTGCCCCCTGGGCTAGCGTGTATGGTGGTGACAACAGCCGGATGGATTTGGGAAAACTGTTGCATCAACCGGTATGGTATCGATTCTTCTCAGTTTAATACCGTATACGTCCCCTATCTTGGGACCCTATATTTAATGGATATTTCGAACACGAAAAACGGAAAAAGAGCTTGCTCTGGCCAGGGGAGTGTCTTTCCCACTGCAGCTAAGGGGACGTGTCCATGCTCTGCCTATCACAGGTCGAGAGCCAGAATAAAGAAGAACAAAAAAAACATCAGTACAACTTCTAATACATCCCCTATCCGGCTAAATTGTTTGTAGAGGGGCCTGTAGGTGGGGGCAGGCTGGGGGGAAGGAGGTTTCGCTGGAAGAGCCAGAGGAGTGCCCCCTGGGCTAGCGTGTGTGGTGTGGTGACAACAGCCGGATGTATTTAGAATGACGACGCAGGACCCCAACTTTAAAAATTTAGCATCAACCCGGTACAGTCGTAAATTATGAGATTGATCAAGTGTGGTATGTGTTTCCTATGTATACTACTCAGTTTAATACCGTATATGGCAGCTATCCGGAAAAAATAGTTTGGAGAGAGAGAAAGATAGGAAAAAGACGTAAATTGTTTGGAGAGAGGGCCCTGTAGGTGGAACTCCGGAAAAATTGTTTGGACAGAGGGCCCTGTAGGGTGGACCTCCGGAAAAATTGTTTGGAGAGAGGGCCTGTAGGTGGAACTCCAGAAAAATTGTTTGGACAGAGGGCCTGTAGGTGACCTCCGGAAAAATTGTTTGGGAGAGAGGGCCTGTAGGTGGACCTCCGTTAAAATTGTTTGGACAGAGGGTCTATAGGTGGACCTCCGGAAAAATTGTTTGGAGAGAGGGCCCTGTAGGTGGAACTCCCGGAAAAATTGTTTGGAGAGAGGGCCTGTAGTGGACCTCTGTGAAAAATTGTTTGGAGAGAGGGCCTGTAGGTGACCTCCGTTAAAATTGTTTGGACAGAGGGCCTATAGGTGGACCTCTGGAAAATTGTTTGAAATAGAGGGCCCTGTAAGGTGGACCTCTGGAAAAGATTGTTTGAATAGAGGGCCTGTAGGTGGACCTCTGGAAAATTGTTTGAATAGAGGGCCTGTAGGGGCCCTCCTGAAAATTGTTTGAAGAGAGGGCCTGTCTAGGGGTCCTCCTGAAAAATTGTGCTAAAAGAGTGCCAGTTGGACCTCTAAAAAATGGCGTTTTTTGGGTCAGCGTTAGGCAAAGACGATATGGAGGAGGAGGAGGAGCAGTAGAGAAGAGGAATCGGATGCATAAGTTATTTAAATCTTTAGCTGCTTTCCCCCGGAGGAGATTTGAATTCCGGTGAAATCCAGGCTTTGTTCATTTTAATAAGCGTCAGCCTGTCAGCGCTGTCAGTTGACAGGCGTGTACGCTTATCGGTGATGACGCCACCAGCTGCACTGAGATACCCGCTCTGACAGCACGCTAGCGGGCAGGGGCAGGCCAGCACCTCCAAGGCGTTACAGCGCCAGTTCAGGCCACGTGTCCAGCTTTGAAACCAGTAGTTGTATGGAGCAGAGTGATCGCTACGGACGTTGGTATGGTCAGCTAGGTACTCCCTCACCATCTTTCTGTACAGCTCCCCCCTACTCTGCCTAGACTGGGGACAGGTGACAGTGTCTTGCTGGGGTGACATAAAACTGGCAAAGGCCTTGGAGAGCGTTCCCCTGCCAGTGCTGGACAAGCTGCCTGCTCGCCTCCTCTCCCCCGCTACTTGGCCCACAGAACCATGCCCTCTGCCGCTAGCGGCGTCAGATGGGAAGAAGATTGTTTCAGCTTGTGCACCAGGGCCTGTTGATATCTATTCACTCTCATACTCCTTTCCTCTGCAGGGATGAGAGTGGAAAGGTTCTGCTTGTACCGTGGGTCCAGGAGAGTGAACACCCAGTAATCGGTGTTTGAAAAAAATTCTTCTAACGCGAGGGTCACGGGATAGGCAGCCTAACATGAAGTCTGCCATGTGCGCCAGAGTCCCAACACGCAAGAATTCCCTCTCCTCACTGGCCTGACTCTCCATTTCCTCCTCCTCCTCCTCCTCTTCTTCAGCCCATACACGCTCAAGAGTTAAGGACTGAGCACTGGTACCCTCTACTGTCTCGCCGACATTCTCCTCCTCTTCCTCCTCATCCTCATCCCCCCTCCTCCGATACGCGCTGAGAAACAGACCGGAGGGTGCTCTGGCTATCAAGCGACGTATCTTCCTCCACCGTCTCTTGTGACAAGCGCAAAGCATCCGACTTGATGCTGAGCAGTGAGTTTTTCAACAGGCAAAGCAGCGGGATGGTGAGGCTGATAATGGCGGCATCGCCGCTGACCATCTGTGTTGACTCCTCAAAGTTGCTCAACACCTGGCAGAGATATCAGACATCCACGTCCACTCCTCATTGTAGACTTGAGGAATCTGACTGACCTGACTACCAGTTCTGGTGGAAGATTGACATCTGGCAGTCTACAATCGCTCTGCGCTGCTGGTAAACTCTGGATAACATGTTTAATGTGGAATTCCATCTCGTGGGCACGTCGCACAACAGTCGGTGAGCGGGCAGTTGTAGGCGGCGCTGC
The DNA here is from genome assembly GCA_900303285.1 of Rhinella marina. NCBI lineage: Eukaryota > Metazoa > Chordata > Amphibia > Anura > Bufonidae > Rhinella > Rhinella marina. The sequence continues at coordinate 107,006 of ONZH01011248.1, forward strand.
GCTGCCCTGAGAGTGGCAGCATCTGTGGTCGACTTGCGGAAATGCGCACAGATGCGGCGCACCTTGGTGAGCAAATCAGACAGATTGGGGTATGTCTTGAGGAACCGCTGAACTATTAGATTGAACACGTGGGCCAGGCATGGCACATGTGTCAGTCTGCCGAGTTGCAGAGCCGCCACCAGGTTACGCCCGTTGTCACACACAACCATGCCTGGCTTGAGGTTCAGCGGTGCCAGCCACACATCGGTCTGCGCCGTGATGCCCTGTAACAGCTCTTGGGCGGTGTGCCTTTTGTCACCTAAGCTCAGCAGTTTGAGCACCGCCTGCTGGCGCTTACCCACGGCACTGCTGCTGCGCCTAGAGCTACCGACTGAAGGCGCCGTGCCCACGGATGGTAATTCGGTGGAGGAGGAGGAGGGGTCGGAGGAGGAGGAGCATAGTACGTCTGAGAGACCGTGACCGAGGTAGGCCCCGCAATCCTCGGTGTGGGCAGTACATGAGCGGCCCCAGGGTCAGTTCTCGGTCCCAGCCTCCACCAAGTTAACCCAATGTGCCGTCAGTGAGATATAGTGTCCCTGCCCGGCAGCACTTGTCCACGTGTCCGTGGTTAGGTGGACCTTCTCAGAAACAGCGTTGGTCAGGGCACGGATGATGTTCTGTGACACGTGCTGGTGTAGGGCTGGGACGGCACATCGGGAAAAATAGTGGCGGCTGGGGACCGAATACCGAGGGGCAGCCACCGCCATGAGATTGCGAAAGGCCTCGGTCTCTACCAGCCTATAGGGCAGCATCTCCAGGCTCAGCAATTTGGAGATGTGGACGTTGAGGGCTTGGGCATGTGGGTGGGTGGAACTGTATTTCCTCTTGCGCTCCAGCGTCTGCTGTAAAGACAGCTGAACGCTGCGCTGGGACACGTTGGTGGACGCTGTGGAGGATCGTGGAGGCGAAGGTGTGGTTTTCCGGCGGGAGGCGCTCGTGCCGGGGTCCTGGGCAGGGGGTTGACTAGCAGAGGCAGCGAGTGACACAGGGGAAGGAGCAGTGGTGTGACCCGCAGGAGGTGGTGAACGGCCTTGGTTCCATTGAGTGGGGTGTTTAGCACTCATATGCCTGCGCATGCTGGTGGTGGTTAGGCTAGTAGTGGTGGCACCCCTGCTGATCCTGGTGTGGCACAGGTTGCACACCACAGTCTGTCGGTCATCCTCACTTTCTTTAAAGAACCTCCAGACTTGCGAACATCTAGGCCTCGCCACGGGAGCTTCACTACGTGAAACAGTTGCTGCTGATGCACCAGCTCTGGCCCTGCTTCTCCCTCTGGCCACACCACTGCCTCTTACAACCTGTTCTGGTGCAGCACTCGCCTCCGCCTCAGAAGCACTGTCTTCACTCGGCATATCAACCCAGCTTGGGTCAGTCACCTCGTCATCCTCCGATTCCTCAGTCTGCTCCCCCTCGGACTTCCTCCCCTGACAACAACTTCACCACTGTCTGACAACCGTGTCTCCTCATCGTCCGACACCTCTTTACAAACTTCTCCACTAGCAACATTGTCATCATCATCA